>CM062296.1:453966392-454295187 GCA_031216915.1 Pictodentalium vernedei
TTTAATGGGGTTTAACGACACTTTCGACATCCGCGGTCACCCTGTGTCGGACAGTTCCACGGTGGAGAAAGCCGGAGTACCCTGGAGAGAATCACCGAGCTGGGACGTGCAACTATCTGACTCCCCGACATACTAACGCCGCACATGTTGGGTTAGCGTTGGTTGAAGACACGTGGGCAATCGGGATTAAGTGCCTTATCCAACGACACAACGCAGTTAGACCTGGTGGGGATCGAACCGAGGGACTTTCGTTTTAAAGTCTCATTCCGTGACCACTGAGCCCCTGGGGACCCTCGAATCGCTTTCACCTCTTTGAGAAATGAAACAATCCTTTCAACCCTAAAGTTCTGAATGGTCTCGTCTTATGCACTACTGGCTACAGGGAACTGGGCGAGTCTGTTTGTATACGTAGGGAGATTCAGTACTAATTTAATCCTACAGCCCTATAGGGCTGTAGGATTAAATTAATACTGAACTTCCGTCACAATTTGGTATTTTGTTGTACGTTTGTGGGCGTTCAACCTTTTCTTTCCACAAACAAATATTCATAACGATTTGAATGGGCTGGCATTGGGTAATATTAATTCTTCATACATCTTTCAGGGGAATGCATGTCAAAATGCTGGGTAATGGTAGAAGGAATATCGACCAATTCGTAGTATATGTTTCACGTTGATTGGTTGTACAGTCTCATTGTTTACATCCAACATTTGATGCGAGGAGCCGAAAGTGATTTAAGGTGTTACATGAATAATGGTAAGTCAGCTTGAACTAGATGGTAAGTCATATTTTCGATGTCGTCAAAAATCTAAGGAGAATAATAATTTGTCACTTTTTTACTGTCCATACGTATTTTTGTACAATGTTTCGCAGTTCTGGACACCAAAAATATAACCTTTTTTTTTTAGATATTTGACGCCATCGAAAATAACATGTCACCAATTCTTATGCTAAATTTCCTATTACTCATATACAGTTTATATGGAGAGAGGGAGAGAATACTGCTACGTGTGTGTCTTTCTCTTGATTAAGAAAAATAAAGGTGAAAGTAAAACTGATACGTTCACCGTTGTTGATCAAAGCTGAGATCAGAAATCGATAATATCGGAGGTATTTCTGGGTATTTCACAATTTTTTTCGTTAAACCGATGTTCTGTGTTGTAATACACTGGTGGCAAAGGCTCGGGGATCCCGTTTACCAGTGTATATAACAGCTAAGGGTGTCACGATTACTGATTATTGATTTCCTAATGGATTAATCGTCCGAGATAATCGATTATCATCGACTAACCGTACCATAACAGTTCTAATATTTTCTAGACAGTACATGATTACGAAAGGGAGCGCGGTGGCTCAGCGGTAGTCTGTTGGACTTCTATTCTAGAGGTCCCGAGATCAACCCCTGTCCGGGACGACCCGCTTTGTGTCCATAGGCAAGGCACTTTATCACGGTTGCCTATGTGGGGGCACGATGACTCCGTGTACTAAGGCGTACTGAACGTCGATGGTGCACATGTCTTCAACCGTTGTAACCCTACTTGAGCAGAGCTTGAACAGAGTTAGAATGTTGAGGAGCTGACAGTTGCTCGTCGATGCTCGGTGGTTCTCCGGCTTCCTCCACCCGTAAAACTGTCACGGTCACGATTTGTCATTGTGCATAAGTATGTGACCTTAAACACCAATAAATAAATAAATAATAAATAAATATAATACATGACTGACACCTAATTGTTCAAACCTGACGAAAATGTTCCGACTGGAAAATTATTGGAGAGGAATGGTGTCACATCCCCACCCCACTCCACCTTGAAAGTTACGCCCCTACTAAATATGTGTTAACTTGATAAGTTATCTAACAATATATGATTAGTTGGATTATAAGTCTGCTGTACCAAAGTGTCTTTATAAACTACTCTTGTCTTTTTATCCCAAATCACTATAAAAACCTACATTTATAGAGAGTATAAGGGCAAAGATATAGAGAGCTCTGTTGCGTAACAACAGATTTCGAACCCGCAACATGCTCTCGTTGAACTAATCACTAACCCCGAACACACTTCCAATATTTTGAAGCTATTTCGCGTTCACAGCAAAAGGGTGCCACCTTATAAGTCCAAGATAGCAGTCCATCCAACCACGATGGGCAAAAGAAACACGAGTTACTTTGACATAACGTATCACATTGGTAATACATTACAGCATTGTCACTCAGGTCCGACAGTATGGCAACAGGGGTGATTACGTCACGTAGCTACGCGCATGGACTCTTCCGAATCATCCCTGCCATACTACTATTATCAGACATATGTAGTGTTTTGTGGTGATACGCGAACATGTTCACGAAAATTACAGAGACGTGGGAAGCGGGTGACACAGTCGGCTATGTTCCCCTACCCTCTTCATTTTTGTAGAGATAACTGAAAGAGAGAGAGAGAGAGAGAGAGAGAGAGAGAGAGAGAGAGAGAGAGAGAGAGAGCGAGTTAGAGAGAGAGATAACTTCTCTACCAATGCAATTTTATTTTCACAGCAAAATACCCTACCAGAAAATCAGTGCTTGTGTGTGTATCGTGGTGGTCTGTTGTGTTCGCCACTTACAATTTCCAAGTGCGATTTCTATGGGCGGGCCCTCCCCCTCCCCTCCCACACCCTCCCCTCCCAGGTTTGAAATGCTTTCTATGTTCCTGAAAGTTACTAATTTTTAGTCAATCACCAGGGGCCAATACTATAAAACTTTTACAATTGTATTTTCTTGAATTGTATTTTCTAGTTATGACTTGAAATGGGTTGAGATGAAACATTAGCATTTTCAAAGATGTGGCAATTTGCCAGTTGGCAAATTGACATATCTTTTAAAATGCTAATGATTCATTTTAGTCAGTTATATTAATATGTAGAAAATACAATTCTTTGAAATACAATTGTAAAGGTTTTATAGTAATGGCTCTGCAGAATGCACAGAGAATCTGAGTGTGATAAATTTAGTTCTCTTAAAAAAAGGTCCGCAAACAATTTTGATGGAGTGACAAAAAACAGTGACGTATTTTTATCAAGCATTGTAAGCACAGATTTTAAGATGGTTTAATATAAATGGCGAGATCTGCCAGTATTAATTGTGTACACGCTTACAAATACGCCAACAAACACACTTGTTGTGATTCTGTAAAGATGACATATCACAATTCAATATGATGTATGGGCCAGTATGAAATTGATGGTTCCCGTCAGAGTGGCTGATAACACTAAACCGCGTTTGATACCATTTCAGATATGACCATGTTATTCGAATTGCGATGTTCCTGATATTTTCTCCTCCCATTCAATTCAAGCCACATGTAGAAGATGATGGTTACGATTAGTGTGAATCCATAAATGCTAGAAGTTTTGCGGCTCCGATGCATTTCGATTAATAGCGTTGTCTCTGAATTCCATGATATTCATGTCTACAGAATTACAAAAGGGCGAATCGTTTTTCTAAATCAGCAAATACTCATACAGACAAACCCCAGTTTTACCATCTGAATAGTGAACGTCGATACTCAATGGAGGTATAACTTTTCGTAATTCACATTTTTCGATGGGGATGTGATGATATCTTCGCGTTTTTCAATGCTTGTACGCCGCAGGATTACAGGGGTTAAATTGATGTTCGAAGTGATGGAGGAAAATTTATGTTCTTATCAGTGCTCAGCCGACAGTCAGTGACTGTCGTCTGAACCCCAGCTCGAACGTAAACCTTGCCACCTTATCAATGCCCTATCCGCTTGGGACTCTTAGGATTCCTGAAGGTGCCTCTGGCTTACAACGCCAAAAGGTGATCAACGATAATTCACTAAAAAGATTATTTATTTACATGTACGAAGAAATAAAATATGAAATCAATTACTCACAAAATTATCCAAAAGAATACACTAATTACGCGGATAAAAGTTTATTCTTTAAGGCCTTCGACGTCTCCCACAGCTAGCTGTGTCCGCTGGATCAACCTCACATCATCTTCATCTTCTCACGGTTTGTGATAAATACAAAGTGTCTATTCATTTCTCATTTCTTCCTCCTCGCAGGGTTAACTTCACCGTCAGTCGGGCTTAACACATATAATGTTCTGCTTGTGTGACTCTATCAGCGCTCTCACAGTTCAATCACAATTTAATCGGCGTCTACCACAGTTCACGATCACTTTGCGCCTTTCCTGGCTCTCACGGGGTTAAGTTATTCTTCGCCTTCAGATATATACTTAACAAAGCTTACATAAAAATATTCTGCAAAGTGTTCTCAACATCACCAATTCCCGCACCTCCTAAAACTATCTAATCTCGCGAGCTATTCAAGCGCTTACTCAAGCCCTTAATACGGTTTCTAGACCTCAGCGTTACAGCTTTTACTTCTTTGACTACTATGCCACTACGGTTCGCAACCGTTAACAAACTACTATCGGTTCCTTACAACCATCACAGGGTTACGACAATACGCGGACTGTCAATTTCAGTGCCTATGACCCTCGACGGCCAAGGCTAAACTCTGACCTTCTCTGAGTGCCCTCAGGCCAACTGCCCTTCAGAATTCTGCTTCACTCACTATACAGTCGGAACGCAAAGTTTAAACATATTAATTCTGATTTAACGAGTGCTTTGTAATTCGATATTGATAGAGATATAAATGCGAATTTTGTTTGAGGTAAAAACTTTTGACATTTCGGAGACAGACTAGATGCGTAATATGGGTGTATGTCCAGAACATGTGTGATGAACTGGTTTCCAACAATTAGATTTAACTGGTCTTAATTACCCAGATAACGATACAGAAGAGAATATTGTCTCTCTTACTATTGATTTGTTATCAGATAGCCCATGTGGCGTTCAACAAGTGCGCCATAAAGGACATTAAATTTCACTCTTCATTTAGAAGCTCTTGAATTAACGTTAGTTTGACAAATTTGTTTTTAGGGCCCGTCACATACCTATCTTTACACTTTACATTTTACCCAGGCAGAAATATTATCGAAAATATTTACACTTTTAAACAAGAAAATCACCACTTTTAGCTATCACCTTGACATTGTATTTCGGATATAATCGACTTTTTTATTCGTTTGGATTGGGAAAAATAGCTAGGGTAACTGTGCTAGCCCAAAGTTGGTCGGCATCTAGGGATAAGGGGGTTGGGGACACCTGTCCTCCATAAACCCGCTCGTCGAAAAACTAGCGTCGGGGAAAATGTGCATAGAAATACTCACGCGCACGTTTTCAGTTGGAACAGTGGATCCACCACAAACAAATTATCCCATGTGAACAACCCCAAGACTTGACACAATTACTTGAGGAGCTCAAAGAGAGAGTTTCATAAGAAATGATGCCAAGACTTAGAATTATCGACACAAGAGTAACATATCTTTTCTTGTGCGCATCCTACAACCCACTTCAGCTGATAATTCAGCTCTATGTACGAAACATTTTTCGAAGGGCATCGAGAAATTAAGACAAATACCCAGAATAGCCCCAGAAAGCTCTCTAAAGCGCCCTAAAAGATTTCCCTAAGAAGACCTTTTCACTTCAGCCATGCACACTAAAAACTAAAGTGTTAAAAACTACACTTCAAGTGCTGTATTTAACATTTACTAAGTGCTGAACTAGCACTTTGTTCAAGGGTAGGTATCCCAGAACTTGACAGGTGTTACAATAATACCACTTGACAAGTGTAATGTCGCGACACTTAAAAGGAAACAACGCAGATGACGCGGATCAGGCTCGAATTATCGAGCCTGATCCGCGTCATCTGCGTTGTGTCCTTTTAATTATGTACCCACCAAACGCAAATCAAATTAAGGACGATTCTGGAAGAACAACCAATGCTAGACACATGGGAAGTGCCATCCATTCAAGTTTCAGATGTCTGACGATTGTAATGTCTAAGTGCTTAAAGCATTGCACTATGAGTGTTAAAATCAAACCCTAAGAGTTAGAATGGGTTTAACACATTGAAAGTGTCAGTTTTAACACTTTAGTTTTAGGAATCCGACACTGTTATGTGGTGTTTGCTTTAGCACATTTCGTGGAGACTGTGAGCAATCTACAATCATTTTAATATAATGTCCCTTTGTTTGCAAAACATCTTGCTTCGGCTTTATTGCCATTCTAATCAATAAGTGCTTCATTCACTTGAAAAAAAATCAAGATATTAACACAAATAGTAGAACTACACGGCGTGTTTATAACACTACGGCCGTGGTGAGTCTTCATTCTAATCATTTATTTATTTATTGGGGTTTATCGTCACTTTCGACAGCCAGTGTCACCTCGTGTCAGATAGTTTTACGGGTGGAGGGAGCCGGAGTACCCAAAGAGAACCACCAAGCCACATCGAGCAACAATCAGACTTCCAAACGTACTACACACAAGCAGGGTTTAGCATTGGCTGAAGACAAGTGCACCGTCGACGTGCAGTGCGCCTTAGTACACAGCGCCACCGTGCCCCCACATGGGCAATCGGGATTAAGCGCCTTGCCAAAGGACACAGCGCAGTTGCCACTGGTGGGAAATCTTCATTCGTAATTGTTTAATCAACAAACCTGCACAGTACGCGGAGAGAGTATTATCATTAAATCGCCCGTAGGGTGACGATTCCACCCAAGCAATAATTGCCAATTTGTTGCAAAGCACAACAAGCACAAGCAAAGTTCCAGCGAATGGACCTCCGGGTTAACCCCGGAGGTCCATTGGCTGAAAATATTGCTTGTGTTTTTTGTCCACATGTACAGAATTTGAAAGTGATACTTTGGTTGATAACTCCACTCCACAGGTGATTTAGTTACAATCCACTCTCAACATACTGGATGACAGTGTTGAGTTTTCAGCAGAGATTCGGTTAAATCAAGTCTCGCTTGAGAAGCATTTCTTGCGTTCATTCAAAGAAAATGAATGTTTATGGTATGTTTAGATTCAATCGCCTGGAATATTTCAGTTGGTAGGAAAAGCGAGCCTTGGGTTCGTTTTTCCGAACAATTTAAATATTCCAGCTGATTGACTGTAAAAATATGTGATGGACTATTTGAGAGCAAGACTCGTCCAGGTGATAACAACTATAGGGCTGCAACAAAATATGCTTCCCTAACGATACGATATGTATCACAATTCAGTCTGCACGATACGATATGTATCATGACGCAAATGATCTCTCATGACATGCAACTGCAACTATTAAAGGTAAAAAATGTGTAAACGGTAAATGTGATCGCCAGAAATGAATAAATGTGGATCAAAGATTAAAATTTGATGAAGGTATACAGTTAACATTTGAATCTGCCCTCCAGAGACAATGGGACCTCGCATTTTTATAATAAATCGGAGAATTGTCGCTTGTAACCCACTTTCCACTGAACAGCAACTTGTCCGACTAAGTGTTTTTCGGCCTTTTCTGCGACTTCTCCCAGTTTTTATGAATAACCCAAGAACGCCCAACGATCGTGAAATACACCATTGCAAAGCTTATTATTTCCCTTTTCCGCCAATACCGGGTACTGCCGGATACGTTGGGTGAATCAAATTTGAGGGCGGGGGAGGGGGCTATCATGAATATGAGTGCTATCGTTTTCGAAAAGCAAGTTGTGTACCTGGTTAATATTTATATACCATTATGAGGGCACGTCAGCATCGATTCTAAAATGCTATCAAATATCATTTTTCTTTCGATTTCTCAGCTTGTGCCGAGTACCTGTGATCGTACACGTATTTCTATGTGATTCGCAAAATTTTCCCTGGGGAGGGTCCCACTCTTGTGCTCGCCCCCATATCGCCGCTTCGATTATTGTCACCTATTTTATGATGATTATCTGTACATTCTGTTATGAGCAGATCAAACCTACCATCTGATTATTTGCTGGAAATGGCTCAGAGAGCCCTTTCCAACAATTAATCAGATGATAGAGTTTCAAGTATGTCATAAATTTTATTAAACTTCCTCGTACATCAATGTCCTCCATGTATGGCTAAAGTGGGCTAATATTCATTTATTTGTTAGATATGATTTTCTTTCCTAGAATTGCTCATTATCAAACACTCCTGATACGCCGCGAATCTCGGCCGATATGAACCAAGATAGAGTTGTCCCACTTGATGCGTTACTTGACGCAACTAATTTGATAACATCGAGATGTTCGCAGTTATTCGTCGTACGTAATATGGAAAACTGGATTTATTGGGCATGGTGGGGTGGTTGGAAGCATGGTTTGTATGCTGAGGAAATAATGATGGCAATAACTAATGATTAGGTGGACGAAGGAGAGAAAGAAGAGAACTGTACAGAGTACAGAAAAGCCATCGCAAACTAAAATCCAGAGTCATAAACGGGGATTCATCGAAAGGAGAAGAGGAAGCTCAGCTATTCGAACATCGCGGTTTCCCCAGTTGGGACTTCGGACTTTGTGAAAAGGGCGAGAAACAATAACACTGTAAGAAACCTGTAACAGATCTGAGAATTTTTGTAATTAATTGTTTTGGTTTAACTGGTAGAGCGCTGGAAGCCCATATTTGGGCTTTATTCATGAGTGCAGGTACAACACTTCAAAGGCTCCATACTCTGTGGGTGTACTTCATATTATCTCTGAGGTGAAATTATTTCAATTGTGTGGATTTGCCTTGTTGCAATTTGTGGGGGAATGCCTTTTGGCACTCTCCCATTAATTGCAACATGGTAAAGATGGGTGAATAAATTTTTGTGACCGGAAAAAATTCAGCACTATTCCAGTTAATAGATAAAGGTAGTATAACTGTATAATGAAAAATGGAATGAAGGATATTTAGAGGTTATTACCTGGTTAGTTTCATATCAGTCGCATATCAGCCCTCGGTAACTTCAGGCTGATGTGAAGTTACGTCGGGCTGATATCTCGGCCGATATCAAACTAACCAGGTAATAACCTCTAAATGTTCTTCATTCCATTACCCATTATACAGTTATACTACCTTTGAATCGTGTTCTGTCAAACTGATATTTTCAATACTTGGCATCCAGTCTTACAAGACAAGACAAGACAAGACAAGAAGACAAGAAGACAAGACAAGACAAGGCGGGTGGACGGGCGGGCTGGCGGGTTTCCGATAGACGGGTTTCGGGCGCATGGACAGGTTTCGGGCGGGCAGACGGGCAGGTAGGCATGTGCTGTAACTATTTATTTTGCGTGTAAATTTTACCCGTAAAATGGGAAAATGATAAGAACAGATAAAGGCAATATTTTGCAACTTATTTAAACCTTTGAACCCTGGCGGCATCTTCCATATCAGTTCAAGGGCAGCAACGGGAAGTGTCCTTATTCTTTATTTGGGGGTAGACCAATTAATATTTTCAACGTGCAGCCTTTGGGCTGCGCGTTGAAAATATTGATTGGTCTACACCACACCTTCACTCAAAAGTCAACCTACTTAATGAAATTATGAAGTATCATGTTACTGGGCCGGAAAAGCGGCATCTGGGGTTCAAAGGGTTAAACGTATTGGCTCTCCACTTTTATTTCTTTTTCTTCCTGTGGGGTGATGTCTCTGTCTTTCCACGAACGGACGTAAACATGTCGTTTTTATAGAAAAAAATCTTCTTTCTGGGAGATTGATTTATTCCTGTCAAAAAAGTCATCTGTATTGATCTGTCAAGCGAATTGATTCTGACTGAGAGGACATCGATTTAATAAAACACAAATATTATTTATTGGTATTCTGAGCTGCGATACCCAGCAGTAGTACTGCCACTACCACCCCTCCCCCAAAAAAGTATGTTTTATGTTTTCTTTTTAATTTTTGCCTCAAAAGCAAAGCTTATGTAACCTAATTGGAACAAGTTCGTTCCAATGATGGGGCATAGCGATGTCTAGGGGCATTTTCCCTTGTTAGCCGCGACATAGTTTTTACGAATTATGTGAAGTATTGATAATAACACAGTTTTTGTTCGCTTTTGATGTTATTAAACCCTTTAGAATTTTTATACCCGAAGAATCTGGGTTCATAAAGTTGGGCCTCCAAGCCGAGATTCCCGTTAATTCAATGAAAGGCCTGTTGTTTTGAAAATCACGGGAGAGATCATGTCCTCAAAGGGGAAAGGTTCTGTAGGATGATTACCATATAGCATAATGAGACAAAAACACAACGAGGGTTGTGTACGGGGGACTGAAATTAACGACCTGAGGTGGAGTTGTTCCTGTATTTCACGAGCGCGCACGTGAAATAAAGGAAAAACTTCACCAAAAATCGGTGCTTCCTGTGCTCCCGTACCCGAGTTGTATTCTGTATTTATACCATGATTAACTCTTAACCCACTGAGTATTTTCAAGATATTTTTCATCAAATCTAGTCATGGCCGCTCTAAAGCAGCCATGACTAGATCTGATGAAAAATTCATCTAAGTTTAACTCAAGATATCATTGGTGAAAAATCTATTCAAATTACAGGGAGAAAATTGGACTAAATTTGCCCAAATTATACTTATGTCAGTGACAAGAGAAATCCTGTCCTGGGCAGGACTATCTGCCAGCAGCCTGCAAAGAGTTAAACTTGAATTAAGTGAATGAAGCTGGTATTTTTAAAGAAAAAGATAACCCTTGGTGGTCTGATAAATTTGTCTTGACGATCTTTTGTATCGAAGCATTCCATTCACGTCATAACGTCACTCAGTCGTGTAACGTCCAATCAGTTGCGCTCTTACATAACGTCATTGCGCGCAGTCCGGATTCAACGTGTGGTGTGTTATCATATACTCATGCCTGTATTGTATCGTGTAGCAATGACTAGGCACAACAGTCATGGCATAATGTCATTTCTCTTCGATGGGGAACCCAGTACCACCGGTTTTTCGTAGATGCCACCTCATGGGCGCTCTTTACCATCAAAGGTCTTTATCCTAATTTGACAAACTTTGAGGTCTGAGAACAGGAGTTTTACGTACAATCAAGAAGAGGCTCTGTGAAAACCACTCAGATTACCTTTTAGAGGTTTTTAGTCAAGTCCTGGCTGCGTAGATTTGACAAGACGTCACCGCTAAGCCGCTAGACTCACACGGTGTGGTGCAGGATAATATTAAGGAAGTTACCCAGACCATAAAGGTTAAAAGATACTCGGTATGTTTCTGTCAGGGTTTATGTTGCGAATTCGGATTTTAGAATTTCTTTGTTTATCACGATTTTCTATGTAATCATTTTCCGCTCTCCTTTTTTCATTTCAGGTGGGCTTTTCAGGCAAGGGCGATCAGTTTCTTGAAAACGACAGACCAGAATTATTGTTCCTGGATACTTTCTACGCGAGAAAGGTTTTGCAAGGAATACAAAGTAACAACAAAACAACCAATGTTAAGTAAAAAAATTACTATATTTCTAAAAAAAAATTCACAAAATAAATTACATTGTTCATTAATTATTGAGCATACAAAGTAATATTATGTACAATAGATTTTCTATATACATATTTTCAATATACATTTCAAATGTTTGAAGTGGGCATGTTTATATACAATGCGAATCTCAGTTGTCTTTTGGTGGTCAGACGAACCAATGGACATATGCATTTATTTTCATGCATTGTGAAATTTAATTCGTAGGAAGCGATCTTTCATAAGGAGGAGATAATGTCGTCCTTTGGAAGGATAAATATGCCAACTGCAATGCTGGAGCATTTCAGTTGGCATCTTTAACCCTTTGAACTCTAGTGGTATCTTCCATGCCAGTTCAATGAAAGCACTTGGAAGAGTCTATATTCATTATTTGGGGTAGACCAATCAATATTTTCAACGGGCAGCCTCGGGGCTGCACGTTGAAAATATTGCTTGGTCTACCCCACACATTTACTGAACAGCCAACCTATTTAATGACGTTATGACATATGATGTTACTGGCCGGAAAAGCGGCCGCTAGGGTACTTTCAAGGGCCAGTATATTATATAATCTAAACAGACTACAGGTAGACTGAAAATAAACCAATTTAGTTCTCCTTAAAAACCTTGTCAAACGAAATGGCTAATAATGTCCAGCGATATTCGTACAAACTGCGATCTTCTTTTTCATTATTGTTCTATTCTTTCTTGCAAATTAATGTCGGTGGACCTTCAAGAGAAGAAACTCGCTCAGCTCCTCCACTGAGGGCCCAATCGATGAGCACGTTCCAGAAGAAAACTTATTATGGTAACACATCTGGGTGTTCCAAATAGATCGCAGAATTCATCAGTCATCAACTATATAGTTTTGGGTATCTGGGTATTAAGAATAATTTACTACAACGAAGGCGGGCCACATGGGGTTGGAGAGAAACCTTTCGAGAAATAGGCCGCTTTTTGTCATTGGAACGAAGTTGTCTAGCCCCTTGCAGTGTTTGCGCCGTAAGCCTTGTTTTGGGGGCCCCCAAAAATGTTTATTTAGGGAAAAATTTTCCGAGTGTGGTCTTCTATTGGTGTTTGGTCAAGGCTTACGAGATAGGTTTCATATCAGTTTCAGATTCTAGGCTTATCAACGTGAGAAAGGGAGTGAATGGTATGAAGTTTGTGTGAATGGGGTTGACGAAGTCGACAACAGCCATATCGTGCGAAACATTTTTTTGCGTGGTGGAAACCGAGTGCACAGAGAGAAGCATCGACCAGCAACGAGTAGCTGTCATCCCCTCCAAGTTACTTATCTGACACAGTTACCTACCCGGCACAGACAGGGGTTTCATTAGGTAAGACAAGTGAACAACAACGTGTTGTGCGTCTTGGTACACCGCCCATCCCCCACATGAGGAATTCATATTAAACTTTTCTTCTCTAAATTGTTGCCTAAATGAAAAATTGCTGGTCAGTAAGAATACAACAGAATGGCTAATTAATTGTTACGGTGGGTCAGTACTAATTTTCTAAATTATTACCGAACCTCCCTACAAATACAAAATGGATTCGTCCAATCACTGCAGTCAGTGCGGAAATCCCATTCAGGAACCCAGTGTTGATAGGGGGAAGTATCTTTCGCAAGACTGCAACGCAACGAGTCGGGGTCGATGTATACGACCTTTTTTCTATGTCCAGTGCATTAAGCGATGAACTACAGCGACACATATGTTGCGAAAAAGAGAAAACGTGATTGTGGAGTTCGAATGGCATACTATCATGTTCGGGGCAAAAAATAGTCGCATTTCATTCTGCTCCCACCATTTAGAACTATTTCTTGGGCATGGAAAGATATTCAGTAAGTTAAAAAAGGTTCCTTTGTGGACACACTGTCGGGGTGAACGTGTAACTGTAGGCATCTTGGATGTGGAAACTCATGTAAGTAGTATCGTGATAAATATATATTAATCTTAAGATGAGGAATAAACATATCAACTTACAAAGTAAACTCTTAAAAACATATTTACAATAAAATCATTTAATTCATTAATTAACCCTTTTCTAACAAATCCGTCGAATCCGCCTCAAAGCATATCATAAAAATCTCCAACAGACAGCCTATGATCCCTCATTGGAACTTTCCCATACAGTGCTCTTCAGTGCGTGACTGTAAGCAGGAGAGTTGCGAGGATGGCCGATTGGTGGGGGGGGGGGGGGGGGGGGGGTAAATCTGATTTGCCCCGACTATGATTACTCAAGACCCACCTGATGAAATATTCCAACAACATCATCAAGGCCTGCCTTCAGGCCTTGATGATGCACTTGAGATGTTACTCGCTTGGCATTCAATAAACTTAAGACTCTTGGCAATTTATTTGTGGATAAATTAAATACAAACCTGCATTAGTCGTATGACGCAACCTCTTAATCTATTAATAAATACCGTACCTCAGGTTGATCACGCCTGGCACCCAACAGCCTGAATGGATTCTTAGAGACATCCATGTGTGACCGACTGTTATTTATTTAGGTTTAACGATACTGTTGATAGCCAGGGTCACCTCCCGAGCACTGTCAGCCTCCCCAGCTCCGCTCAAGCAGGGTTAGTACTGAATGGCGAAAAGTGCACCATCGACGTGCAGTACGCCTTAGTACACAGCCTCTATCGCGCTCCCATCGTGCCCCCACGTGGGCAATGTGGATTAAGTGCCTTTCCAAGGACACAAGGCAGTTACCCCTGGTGGGGATCGGACGGTGGACCTTTCGGTTTCAAGTGCAATGAGCCAACTTCAACTGAGCCACAGCGCCCCCATGTCCGACTGTATGTTTGACAGATGTCAAAGTATCCTATAAGACAGTGCATGACTACTAGTAAGAGCGTACATAAAGGCCCAATCCAGACGAACCTGTCCGGACTCACACAGCTGACCCCTACGCCGCTGACTAAACTATGTTTTGAAAGGAATCCAAGCTTTTAGGCAATATTAAAATACATGGTGGACATTATCTTCAGTATGTTAGATAAAGGGTTAATTATCTGTAGTGGAATTCATACATATATCTTTACATCTTTGGTAAATAAATCTGAAGGATAAAATCTTTATTTATCCCAGTTAACGAGAAATCTAAATCTTTGATACAGGCCAATTTATGTAGGCTGCAAAATATCTCGCAGTTTTCAGTATTAAAAACTATATTTCACGAGATAAACACTGACGTTTTTGAAACATGGCGTGTCTTTTAGAAGGCAGGCCTCGCATTTTCAGGAGAGCGATTTATTCACTCGCCTACTGCTCGCCTTAAAAAATTAAGGAGGGCGGAAATTAGCCATTCCTGGCCTTAGAAAATAATGATACCAATACCGCCTAATCCTAAAACCGACATCTTTTCAGATCTCTGCTATGTTAGTGGTCTTTATAAGACGGCCACACTACCCCTCCCACACCTCCGGGCCTTACCGAGGCCCGGAGGTGTGGGAGAGGCAGTGTAGCCGTCTCACAGAGACTCCCCTGTTAGCAGTACCAAATAAAATGTAGAAAGGCTGCTTGGCAGAATTCATTAATAGTAAAACTTCATTTTGCCACTTTTAACTTTTGTGGGCTCGAGGAGGGCTACTCGCTCGCCTCGGTCATGCGAGGGGAGCGAATTTTAGCCCTCCTGCATTTTTAAGAATGCCAAGCCTGAGAAGGTATACATTATTACTTTGGGCACATAGTAAGTTTGCTGACCCACATGTCAGTCTTACGTCAAAGAGGATCCATAAACCATCAGGCACCTTAACATTTTTCTGTCAACATCTTGCTGATTAACAGATCATTGTATAACCAGTCGACGATCGGAACAGCCCAAGGGACTTAACGTGCATTTTAGCCTGCAACCACTCTATATGCCGATACGACTTTTCCTGACCTTTTGGGCGCAGATTATTTCTCACCATCGAAATTGCTAAAAATGTCTCATGTAACTGCATTTTTTAATATTTTTTGTCCCATAAAACAGTTCGTCGCAATGAGGGGACAAAAAAGCAATTTTCTGAATAGCGCAGGCCTTTTTGACGTTACGTTACGTAAAGAGCTAAACATTGTGGCGAGCATTCGGTAGCTGATCAACACAATGACCGTCTTCGAGTTGTCGCCAAAATTAAACAGAAAATGGGAAGTGTGCTTAGTTTAACTGTCAAATATAAGATATAGTCTACGTCGCAGGTGTGAGGTAAGCACATCTCCTCATCCCTCGCCCCAAAGTTTCAGGAACTTGCAGCACACACATGTGTAGAACAAGTTCATAAAATGTTTGAAATTATTTTTCCCTCGTCGCCGTGTTTCGAGAAATCGCCTCGGTAGGCGAGTTATTTATTACCTTTGAGGTATTCCATTGGGTAAAACGTCATCACCAATTGGATTGTCAGGGAGTATTCTTATGTTCTCGCTATACTGATGTATGGGTATAATTCTGTGGCATTGAACGTCAGGCTGGGTGGTGCAGTTCATTGTAATTTTCAGCGTAATGTCAAGGCACACTTGTGCAGTTGGGCGAGTTAACCCTTTACCCAACGTAACGGCCAAAACCGGCCAGCGCTATTCTCAAAAATCGCCAATTAATTTTCACTATTTTTTTCATTTTTTGTCTCAAAAACATAGGTTATGACCCCTCGTTGAAACGAGCTCGTCGAGCTTGTTCCAACGAGGGGTCATAACCTATGTTTTTGAGACAAAAAATGAAAAAAATTAGTTATTCAAGAATTTTTTTTGCAAGTGTCGTCTGCTTTTCACGTTAGGTAAAGGGTTAATTGTTTCGTTTATGTATGATTTGTTTTCGCATAAATAAGACGACAGAGTTTTCGCTCGACTACAATTCTAGATCTTAGACAAATAGCTTGACCATTTTCTCAAATCATCTCCGGTATTCAATGCTACTTTCCCCAACACCATGATGTAATTTAATAACGACAGCAACTCTTGGTTTTTGTACTTTTGCAGTGAAATGTTCTGATGTAGCACTCTGTTGGAAAGGGTTCTCTCGCCCCTTTCCAAAAGTGTTTTACATCACAGCATTTTTTTCTGGTCATGTTATAGACTTGGTGGAAGGAATTTAGGAAAATCAATAAAGAATCCAAGTAGGCCCATTCGTCCATGTTGGCTTTTTCAGTGACGTCAGTATTTTACTTTCTATTTGTTCTGCTCGAACTGAATTATAAACAAGGACAAAAGCCCGGGGCGCTGCGAATTAGATGCGTTGACTGGGCTAAAGGAAAGAAGTGAAATTGTCGAACATTTGATCACGACAGAACGGATTGAGTAATCTGAGTACTTCTTGAGTCGCTCACTTTTCAGTTGCGGCTAAAAATGGAACCTGAAACATTCATTGGGCCGCCTTAACGCTTTGAATCAATGGCTTCTCGTTACATTTGTGGGGTTGACCAATCCATTCTGTTAACGAAAAAAATTAATTAGTCTACCCCCCTCCCCCACCCCAATAACGTATATATTCTTCCAATTAACTGCATTGCACTGATATGATATGGAATGTTCCAACTCGGTGTGCAAGGGGTTAATTCCCAACTTGTGCAGGCCTACATCTCAATCTCATGCAAAGTATAGAGGGTGTGATTAGTTACGAAACCTCCCACTGTTCGGTGTTACCAATCAGACAATGCCCCAACTCTGTGGGTGTTTTTAGTATAACGCAGTCTTCCCGTGAGGTTGCGGGTATTTGAGTGTCAGTTGGAAAACTGCATGTTGTTTGCAGAACCTGCGAAAAAATTTCCCTCCCAGAACCTCAGTAGTCGTGAAAGATTATGTAACTTTTCCACGCCTTTTCCAGTTCCAAGAACTGGAAAAGGTGTGAACAAGTTTCATAATAAAATCACGTGATTGGGTTTTGGGCGTTAGTGAGGTATCAATCAACCATTTGGCTTTTTCGGGGACAGTAAACGTGATGGTAATTCGTTAAATACCTGTCAACTATCGCTGTCTGTTTAAATCTTATTTAGCAATACAAAGTATTTATCACATGCACGACGTGGCGTTCAGCTCTGTGGTCGATGAAAATCAACCGAGCTGTAAAACTATTTCCGCGTATGTCTTGTGAGCGACGTCATGATTGTCATCGAAGCGATGAGCAGTGTTCTGCACGTCATCTCTCAGATACGTTGGTGAATGTGGCCACCTATATTAGTCTTTTGGTGAGATCTTCTTCACAATGGCCTATCCACAGGAGTTGATATGTTGTTTAGAACAGAAGCCGTGCTGTTAGGAGTTATACTTTCCACTATCAAAGATAAACAATCCAAGCTGGATACGCCGTTGCCTCCAGTGTGGTCAAAACCTGCAAAATAAAAACATGCTTATTAAATTCTGCTCTCCAAAGGCCGCGTGAAATATACAATAGCCGCATAATTTGCGATTGACATAAACCAGGGATTCTTCTGCCCTCTTTGGGAAAGGGTCCGGGGGCCCACGCCGTTCGGAAACATTTGGGTCATGGGGATTTAATTGAGAATTTGTTTTAGGAGAAGAAAAAATACAGACTGGGAATTTTACATTCGTGTTGAACAGAGAACATTTAGACCGATACCCAAACAACTGCATGAATTCGACGAGTAAGTTTATGACAAACGGTTACGCGGAATCATGTTCACACCGGTCTCTGGTGTCTCTATTACACTGCTCGTATATTCTGTTAAAAAAACAGCTTGTCATTTGCCTTTCTAAGCTCCGTGGGTATAAACAATTTCAATCCAATGCACAATTGGTGCCGTGAACTGACTGGCCATAAGGCCTCAGAAAACCAACGGTTTTCTGAGCCCTAATGACTACCCAATTCTGGATTGTGCATTAAATTTTTGTTGGAGTGGGGAAAGATAATGGAAAGTTTGG
This sequence comes from Pictodentalium vernedei, assembly GCA_031216915.1. Classification (NCBI taxonomy): domain Eukaryota; kingdom Metazoa; phylum Mollusca; class Scaphopoda; order Dentaliida; family Dentaliidae; genus Pictodentalium; species Pictodentalium vernedei. Next base: position 453,984,596 of record CM062296.1, read on the forward strand.
GGTTGGGAATCGGGAAAAATCATGCCAAATGTCAATGGGACAGATACCATATTCAGCTCCTGTAGACACCCAAAAGAATCCCTGTAAACAGTTTATATCTCATAATCATAGTTTAATGGTGTCCTTATTAAACATAAATGCTTATATCTTCCAAATCTAAAGGTGTGGTCAGCACAGATGCAGATGTGGAGGCCGCAGCGCTATAAATGCAACGTCATTTTTAACCAATCCTGCACACCGATGTTGCCATCAAAAGCGTTCGTTATCGGGTTCTGTTATACAAGACAAACAGGACTGAGTGGCCACAGTAATTAAGCACATCTAGCCTCCTGGGCACTGGTGTCGGATGATGGCGGATTGGGTGTGTGAGGGGTGTAAGCTTTATTTGTCACCACTGTGATGGCACAAGTCTCGAATGACATAATATTTAGCTACATCATCTAGGCATGGGTTCGTCGTAGGCATGGATTGACGGTGTGGTTTGAATATTATTGAGTCGGGATTCTATAGCTTAAAAAACTCACAGAGTTCTCAGAAATTTATTTGTGGATAAATATATGTAGTGTTCGTGGACACATGAACTTCCCAACTTCAAGTATAATTCGTAGGTTTCGTATCCAGTTTGTCTTGCTGGTCCCCCAACAGCCCCAATCGGGTGTCAGATACCTCCATTTGTTTGACCAATTGTGTGTCTGCGTTTCAAAATATCAAATTTATTCTAGTGAGAAAGTACGCGATCAACAGCAAGAGCGAATCGCTATCCTAAGGCCCTATTTATACAGGACGAGAAGCGAGGCGACGCGGTCGTGAACATTGTTCGCTTTCGATGTATTTCCTTTTAACCATTTATACAGGACGCACTCATCGAAGTTAACACTTCACCTAACATAGCGGCCAAAAACGGCCAGAAAATTAACTAGAATAAGCCTACCACAGCCTAAAATATCTCGGAAGCTTCTCAATAAAACCACACAAATATGGATATCATTAGAACCAGCTCGTCGAGCTGGTTCTAATGATATTCATATTTGTATGGTTTTATTGAAAAATTGTGAAATTTGTTTTTGAAAGATGTGAAATTTAATTTATTATTTTACTGTGTTAGGTAAAGGGTTAAGCAACGTCGAGTCGAGCTAGTCCTTGGATGGGTGACTGGCTGAGCGATCGATTCGGACTCTCCCGCTGTGTTCTTGGACAAGTCACTTAACCCCGATTGTCCACAAGGGGGCACGGTGACGTCGTGTACTAAGGAGTACTGCACGTCGCCGGTGCGCATGTCTTCAACCAATCTAATCCTGCCTATGCTGCAGTGAGGAGTTACGATGTTGGGGAGCTGGCAGATGCTCGTCGTTGCTCGGTGGTTCTCTCCCGGTACTCCGGCTTCCTCCACCCGTAAAACTGTCACCGACACGAGATGTCCTTGACAACGGTTAAAGTGTCGTTAAATAAATAAATAAATAAATTAATAAATAAATAAATAAATAAATAAATAAATAAATAAATAAATAAAGCGAAGCGATGCGATGCGCTATTTCCGTTTCGCAAGTCTAGCCAAAAATGTTGGGTCGCTTATGTGCGCTTACCTAATTGTGCAGTGTGTATAGCATGATTAAAGCGTGCCTGCGTGCGGTGTATAGACGGGTCTAGCGAACTCGCTGCGCCTCGTGTCGCGTCGCTTCGCGATCTGCAGAAACAGGGCCAAAGACTTCAATCCAGACGTAAATGCCCGGACTGGATAAATTATTGGGTGTCACAAATACTCTGAACATCTTTACCGACACCCTTACTTCTGGGAACCTCACGCAGAAAAAAATTAATATTATGGGAATAGTAGATTACAACTAAAACACCTTGGTGGAAAGTCCACCTGATAATTATTTGGAATTTTGAAAAGCATGGGAATCACAAGCGACCGTTTACCTCATAGTTAACAAGCACTTTGTGTTAGAAGCTGTGAATCTTCGTCCAGTGGAAAATCCACCCCTATAGCGCTTTGGTAGTATTCGCATAATGTACAGTACGATCGCCGTGGATTGGTCACTTCCCACGGGTGGGCAATATTACTACCGTCACGGACGCAATAATATTAGATTTCAAACACTAATTATAGGAATAAACATCAAAAAATTAATTAATGAAGCACCGGGTACAACCCGGTGTAAAAGGAATGGAAGTCCGTAGGAACGTTAGTCCCTCTGGACTATTATTCCGCGGAATTATAGTCCTAGGTCTAACATTTCTAGGAATAGTAGTCCGGCGGACTACTATTCCTAGAAATGTTAGACCTAGGACTATAATTCCGCGGAATAATAGTCCAGAGGGACTAATTTTCCTACGGACTTCCATTCCTGTTACACCGGTGTTTCGTTAATTAATATTTTGCTAATGATGATTGTTATTACTGGTAAACGCATGCGTGGACATCACTGCCCACGCGTGGGTTACGACCAGTCCACGGCGCCTGTATTGTAAGCGTTTTTTTTTACGATACGTTCACACCTGGCGTATTCTGTAAAAGCTACCAACAGATTATCACAATAATACGCTTGCAACGTGGAAGACACTCGTGTGTTTTAGCCCCGGTTCCACATAAAAGATAATTAATACCTTAGTATGGAATTCAAGTGAAAATAACTACATTGATACTTTTCTCTCGTTTTGTGTTATGATAAACGTCGCGCCCAAGCTGACGAATGTTTCATAATTAATCTCATCCCCTTACCATTCACATGGAACGTGAAAACATCAGCGATCTGTGCAATCTCCCCGCGGTGCGATAGCCTCGGATAGTCGAATGAGAGTGGTGTATATCGAAACCTAGCACGTGTGTGAAATACCGGAAAATAAAAATCGCTCTTAAAACAGCAAAGGACCACCAAACATGTTTCTTTTGAAGGCTTTTGAAATTCTGCATGAAAGTCGAACCTCCGACTGTGCGAACGGATATAACAAGGTAGATCGACTTTCGCACGAGATTTTGTATAAAAGTTATTGCCCTGTATGTGTATTCTAATGCAATTAAACAAATAGTTCGTCCTTATCTGCACCATCTATCTGTCATATTTTCTTAATTTGATTTATTAATTTACCATAAATTTCGAAATCGTGTTTATATAAACGTTGAGGTTATTATTTCGCAGCGTAGTGCATTTTTTTTGAGAACGTAAATGACCCAAGGCTTGCCCGCAGACACAATCAGCTTGTGTTTTGGGGCGTAATCGGCTTGAGGTCTGCCTGCGGGCACAATTTGCTCGGGGTTTGCGGACGTAATCGGTTTGAGGACCTGTTCGGTCGAAACAGTTATTCATCTTAAAGAATCAAATAAAGTGAAAAACAAATGATCAAAATAGACCCTTTGCGACTGAGGGTTGGAAAGTGGACACTTTACATTGCTAAATACAGACGCACTAGTCTTTGGTGCTAATATCAGAAACTGCACCCCGCGAAAGATTTACTTTCGTTGTTTCAGGGGTCGTGGAATTCTCTTTGCACCCTAAAATCAGTTGGGTTAAAAATTAACCCAAATCGACGGGGTTGGGGGAATATGAACCCAATTGGGTTCATATTCACTCAACCCAGTCGATTTGGGTTAATTTTTAACCCAACTGATTTTAGAGTGTATGCTAAGCACATACGATTAATGCGCTGCAAGTTTGGCGGGATAACCATAAAAGATCCGATTCTATAATTGATTTACTGATGTACAGTACCATCGTTTTTATTTCCCAAATACATTGCGCGATATTTCAATACGAATCCGAATGTAAAACCCATTCCATTCAAACATTTGTCGCACTCTTTAATTCCAGCTTTCAAACCCAGAATCTGAACCGAAAATAAATATTTTAGTTTTTTACCCATCTGGCTAAAATGATGTATCTTTTCACAAACCTTGAATGAAAACGAAAAAAAAAACATGGCCTCCAATGCGTACTAACCTCTAGCTTACTCCCAGAGCCGTATGGGGTGAATAATAAAGTAAATATCGTCATTCAGATAGCTAAGAGTTTCACCTATTGATATCTCGATTTCTTGGATTAGCAATGTTATCGCTAAGCGTATCTGATAAACACGAATGATAGCATTTAATGAGCCAAGTTCATCACCATAAGATGTCAATTTGAATTTTATTGCTAAACGGTGATCAATGCATGAAAGCATAGCAAGCAAATCTAGGTATTCGGAAATCTCAGATAACAAGGCGCCATGACGCTAGCTGATTCCTTACTGCAAAATAATCAAGTTTCTTCAGGAAATGTCGTGGGAAGTAATATGAATGTCTAACCTTTTCAAGGAGATTTCCGACTAAATGTGTAAAACCGCCTCACACCCTAGGAGGAGTGGTCTTGATACAGATCAAGAGATCTGTAAAAAAAATTCAAGCGACGCATACAATAAGAATAAAAAAGAAAGGTTTATTCTGTTTTGTGAACCAAGACACACTGTTCAATTTGTAGGCCAGAAAAGCGCCGAATTAGAGATGAACGACCTTGCCAAACCAGTAATTATATTCATTTATGTCGGTTTAACGACACTTCCGGCAACCAGGATCACTTCGTGTCGGAAAGTTATACGGATGGATGAAGCCGAAGTTGTCGAAGAGAACCGCCGAACAGCGTAAAAACGTACTAGCTCCGCGCAAGCAGGGTTTGCATTGATTAAAGGCATGTGTCGATGTAAGTACACATTAGTACACAGCATCATCGTGCCCCTACGTGGGCAATAGGTACAAGTGCCTTGTCCTAGGACACAACGCAGTTACCGCTGGACAGGGTCATCGGGGGACCTTTCGGTTTGAAGTCCAACTTCATACCCACTGAGCAACCGATCCGCCAAACCAGTAACCCCTCCTGGATAATCCTAAGCATTGCAACAACAAAATAGTTCAATGGCGTACCCTTTGTACAAAGTGTCCAAAGTGAAGCGAAAAATATTAAGCTACCGGAGTTCATTTCAGAGGGAGTACCGCAATACAAGTTGAGAGAGGATCGTGTATTATTTATTATTTATTTATTGGTGTTTAAGGTCACATACTTATGCACAATGGCTAATCATGACTGTGGATGGTGTATTGAGTGGAACAAGGCGCTATCTGCAATGCTAAAGCATTGCAGATGGCGACTTGTTCTCCTCAATTGACGTCATGTCAAAATAATCACTGGAAGATGCCTGGTGTTTTGTCTTGTTTATTAAAATAGTGACTTCCTCTTGCACCCGATCCACCTTGAGGATAACATCATCTTCCTCTTGTTCAAAATCAACGCTAGTGCTTAAATGTCTGCCAACATTATTACTTCACGGAATGCCAATATTATCGTCAGATCAACAGACAATGGCAGAATATATTTAAACACGCCAATGTAATTGTTCTGTGTTCTAAAATGCATAACACGTTGTACTCATTAAATCGCGAAGACAAAAGGTGCGTAGTCAGGCTCAATCAAATGAGGAAAGGGACAATATAATGGCAGTAAAATTATCCCAGACTTCATTTCACCTGGGTCACGAGTGTCTATCCCCCGAACGCGAAGGTCCAGGATCTTCCTCGGGAAACAAATAATTGTCCATGCCAATTGGAGCACCCTGGGTACTTGTTAGAGGATAAAACACCCAGAAAGTAAAGGAATAACTGTAGCAGAATAGACAATAAAATATCAGGGCGAAAGTACATTTTTATTGGGGTTTAACGACACTTTTGACAGCCAAGATCACCTCATGTCGGGCAGTTTTACGGGTAGAGGAAGCCGGAGAACCCGGAGAGAATCACCGAGCAGCGGCGAGTAACTGACAGACTCGCAAACTTACTAACTCCGCACAAGCAGGAAGGTTGAAGACACGCGGCACACCGTAGTCCACTGCGCCACCGTGGACTATATGCCTTGCCCAAGGACATATCCCAGTAACCCCTGGTGAGGATCGAACCTTAGACCTTTCGGTTTGAGGTACAATGCCCTATCCACTTAGCCACCTTCCCGGAGATAGTGCATGCACCAGTTTTTGAGACTAAAAGTATGAATGTATATAAGGTTGACATTTTTAAGAAAAAGTGTGAGGACGATTTCACTTTGGGCAAGGGCCGTTGGATTAAAAAAACTCTTTTAGCCCAACTCACTTTTATTATCCCATCTCCTCATCTGCCTGTAGGGTTGCATGATCAAGTTTTAGTGACTCTCACTTCACAAAATGTGTTCCCTCATTTTTGGTGGGGTGGGGGTGGGTTACTATTTTATTTTATTACAAATCTTCGCTACCAAATCAGATTTGATAATTTACAATCGATGGTATTCTTCGGGACAATATTCAAACTATATTAAATGGGTTGGAAACTATCAATCCAGCCAGATGACTATGGCGGATGTTTGTTATATGTCACCCCCAAACCACACGTAAGCCAAATATTCCAATTCTGTTGAGTTTTTAACTCGTAATTCTTATTTCTGTTCAAATTTAATTATTTATTTATTGGTGTCATTCCCCAACGAAACGGCAGCATCCGCCCCATAATGTACAAAAGGAGCCGTTGGATAACAATTATTTTTCAAAATATTACAACAAAACCATATCATGTAACCGCCCCACTGGAACGAGCTCGTTCCAACGAGGTGTCACATGATTTGGTTTTGTTGAAATGTTTGGAAAAAAATATTCAAAATAATAAATCTCGATATCGTCTGTGTTGGGTAAAGGGTTAACGCCACATAAGCGTCCAGGACTATATCGTGACGATAAAACTTATAACTTAATAAAGGTTTATTGAAAACAGCAGGTATGAATTAAGTGGCGTAGCTATGGGATGAACGAGTGATAAAACCTCCACCTCAGTAATTTTTCCAGTCTGGACATTTTCATCAAGATTGGAGTCCTATGAATCGATCAGCTCTTGTCAGGAACATACCACTAATGGCTTACAGTACTTGTTCCGGGCTATGGAGATTTTGAACTTTTATCCAGACAAACTAGTATTCCAACTACGTCATCAATGTATGGATTCTATGAAGGCAGGCCTGGAAATAAAGGGCTTATATCGTAACCCGTTAACGGGTTACGCTATATAGCATGGTGGTAACCGATGGGAAAAAGGTGATGTGATGCTTCTATTTTCACTGCGCCAGTCGTGCTGTTTTAAACCTTAATCCTTTACCCAACGTAACGGCCAAAACCGGCCAGCGCTATTCTCAAAAATCCCCAATTAATTTTCATTATTTTTTCATTTTTTTGTCTCAAAAACACAGGTTATGACCCCGCATTGGAACGATCTCGTCGAGCTCGTTCCAATGAGCGGTCATAACCTATGTTTTTGAGACAAAAAATGAAAAAAAAATAGTTAATCAAGAATTTTTTTTGCAAGTGTCGTCTGCTTTTCATGTTAGGTAAAGGGTTAAGAGGAATTCCACCAAAATAAATAGGAACAGCAAACGAATGATCTCACCAAAGCGAGATCGTGCGTTAGTTGTTTCTAATTACTTCGGCCGAAATTCTTTCAAAATGGAAACATCGTGTCATTCTATTCATATGTGGATGCAGCAGTTCTCAACCTGAGTCGAGATCGTCCGGAAAGATTGTGAAGTCGTTCTAGCAAAACATGCGACATTAGCAATTTAATCAAGTTACGTTGCACTGCTTTGTCGTAACCTGTGTTTCGCGTTCGAGAATTTTACAATTGACGTAAGCCTCACGTAGCCTAACAGATCGTTCGCGGGTTATTTCTAAGCCTCTGAAAGCATGCCTTGATTTTGCACTTGCAACGTTTTGTCAGTATTGACATGAGACATCGTAGTCGGGACATATCAAGTTTACTAGAGCTGCAACGGTTAAGGGGTTTTCTTGATCGATTACTCACATGGATTAACCTTGGTTAACCGATTAATGACGTGTCCAAATAGATATCTGAATAACTGCCATACCGTTGATGATCAACAGCATGAACCCTTTACCCAACGTAACAAACAAAACCGACTAGGCCTATATACAAAAATCTCCATTCAAATTTATTATGTTTTCAATTTTTGTCTCAAAAACACATCTTATGACCCCTCATTGGAACGATCTCGTTGAGCTCGTTCCAATGAGGGGTCATAAGCTATGTTTTTGAGACAAAAAGTGAACATATTTAGTAATTTATGAATTTATTTTGCAAGTATCGTCTGCTATCCTTAATGGATAAAGGGTTGAGAATGACCATTTTCTGCTACTGATACAGTATAATGATCAGGCAAGTGAACAAGTATGCCAGCACGTAACTGGCATGCTTTTCTCTGTCTCATATAATTGATGTGAACCAGTGTGACAATGTTTGCCTGTTTTGGAGCAAGTTCGTTCCTTTATTAACCCATATGATACCGTAGTTCTAAAGTAACGGTTAACCGATCAATTACTTTTTTGATCGATCAAGATGTTGATCATTGGTTAACCGATTAATTGGTTAACCGTATCAACTCTAAAGTTTACACCCCCACACTACAATCCGCCATCTTCGCAAAATCCCTGGATGTGATAGTAGTATACTCTCGTTGGACGGTACGGCAAGCTAGTAATACACATGGTCAAATGGGTACAAATTCCAGAAACTAATTTGTCATCTTAAGTACATTACGGCATTCTTGTGGTGATTTAAATTCAATGATAGCTGTGAGTTATTTTGCACTCTTCGAGACTCACATTGTTTTGAGGATAATCTTTCCTGATAAATAATTAATGGTGTCAATATGACGGTGTCAGTGCTAAGGCAATTTCAATTGCCTAATTAATTATTGGTTACAGTAATTGGTTCAATTACCACAGTTAGCGTGAAATATTTATCACTCATTCCAGTACGCCACTAATTCAACGATCGCCGATATAACACCATGGGGGATGCGCTCGTTGAAGTTTCGTCTATCTCCTATTGCGTAAGATGAACCGTAATCAATTCTATCCTAAACGCAAAAGAAACAGTCAACATTTCTGTCGCACACATGCACGTGAAGCCGTCTTAACAACACCCTGGGCAATTACATGCTAGCCATAACGACCCCGCCTCTGCAACATGCATGAAGGGATTCCGTACTTGGCTACACGGCGAGCGGATATCTGTCCTTTCACTAACTTGCGAGACCAGTAGAATCTTGAGAGTCGTACAAGCATTTTTTTTTCAGCTCATGGACAACCGGGTAGTCTACCATTCGGTCCATGCGCTGTAAATTTGCTTTCTTGGACTTCAAGTCTTTTCTGGATCAGCTAACTGTGTGTACAGATATCCCCATGTGTGCAGTTTACACTGAACAACTCTGCCGATATATATTTTAAAAAAATATAGAAAGTTCTAACTTGTTCTCTACAGTATCGCTAGGGGGCCTGAACCTATCTCCACCTAAGTCAAACTTGAACTCAAATGCCATAACATAAATGTTGGTGTGCTACGTCCACAGGACGTAACACACCAAAAACTCATATTACGGCTTTTGGGTTCATGTTTGGTTTTATGTTTACCACAAGTGGGCCTTTTGAAACTGGGCAGAGGGCACATTGCCCCTATTAACCCACCTGGCTGCACTTTTGGTATTTTGATTTTATCTAAAGATCAAATCCTTTCCTAATTGTTTTGGAAACAGCTGCAACTGAACGTACTATTAACGTATTTTTACGCCAACTAGTAACGAGATTTATGAAACTCTTCATTTTTAAATCCCCGTTGCGGAATTTGAAATATTTAAACAAATTATGTTGGGTTCCTAATTTTTAATGGAAGCACTTTTTAATTTGTTGTTTGTTGTCATTCAATGATGTCCTCTGGTGCAGAAGAAACGTTCACCAGATAGATACATGTTGGAATCTAAAAGGCGGCTGTGATAGAATCGAATGTTTATTTTTAGAGCATTAGTATAAAAACTTAAATAAACCACACCATCATCTCAGATTATCGACCGCATGCAGGGTTCAGGGCGGTTCACATTAAAGAACAGCGAGTTATGATGTGGTTATGCATTTTACTATCTGATTTCTCTCTTAGGGCAAACGAATTTTTGTTGGCATTTTGTTTGCTGGAATATTTAAAGGTAACAAACGTGTTCAAATGTCCAGTTCGACCAAGCTTCCCCAAATGGCTTGTCTCGTCCTGGCGACCCTCCCCCGATGCTAGGTCTAAACCAACGGAAGCTCCAAGTCAACTTGGAAAGTTCGTAAGGTCTAGGGAGCATCAAACCTTTGAGGCAGGCCCAGTCGAGCCGGAGACAGACTACATCTGTCTATGAAGGCTCGATCTGCGCCACAATATTAATCACCGGTGACAGGCAATACTTGCCAGAAGAACAACAACACACAACAATCAGAATAATTACTATTTAAAACTTTCGGAGATGGACTAAACGAAATGTGCGCATGCGTATATCATCAACCCATTAATATTAAGACTGTCATGTTCCCAGTATTCTAGTTAGTACGCATGTTTTGTCTTTTATCACATTGTGTTATTTTGTAATTCCTTGATGTCATGTAACTATGTTTGTTAGCAACGAAATAAATAAATAAATAAATAAATAAATAAATAAATAAATAAATAAATAAATAAATAAATTATTAAATAAATAAATAAATAAATAAGGCAAGTGAACCTTCTCAATAAGCTATATCACGTAAGTGACAGCTTTTACGTGCCTGAAGAACAAACAACAGAGCTGACTAAAGAATCATCTACTGCATACTACCCCGCGGGACTGCAGACTGTGTTTTGGTGGATGTCCTTGTCCCTTTGCTTTCCCGCCTTTGCAACTGCTGGACGTAGATGAGTATCATTGTACTTTAAAGGGATTAGTTTGCACACGCACAGTTCCTGTGCGCATTCGACGTTCAAAAACCTTCGGTTTGTTGTTCAAATGATTATTGGTGCCTACTTTCTATTTTTTTATGTTCAATTCGTGGGGGTATATAGTTTTTTTCGTGGATACGGACGATTATATCATGAAAGGGTACGAAAAAGCTATTATGTAGTGCACACGCAGAAAGTTGTTCATTGGAGCAATTTTTTCCTTTGTGCCCAGGAATGAAATAATCTTCGATATATTAAAAAACAGATTATATTTCTATTATATGCGCTTTGGAAAAGATTCCAATATTTTCAAAAGAGCCTCCGGAAAATCATTCAACACAGAAATTACCTGAATATTTGTCAAACCACCCATGGACGTGGCGAGAGTCGGGTGTGTGAGGGTGTCACGCCCTAATCCTGGTCAAAATTTCCTATAGTTGGAAATTCGTAGGGCAAGTCATGAGTAGTTGGAAATTCTATCTATCTGGATTTTCGAACTGCTTTGGCGATGCTGGTGACGCCTTTACTTCCCAAAATTCCAACTCGGTTTCAAATCGGCAAAAATTCCAGCTGTTACTATTTACAACTACAGTGTTCGCAATATCGAGCTTCAGAAGTATGCATGATGTCAATCGGTACGAGATTCCCAATACTACGTTTACTTATCGTAATAAAAAAAATCCTCGAAATGCACTTCTCGAAAATCGCAACATGTAAAATCGTTATCCTGATTTAATTCCATCATTCACAGTTACAAAATGATGAAACATCGAAAATTGATCATTCCTGCATAAGATCTGATTTAATGTTAGGTCAGTGTGAATTGCTCAAAGTTCTCAGCTTGAGCATTTATTTAGCACATATTCAACTCCCAGAATAATATCAAATAATAATAACAACCTGATAATTCTATTTTAAATGTGTTGACATTTCGGTTACTAGAATCAATTTTATGTCCCCTTTCATGGCTTTATTTTCAAAAATTTTCTCGGTAGTGAATTTCCAACTAGAGGGAGGGACCGGAGGGTGTTACACCCTCCCGGTCCCTCCCCTGGTTGCAAATTCACTACCCTACACCTCCTCCCGATCGGACACCTGTAGCCACGTCCCTGATACCATCCCAACGTTGCGTTCACTGAACCGCCACAGAAAAATAAGTCCCTGTGTATTTGTTTCCGCGACACTCACAAAAGAGTCGAACCAGATTGAGCCTTTTTTATCTTACATAACGACAATATCCGTCCAGCTTTACTCAAGAAAAATCATTACTCGAATTTTATTATTTTTTCAGTTTTTCCCCCAAAATATAGCACATGACCATTTCATTGGAACGAGCCCGGCGAGTTCGTCCCAATGAGGGTTCACAAGCTATGCTTTGGGGAAAAATATGGATATTTTTATGTACTCAAGGAAAATATTTTTGCAAGTGGTGCCTTCCAGTCGTGCTAGGCAACGAGTTAAAATAAAAATTTTAATGTCGGAGAAAACAGCGTAGAACAGCATTTTAGATTAAAGTTCAGTTCTTATGTCTTTAATTATCAGAAGACTTGATATAATGGTTGAAGTGGAAAAAATAAACCGGCATGACAGTTGGTGGATTTCACTGGCAAATTCAACTGAATTTGTTAACAATTTTAAATTATATACTAGCCCTACAAGACTTCCTATATATTGATAAAATTTGCAGAATCTTAAATTGTAAAACTCATCGTGTTACTATGAAGCGTGCTTGTGGAAAAGAGATGGGTGGCATCAAATGAAATGTGAGTGCGAGGGGTGTGTGTCAAATTATAGTTCTGACGTCAATGGCAATGGAAAAAATATTTTGTCCAGAACTTCACTTCAATTAACTTCTCAAGCCAACTGGAGCTCCCTGCATACGTTTTGGGGGCTTTAGTAACCGGGCTTTAATAACCGGAAAGTAGAGGAATAACCCAGAAAAATCACACGAGAAATATCAGTATGAGGACACATGCACCATTTTAGAGAATTCAAGCATGAATGTACCAGAGGCTGACATTTTAACCCTTTGAATACTAGTGGTATCTTCCATGTCAGTTCAATGGAAGCAATTGGAAGAGTCCATATTTATTATCTAGGGGTAGAACAATTAATATTTTCAACGTGCAGCCTTGGGGCTGCACGTTGAACATATTGATTGGTCTACCCCACACTTCAAGTTAGCAACCATCCTACTTAATGAAAGTATGCTTATCATGTTCTTGGACCGGAAAAGTGGTCTCTCGGATTCAGTGGGTTAAAGGTAACTTGGGAGGACGGGGTAAGTGTCCTATTTGTCTCCGGTTTCGACCCCTCTGGCAAACACAAGGGACAGAATCTAGAGTATCACAACTGACAATATTTCTGAAATTGCGATCTCATTTATTCACATCCACAATACTATCTGGCTTCAGTAACTTTATAATGTTGCACTACCAACAGAATAACTCGTTACGTGAAGCCAAATTTAACTACCATTTTATGCTGCCATATAGGTGTCATGAGACGAGAGCAAAAAGAATCATTTTCGGGGCATATCTTTAATTTTAAAGTTTGCACGTGGTAGAGCATTCACAGCTCAATTAATTTTCGTTTAGGTCGCCGAGGTGCCCGTCGTAAAATTGCTTTTCAATTTCCAAGACACCAACATGAACATAAAATACAATTTAATATTTTCTCGCCCTTGTTGCGCAGCTTGAAAATATCTGCGTCAGGTTATGGTTTTGAAGTAGGGAATGAGTGAGAGAATATTTTCTTAATTTTCTAAACACGAACACAATTATGAAATACGTAATAAAATCTGTATACACTGAAGTTATCTGCCACTCACCGTTTGTGTGGCTGTAGTTTCCCGACATCTCACCCATATGTGAAAGCTTTTCGTGGTAGAAAGCAGGACTGTTTGCGGTCTGGAATTAGGAAAAAAGAGTAAAATTTAACATGCATAGCTAGTACAGAAAGGGGCAAAAAAAAAAACAAAACAATATCGAAATATATAAAACAGGAGAATCCGGGAAGATGCAAACACAACACCAAGATATACTGATAGGAGAATCCTGAAGGGATTTAAAAATATTACAAAGCAGAAAATGGGCGAATCCGTGTACAGTCAAACAAAATTGCCCAAAAGCTGTTTACAAGCACTAATCTGATTGCAGACCGAATATTAATTAACCCTTTACCCAACGTAATGGCAGAAACCGGTCAGCACTATTCACAAAAATCTTTATCCAGTTTTCATTATTTTTTTTTTTCATTTTTGTCTCAAAAAGATAGCTTATGACCCCTCACTGGAACGAGCTCGCTTGTTCCAATGGGGGATCATAAGCTTTCTTTTTGACGCAAACAACAAGAAGAAAAAAATTAGTTATTCATTAATTTTATTTGCAAGTGTTGTATGCCTTACGTGTTTGGTAAAGTGTGGACCCCAAAGTCAAGTGTGGACCCCAAAGTCGTAATATATTTTTGAGGTTTGGGGTGTCCTTAACGTGCCACTCTAAAAATATTTTACGCTCTTAAGGTACAAGTTTGGATTAGTGTTCTAATGTGATTGAAAGTCTCGCCCTCTGGTTGGACGAGAGCTCGCGTGGCTTTTTCTATGTTTACGGCTCAAGTAGCATTTTACCGTTTGACGTCACGGGTAGATCAAAGAATTAATCTCGGATTCCAGTCTCTGATTTATTGATTTATTGATTGGTATATGTGTGGGGCTTTATTGGGACAAATATGTTATTGTAATGAATTGAGGGTAACATGGTTTGAGATTTGTGGCGCGGAGCGACTCGGTTGAACATAAACTTTAAGCCGTAAACCTTAGCCGATGTTACCGTCAATTCATCACAATAACTTACGTAGTAGAAGAAATTTAGACATTGACACGACCGTGTTTATAAGCACTGATCTGACCGCAGACAAAATATTAATTAAAAATGTCGACTCCTAGACCGTGAGATAATGTTTTGGTGTAGTAGGTGCTTGGGATGTAGAACACCCCCAAACAATTATTTTATGGCATTGGGGTCCAAGTTTGGTCTAATGTAGAAAAAGATATTTACACACATTTCGCATTTCGGCATTTGAAAGTACCTAAATTGGAAGTACTGGTGTATTTGCCATTGCGATTATTTTAGCAATTAGATGACATCGTGCATACTTGTTGATAATTAATAGCCGATAATTAACGCATTTCGTTTCTGTCTATCGGCGCAAGGATTGGCGTAAAACAAAGAGTTCAGTAACAACGGTCTAAGTGAACTGTATGAGGGAAGTTCTGTGTGTTTTCTTGTGAATTTCTATCCACACAAAGCCACGAAGCAAGTTTGAGGCAAATTCACCAACTCTGAAATTCATCTACGATAGCGTACTTAGCGAAAGTTGATCTTCGTGGCGTGGGAATCATTCGCAACATTCTCACTAGGGTTACTTATAATGCGACTTACAAAGAGGTCTTACTCGCCCTATAATAATAATATCAAGTAAAACGATATCACCTATAATTAAAATAAATATCTTGGAGTTTAAACAAACTGCTAGCCTATTTTGAAGGTTACGCCATATCATTGCCCTTATCTGCGTGTGGTTACACCATGAAAGGATGATTCCAGTGTTGTCTTTGTCCATTTTAAAGAGCATGTCCATAGAATGTCCATCCGCATAATGGTTGTATATTTTATTTTATATGTTCCCGTTACAAAAACGTGTGATATCAAAGACGCGAGTATCTTTGAAAACAAAGAATGGATTCTGCACACATCAGTGCGTGGTAGTCAAAGTCGGCAGTCGGCTATGGTTCACTTTCTACAAACAGGTGTCCGTCGTAGTGGTTGGGTGATCAATTTGGTCAAATGGTCTCGTTTTTCAGACTTAAAATTAAAAAATTGTTACACATGAAACCTAGAGAACATTTGAGGATAAAGATTCCCTAAACAATGTCTTGATGATGTAGTTGGAATATTAGCCAGTCAATATTACAACGATGACGCAACAGGCATGATTAACAATTTTAATATGATTAATCGGGAATCTGTTTCATATGTTGAACCTCATGTCTAGTTTATTTGTTGTTTACTTTGTATATGTCATACCTGTTTGTTCGAGGTAGTGTAGTTAAAGTTTATCTTACAAAAGATGTCAGTCAGTAATATAGTTTAACCCTATACCAAACATAGCGACCAAAAACCGCCAGAAAATTCATCAGAATAAGTTTACCACAGCCTAAAATATCTCGAACGTTTCTCAATTAAATCATGCAAATATGGATATTAGAACCAGCTCGTCGAGCTGGTTCTAATGATATCCATACTTGTATGGTTTTATTGAAAAAGTGTGAAATTTGTCTTTGAAAAAATGTGAAATTTAATTATTTTTTTTTAAAATTCTGTGTAAGGTAAAGGTTGAAAATGAGGAAATTTGTTTCATGGCTAAATCATTCACAAAACTCAACAGAACAACAATCAGACACATGTGCCAGTTCATATAGGCTTGAACATGATGTTCAAATTGAAGAGAAGTTTTCCAAGAGAAAATATCGAATGGTATGGGTGATAAAATTTGGGGCTGTGCGCTGCATTTATTCTGTTCTTCGGTGGGGCGAGTGGTTATCTAACGTTTTATGGTAACTGGGGTGTAAAGAGGGTTTCTTAATTTGTCTAAAAGGCAGTTAAATGCCATGAAGATTTGCAAAAGCGACCTAGACTTGCATTCTACGCTGAGAACGTTACACGAAAGATCAAGCCAGGCAGAGGAGGGAACTCCTTTTATACAGAACCGATACTATGCAGTCATCAAAAGAGAGCTTTTAGAGATTAATCGAGTCCCGGGGCGGTGGAGCCGGGGTGATCGGCGGGTGGGGGCTGTAGTCCCAGCACTTTTTCGGGTGGTGTCAATATTTTGTGCAAGTAAAACAATAAAATTATTATTAACTTTTATACATTTCAATGTCACGACATTAAGCAGTGGAAGGAAAGCCAAATATCCTTAACATTCAACCATATTTATATTATCTGTGGGGTTCCGTTTATGGCAATCTGCTCACGACTTCGCTTCACTTCGCTTTGCCTTGGCTAACACTGAGAGAAATCATCCACTTGAATTAACGAGTGTGTGGAATGTTTAAAACAAACGTGTACTACCGTTGTTACTAATGTAGCAACGGCAATACACAATTGTTTTAACACTTTGAAAACTAGTGGTATCTTCCATGTCTGTTCAAAGGCAGCAACTGGAAGAGTTCATATTCATTTTTGGCGGTAGACCAATAAATATTTTCAACGTGCAGCCTTAGGGCTGCACGTTGAAAATATTGATTGGTTAACTCCAAACGTTCACGTAGCAACCATCTTACTTAATGAAATGATGACGTATCATGTCCCTGGGCGGAAAAGCGACCTCTCGAGTTTAAAGGGTTAAACATTTCACTTACACCTTAATTCGTGTGAACGGTTTAAGAAAACAAAAACGCTGATCGCTGTGATCGCGCTCATCCCCACGGGACACCCATATAAAAAATCGAACCTTAGGCACAGCTACCCCACTTTCAAAATCGTTTTGGTGTCCCTGAAGGTGCATTGGCGTTGTTTCGTTGCATTGACAAGCATTATATTTGCGGTGACTAGCTGAATCTAGTAAAAAATGAAAAGGGCCTGAAACACCATTTATACGCACCACAAATGACCAGGGTCGAGGTTATTAATGCTGAGCAAATTTATTGAAATCTCAAATCCAGCGAACGACGATCAACAAAAATGTCCGTTCATAACAAGCGTGGTTGTATACTTTCGAATGATGAATTGGTGGTATCTGGTGAGTTTGATCTTGAATTTGGGTGGCAAGGTGATAACCGCCCGCGTGTTCCCTCCCCATGGGGTATCGCTGATAAATCTCTTCGTCGATTGACATCGACTTGACATAACAGTTGGAGTTCAATTTGATGCTGTTCCATTTAACAGATTCTGACACGAGCGGAAGATATTCCCAATGGAGAGAAGAGAAACAGATCCACTCTGCCCGGTGAACTAGATTTTCACCTTCACCAAGATTTACTGAGTTATCCACAGCATGGGGCAGTTAATTGCACTGGAAGTGATTTGAATCTGTCACTCATTTTTTCCCCCAGATTTGAAATAGTTTCATGGTTTTTTTACATAGAGAGCAAGGTCGAACTGTTTATTTTGTGTTTACAAGGCATCGTGAATTCCGGTAAACAATTTGTGATATTTGTTGAATTTACAGATGATTCTGACCACTGACGTTGGGCACCACGTTAAAAAATGACTGAAATATTCATATGTTTTAAATGAACTAGATTTTACAGCATCCGTGGGCGAGTTGGTGTAGCTTTGTCACTCACTGGCTAGGCATTTATATACAAAAAAACATAACCAAACGACTAAAAACAGACTAGCGGACGACACATATAAAACATTTCTTGAATAACTACATATTTCTATCTTTAGCCTTCAAAGCATAGCTTATGACCCATCATTGGAACGAGCTCAAATCCCTTCAAGTTCCAGATAGTCTTGGCTAAGCTGAAGTTTGATTTTCCCCTTAGTGCCTAAAATTCTGATTTCGACAGACCTGTTGTAAGTATAACACTATCAGATTAGATTCTTATACAATTCGTCGGCTTAGTGCTAGAATGTTCTGTGTCCCATAGGGGACATAGAACATTCTAGCACCCAGGGGACGAATTCTGTGATCCCAAAACGGTCTTTTTCTGTTTAGATTGCGACCTCGTGGCGACAAACCTTCACCAGTGGGTCGATATTTCATGAACAAAATATTGCGGAATAGAGAAAAAGAAAATAGCAGCTGAGATTCAACGTTCTCGCATTTGTTTCGGCTAGTAAGGTTCTTCAGTGTGTTGTGGGGAAGACAAATATCGACGAGTCGCGATATGGTCAAAACTCTCCGTGTTGTGATACCAGAACTGCACGTGCGGATGGCATATTGGTAATCAGTAGTTTCTAGAGCTGAAACGGTTAAGGGGTTTTCTTGATCGATTAATCACTTGGATTAACCTTGGTTAACCGATTAATCACTTGTCCAAATAGATATCTGAATAATTGCTATACCGTTGATGATTTACAGCATGAACCCTTTACCCAACTTAACAAACAAAACCGACTAGGCCTATATACAAAAATCTCCATTCAAATTTATTATGTTTTCAATTTTTTGTCTCAAAAACATAGCTTATGGCCCCTCATTGGAACGAGCTCGTTCCAATGAGGGGTCATAAGCTATGTTTTTGAGACAAAAAATTAAAAGTTTTAGTAATTTATGAATTTATTTTGCAAGTATCGTCTGCTATCCGCAATGGGTAAAGGGTTGGGAATGACCTTTTCCAGCGACTGATACAGTATAATGATCATGCAAGTGAACAAGTATGCCAGTACGTAAGTGGCATGCTTTACTCTGTCTCGTATAATTGATGTGAGCCAGTGCGACAATGTTTGCCTGTTTTGGAGCAAGTTTGTTTCTTTGTTAAACCATATAATACCGTAGTCCAAAAGTAAAGGTTAACCGATCAATTACTTTTTTGATCGATCAAGACGTTGATAATCGTTTAATCGATTAATCGATTAACCGTATTAACTCCAGTAGTTTTCCATCCAAAACATCCCATTTCTGAATTCAACCTTGTTCTCAACATATTACGTTGTCTTTGGGAGAAAGAGATCATTTCTTTTAGCAAGTGTGTTAATGCTGAATGTATCATTCAATCGTATCCCCCACTGTGTATTAAAATCCGATACATAAAACAGACATAAAAAATGATACAAACGAGAAGTAATGTGTCAGATGGTTTTAATCATCTGAGCTATAAATATGAGGCTTCGTTGAGTTGGTCCATTCTAAGTTCTTAAGATTTTGTTGAAAATGTTCAAGTCATCTGAATACATTAACCCATTGATTGATTGATTTTATTCAGTAGTACAACATGTATACAGTTAACAACACAAATATACATATAGGTTGCACATTTCAGAACTACATGACTGCACCACTGGGAGATGGCGTGGCCACTAGTAGCTGTCTTCCCGCCATTCCCGTTTAAAAAAATGAAGAAGAAAAAGGAGAAAAAAAACAGCGAAAAGAACAGAAGAGAAAAATGAAAGAAGAGAAATGAATACGAGACGCAGACGTGACAATCAAGGCAATCCTGACAACAGTGTGTTCACTAATAAGTGGGAATTTTATAGCCATACTGCATATGACATATTAGACTAGTTCTTTCCGTTATGTGAGAAATCTTTTCTATGTTTTCTAGCATGTCATCTCCCGAGTTCCAAAGTGTTCCATGTGTCAGCAGGCATTGGAACCCCGGGGACAACATGATGATGATTGAGTTGAAGAGAGAGGTAGCGATGAGATGAGATAAACAGAGCTACGGCCTAGAATCGGGGCATACTCGATTGTTACAATTGACATGTCGTGAATATGAACTTAGAAATTGTTCAGCTTTTGTCTTTTTGAATGGCGATACTTTGGTACGTCTTATGACGTATGAAATCAAACAGCGCGTTGATACATTTGTACGTCTTATAACGGACGAAATCAAACAGCGCGTTTATATTTTGTGGTCATTTTTTTTGTTAATATTTTTCAGTTTTTTAAAGTTTTAACCTCAATTCCTATTTTCTCCCGAATAGTGCTCAGTGACAACCGTTGAGCCAAATGTTATCGCAGCTTAAAATACTAATATAATCCTGCTGTCAAGACTTCTTCACTGGTTGAGTGCTTGGAGCCACTATCAGGGCTTTCAAAAATGAGGATACCAGAACAAAAACCAACACTTTTCTTGCTTATAAGTCATATTCAATCAAACACAAATAATATTTTGTTTATATAAATTTGTTTTATTGCAAATTATTAGAGAGTGCCTGTGGGCACTCTCCAACAATTTGCAATAAAACAAGTTTTGAATAACAAATTCAGACCACCAAAAATAATCTAGCCAGCACTCAGCCAGATAATCACTAATGTGAAAAAATATCTTGTTATTTGTACTTTCCGACGTTTGACGTCACATTTTGAAAAACACGTGAAGAAACTGAATTCCCAGTGACGTTTGAACGTCAGATTAATTAAAGTCTCAAAGGGTTAACATCATATGCAGAAAAATCAGCCCATTTATGTTTGGAACGAATGGTTGGAGTCTGGGTTGTTCTTGGCGTGGGTTATTCTTGGTTTTTGGGGTGTTTCGCTAATCGTGAGAGTGACGTTTCTAACTCAGACACGCAACAATATTTAGAGTTGAAATAAAGTTCTATCCGTGTGGAAATGAATTACTGTGACTATAAGGTGGACAGAGTCGCGATCTGGTCGAAATGATATATCTACCTGTCTGTCCACAACATTGTAGAATCTCGCCTGCCAAAAGATAGACGCTAAAATATTACCTGTCAGATTTTTTTATTTTTTATTAGGGTTTAACGACACATTAAAAGCCAGGGTCATATCATGTCGGTGACAGTTTTACAGGTGGAGGAAGACTGAGTACCCGGAGAGAACCACCGAGCAACGACGAGCAGCTGTCGGCAACCCAACATCGTAACTCTGAACTCTGCATCGCGGCACAGGCAGGGTAAGATTGCTTGAAGACATGCGCACCATCGACGTGCAGTACGCCTTAGTACACAGCGTCATCGTGCCCCCATGTAGGCAATCGGGGTTAAGTGCCTTGCCCAAGGACACAACGCGGGAGCACGATACCTGTCGGATATGTTGTTTTGTTGGTTTTCCTTGACTAAGTCGAGAAATCAGTTGATTTTGTAGGTGGTAGGGATGCAACGATATGCATCCATAACGATACGAAATGTATCACGATTCCATCTTCACGATGCGATATGTATCATCATACACATGATCTCCCATGGCATGCAACTACAACTATCAAACATTTTGAACTACATGTCTTCAGTTCTAGTAGTTTTCTTTTACTACAAAGTTTTGAATGCACTCTTTAAACATTATGTAACTTCTCAAAGTGATGACCATGGCATACATTTATTTCAGGTTTTGATTTTATTTATTTTTCCGGTGTTTTATCCGTTCAATCAATTTAGTCCCTTATATCTTGTTTGGCAGAGCTCTGTGAGCTCTGTCAAACAAGATATAATGGAATAATCAAATAAATAACAAATTAGAGGGAATTCACCAACCTTTGGTTAACTGAATAATCATGTGTTAATGGCATATTTAGCACTGTGAATGCTGGGATGGAAAGAGAACAGCGTTTCACTGCAGCAGCTTTCACGATCTATGAAACTGTTTTGCCTTATATTTATATTTCTTGTATCGCGATACACAGTGAACAACGATACGTATTGAATCATGAGCAGTGTATCGCGGTTCGGGCGTATCACGATTAATCGTTGCAGCCCTAGTAGGTGGTATTTCTAGATATATGTCATTTACCGTCACACACCATCATTGAACGAATGGTGGAATATCAAATGTCAGTCAACACCACAAATTACAAAACAAACACATTGAACGTTACAGAATTTTGATAGAGAAGAAATAAAGAATATTTCAATTATTAGACACCGACAGTAGTTAATTAGATAAATTGACACGTTACTGGTAGTTTTCGTTAGGCGGGTGGGGGAGAGGCGCTATCTTAATTTTCCTATCACCCACACCTTGTCGCGGGAGAGGGACGCGAGCGGATGCTGAGTAAATTATGATTATTAATTGTGGTTAAAGGTCATAAGGTCATTTGTTTCGACATAACTTCCTTTTCCTTTTCGGAATAAGACGTGTGATAACAGCACAGGTCTTGCAAGTTCTTTCGTATGAAAGCATTGGAAAAGGGGTATTGGTTCACAGGTGACATATCTAGCGGTGTATATCACGCAGTTATCCTCCTCTCCATTGGCGCCTCACCTAACAGAATTGGGAGATGATACCGTTGATTATTCTTAATTGGGCCCCTCGCCTGGATGAGTGCGACTCGAATCGTTCGGTCGAGGTGCCACGATCTGTGCAATAGAAGAAATATCTGGAGGAGGGTCGCGTCGTTCGTTGGGCAAATTAAAATTTAAGTGGGTTGAATCGGAGCAATGTGTGCAAAATAAGAGAGTAAGCAAGGCTTGGAACACATCTAATGATTGTGTCATCTTCTCCGTGAAAGGTTTATTTTGATAATGTTCTGTTTATCCATATCCGACTGGATGTATATCAAAATGCAACCCTACTTTATTATTTGATATATATGTGCCATGTGCTCATTGTGCCTGTATAGAATCTTCTATCGCGACGAGGCTCGTTTTTTGGGGATGTATAGCTACGAGTCGCGCTTGCGCGACTAGTAGCTATACATCCTCAAAAACGAGTCGAGTCGCGTAAAAGATTGAGCATATAACACGTTTATCTACCCGTCAGTAAACAAAACCCGTAACACGACTTCTCAAAAATAGCCGTTAACAGAAAAAAATCTACTCTAAACTGATCAATGTAATGGGCTCCATTTTCAATTTTCTCAACCCAACGGCACGTGAGGAAGTTCCTCCAGCTTGAATGAAATTGTGCATGGTGATGACAAATAATCAAACTCCGCCCGAGTTTGCTTTTTTGGATGGGTAATGAGATTTCAAACCAAATTCAATTCAATTCATGGGGCCACTCTATGGATAGATGGACGATTTGAGAAAACAACTACGGAATTATATTTTTGTAGTGTGCAAGAATCGCTTTATGTACATGACGTCACTTCATTCATATTTTTTAGAAGCGTTCAAACCAGAATGAGATTGACGTTACGTTTCAGAATTTTCTCTCTAAAACTTTCATTTTTTGTGATTCACCTCCATCTTTTTTTTTTGATGTTTCGCATGGTTGATTGTTTATGTACTGGCTCGTGCAATTCCCTGCAACATGGAATATGTTAAGACAAACTAGATGGATCATTCATTACAGCATTATACTATTTTTTAGGGGAATGACTTGTGATTACCATTACTACTGAAGTAGTCCGTCAGTTGCGCGTGCGTTCGTTTCTCACGACGCCATGTGACTTTCATCGCTACTGCAATAGTGATACAAGATCTTTTATCGCCAATTTTTTATCGCCTCTGATACCTCGGTTTGCGACTGCGTTTTTACGTAAATGGTTGATAAACAAGGAGACAGTAATAAAGAAATGAACTGAAATGAAATAAAAATTTCTAATTTTACTTAAGATGTATCTGGTATGATTTCAACGCGATACTAAAATAGTACATGTACTGGGGCTATTACAGTCCGCAACTGTCTCTGATCTTCTCCGAGCGAAACCGTGCGGGCTCGAGTGTAGTTGGTACCGATTCAATGCACTGGTCCAATAACATCCGTAGTGATATAATTCTATCGACTGGAAACTTCAGTCAGTTTGGCAAGATTTATAACCCCTCTTCAAAGACCAAGTGTGATGTGAGTGTATCCGGATCCTATTTACTGTAGCAAAATTGTTCGTATGTTGCTTGTATTCTTTGTTTTTATGTTTATATGTTATGTACCCATGTGTGGAACAAATAACAATAAAGTATAATTATGTACTTGATCTTTTCAGAAGACTAACAAAATTTAGCCATAATAATGGCTTTATGGCAAAAGTCCTGGAAGCCACCCACCTACGAGCATGTAGATTGGTAAAATGCGTTTTTTGTCGGAACAGTAGAAATGCCCTGTTTAAATGTTTGGTGGTTACTTTATATCGGGGAGTGTCGAAATACACTATCCAATCAAATGTTACCAAGCACCTGTATGTTCAATGGTAAGTAACCTTGAACATCAATGACAGATTCATGTTATCCAAAAGATCTCATCTTTTAAGTTACTATTCCATATTAACTCCGCATTGTACACAATATTGCACAATAGATACGATAGGAGCGTTTTGCGAGATGGGATAAACTGATGCTTAACAATTTTTCTTCTCAGTTTTTGATTTCAATACAGTGTGATATCAGAAATTTAAATCTTGATATTAATTTGTTTGTGGTTGACACCACATCGGCATCTAAAGCTATACCGTGGCGATAATTGTATCTTTTGACAGACACAATTTTTGTCTGCATAAAGACCTATGAGCAGATCGCGACCTCAAATTAGTGGTAAAAGTTCGGACGCAACGCATTATTGCGGCAAAAGTATATCCAGTGATTATTTCAAATTGGACATTGGACTCCGATTGAATTCTTGTAGTCTTTGTTTTACAGCAACGCTCGGATTGGGGCATCGCACGCATCGAAATTGCAAACAGAGGAGGAAAATGTTACATAATGTAACTTTATTGCACTACGTTCAGTGCGAGTGTCGCGTTCAAAGTGTAAAGATTTTCATACACCAGATTCGATAAGAAGGTTACGATGAAGTAATAAAAAGCTATTTTTGTTTTCACATTTTGCACTTTCGTCACACTGTTTTGGCTGTCATTTTTTATTTGCTATAGAGCAAAGACAATAACCATCTGAACGCAGTCCAGTGTCGGGATTATGTATTGGACTCCTGTCTAGGGCGTTTCAACTTCTATCACTGTGATATGCTTGCGCTTTATAAACGTTTGTTATTATTATGTTATTATAAATATTACTGGAATATACAATCACTGGATTTAATTTTGACGCAACGTTTCGTTGCGTCAAAATTATAGTCAGTGATTTTATATTGCGATCTGCACATTGGTCTCATTGTTGTTTTAATTTGTGTTTGTTTTGCAGCGCGTTTCACGTTAGAGGCATTACACCATGTTAAAAACTGAAAATGGGATAAAAATTTAATATTAGTTATTTTATCTGTTTATTTATTTCATTTATTTATTTCTGTTCACCATTTCACAGTGGTACGGTTATAACAAATAACAAACAATCAAATTTACAAAACGTATGATTCGAGCCAAATTTTGTGAAACTACAAAATGCGTACAGAAGGCATGTGAATTTGGCTGAGCTGTTTTAAAGGCAATGCAAGGTATGAGTCTTGCTGACATTGGGGTGTTCATCAGCAAGATCAGCCAACTCGGAACGCTCGCGTAGCATTTACTGTGTGAATAACAGTTTTAACAGTTTCCGCGGCGGCGAAAAGTAATTATCAAAAGTCGGCTTTCTAACCTTGACACCATTTTGTTCCCACCAACGGCACCATAAAGTTTGATAAAATTCCTATTCCCCGTGTTTATAGATGAAATGTGTTCGATGGCGCTCATTAAAATACACTATTCTGGATATTGGGCCAAATTACATCATAATCAGTCCGATGGCTTTTAATCTAGGTCTTTCGATGATCCCCTCACATCAACCTAAATAAACACATTTATAAATCAAAACTTTTATTAGTTGATGGAGATCTCTTGCGGAGCCGTTAACACATGTCCTTAATTGTCTTGCCGGGTTATTATTTCACGGAATTAAGTATACATATCAACGATGAAGTGAGATCTATTTATCTGCGAATGTGATAAAATCGAGTTCTAATGCCAATTTAAGAGTTATGGTTCCAATAATGTTCTTTAAATTATGATAAGAAAATATTCTTGAACTGTGGTTGTTTTGAAAACTCTATAACTGTTTTACTGCCCGATTTTCAATAGTTTCAACATGGGAAAGTCATCATTTTGGCGAAAGTGCAACAGGGCAGTGTCTTAGATGTTTTCAAAGAAAAACGGTAATTCATGCAGACATTTTTCAACACAATTCAGAAAATTAATTACTACAGCTTGTCAAAAAAGACTCAAAACAATCAATGTTGTCGTTTAAACTATATAATTATCAATGCTATCAAAACATTAATTGAAGATTTTGATATAACATCTTTAACCTTTGAGGCCGAGCGGCCGTTTTTTTCGTCCAGGAACGTGATACGTTATAATTTCATTAAATAGGATGGATGCTAAGTGGATGTGTGTGGTGACCAATCAATATTTTCAACGTGCAGCCCCAAGGCTGCACGTTGATAATATTAATTGGTCTACCCTAAAAATGAAGATGGACTCTTCTAGTTGCTGTCATTGAAGTGATATGGAAGATACCACCAGCGTTTAAACGTTAATGAGCAATGGTCTAGTAGAGCTGTAGGTTAACCGAAACCGAACCGAGGTTTTTAGTTTTTTTTAAAAACCGAAACCGAAACCGTCGACATCCCGTAATCTAAGGTTTTTCGTTTTTTATTAAATACTCTCTTGCTGCAGAAATTCACAGAATGTAGCCATCCCAGAGTAGTGAGAGTACCCAGACACTGCCAATGGCAGTGTCTAGCCATCCCAGAGTAGTGAGAGTACCCAGACACTGCCAATGGCAGTGTCTGGCTACTTTCACTACTCTGGGAAGGCTACATTCTGTGAATTTCCGACATTTCAGTTTAGTTGTGTTTGCAGCTTTCCTCAAGTTGCGTGTAGGTGTCAGACCTCGAAAAATGGCCAAGCACAATAAAAGTTCTGTATATTTAGGTAATTATTATACTGGCCTTCCTGATTCTTCATGTATTATAGCTTATTTCGGGCATTCATTGAGTTTCACTCAATTTCACTGCCATTCAGTTCTGACTCCGGACATAAGAATGAGTTTTATTGAATTTTATTTGGCCTCATGAACAAACCGAAAACCGAACAGAACCGAGGTTTTACTCCATCTGAAAAACCAAAACCGAAACCGAACAAGCAATTTAAAAACCTACAGCTCTATGGTCTAGCCTGTCTTGGTGAGATACGATTTTTCGGTTAAAGATAGTATCAAATTCAACACGATGCCGTTGGGGTTAAAAAGACAATATATTGCCAACTTGGAAAATAACGTCGTCGAACGATATCACAAGCTTAAATGGATAATAAGTAGTGTGTGTAAGACGCCACCCCATCCTACCCAACCCAAGCCTACCATGGCATGTGCGAGGCCAGATTGGGGTGAGTCGATGGTAGAATCTTAACGAGTAGGATAAAAAACTATAATTTATATGTGTGCATCAATTTTACATCGTCTCTTAACCATATTACAGTTTCTTAATTTTCCTTGAATCCAGTTTACAGCAGACATGACTTGATTTGCTGAAAAATGCAACTGAGTCAAGCATCGAGAAAGAAATCACTGCCGTGGACTTATTCCGACCTATGAGGATTTTTGTATTCTGTTACCAAGAGCTGGGATTTTTCCTCTGCAAGGTAAATAACCATTTTGTACTGGGCAGGAAAATCTACATTCAGCAGGATAATAGTCAAGGCAGGAGTTCTGCAACATTGTTCTGGTGACAGGTATCAAAAAAAAATAAATGATTAACAGGGCACACGCACTTGCACCCATTTAGTATCTTTTGTAATGTATGAGATGAATTGGGAGAGACGTTGATATAGGTCATGCCTGTTCGTCAAACCCTATTTCTATTTTGAGAAAGAAAATTATGTTTAAATAAAAAAAAATAATAGGGCTCGTAGCTGAAGCACACGAATTTCAAGATGAACAGGAAAACATTATACAAATAACATGGACCTATTTATTTATTTATTTATTTATTTATTTATTTATTTATTTATTTATTTATTTATTTATTTATTTATTTATTTATTTATTTTTAACGACAATTTTCGACAGTCACCTCGTGTCGGACAGTTTTATGAGTGGTGGATCCTGAGTACACGGAATGAACCACCGAGCAGTTGGGAGCAACTGTCAGACTCCCCAACGTACAAACTTATTATCAGTTGAATGAAAGTGCACCATCGACGTGCATTAAGCCTTAGTACACAGCATCACCGTGCCCCACGTGAGAAATCGAGATAAACAGCCATGCCCATGGATAGAATTCAGTTACCGCTAGCTAGAAGCTAACAGCCGACCTTACGGTCTGAAGTCCAGTGCTCTGGTAACTTCAAATCGCGATGAAACATTGAACTGCGAGGTTATATATTCAATATCACGATTTTCATTTCAGACTATGCCAACATTGCTCTGCAGCACTTTGATAAAAAAAGCGGTATCTGTATCAATCAGATACCGATCTGTCTCACCGATTCGATAACGACACACTTACAGTATGTGTAGAGTGGATTATAACTAAATCACCCGTGGAGTGGAGTTATCGTCCAAGGTATCACTTTCAAATTTGTACATATGGACAAAAACACAAGCTTCAAGATGTAACCCGGAGGTCCATTGGCTGGAACTTTGCTTGTGGTTGTTATGCTTTGCAACAAATTTGCAATTATTGCTTGGTAGAATCTCCACTCTGCGGGTGATTTAGTAATAATACACTCTCCACGTAGTGTATACTAATTGATCAAGAATTTGTGAATAAAACACTGTGAAGTCATGGCCGAGATCTCAAATTCAATGTATTTTTCACACATTTCGTTTTCTGTGGGTGAGATTTCACAGTGCCGTGAGAAGAAACAGGACACAGAGAGAGGATGTCGACCGGATTACGACTCGGTCGATTTCCGGGCGAAATTCTCTGTCCGATTGTGTGACCACGGTTCTGTGGAGATAAAAACCTTGACACGTCTTCATTTTTCTTTGTAGTGGAGAGCAGACAGTCTCTTTTAAAGATTAACTGGTAGAGTGCTGGAAGCCCATATTTGGGCTTTACTCTGAGGTGAAGGTACTGGAACTTGAAGGCTTCATACTCAGTGGATGTACTTTGTATTATCTTTGAAGTGACAGTATTTAGTCTGTAAGGACTTGCCTCGTTATAATTTATGGGAGAGTGCCTGTAGGCACTCTCCCATAAATTGTAACAAGGCAAAGATCTGTGAACAAATTTTGATGGCCAAAAATAATTTAGCACTCTACCAGTTAACCCTTTGAACCCTCGTTTCCTGGAATGGTGTCGTCTTTATGTACACTTACAGGTGAGACAGGTCAGTCCAAATATCAATATATAGGGAGGATAAAATAATAACTGCAGTCTACAACCAGCGAGCTGCAGACTCCAGTTACTATTTTATAGACCTCTTTGAATAAGACAAAAATGGAACGAAATCTGCCTTGGGTCGAAAAATCGATTTTGCCAGTTCAAAGAGTTAAAAGTATAAGGCTTGAAATATCAAAGGGGGAATTAATCCGATTTCTATTCGGTAGTTGAGCGTAAAAAGTATGCTTTGCAGTGGCAAGTATTGATTTCCCAGATACTCGAGCTTGTCACCGTATGGCCTGACTTTGAAACCACTTATTAACAACTGACTCCCTTGTGTGAACGTTCAACGTGTGTGTCGAGACAATGGTCTATAAAAGGTCATTTTGCATTCC
The DNA here is from genome assembly GCA_031216915.1 of Pictodentalium vernedei. Lineage (NCBI taxonomy): Eukaryota > Metazoa > Mollusca > Scaphopoda > Dentaliida > Dentaliidae > Pictodentalium > Pictodentalium vernedei. Next base: position 454,014,599 of record CM062296.1, read on the forward strand.
CGTTGATTAATTGCGGTATTAACATAAGACTGTTACAACATAATAATCTTTGGTAATAATATTAAAATTACACAACATCTGAAATTGTTTGTTTTTTAATTTGTTGAATTGTGCCCCTATTTTTTCAGGAGAGAAGTTGTGATTTTCCTCAATTTGTTGCGGGTATTCCTACTTCAAACACGATTTACCTATCCTCACTTATTTCGGTTATTTGGGTTTTTTAATTTATTGTGTTATTTTGTAATAATAATAATAATAATAATAATAATAATAATAATAATAATAATAATAATAATAACTACAATTATCATATTTTTTATTTTTCAGTTAATTTTTTCAACTTTTTTTTATTATTTATTCATTTATTTTGCTTTAATAAATTATCACCCAAGTCAATGTATCAAATCTGTTGTTTTGTTTTGTTGAAGATAATTGTGATAGTGTTGGTATGTTACTATCCTCTCAGAATAAATAAATAAATAAATAAATAAATAAAAAAATAAATAAATAAATAAATAAATAAATAAATAAATAAATAAATAAATAAATAGTTGATCTTTCCATTCTACATCTCGTAGGCTGTAAAATGAAAAATAATTTCATCTATAGTTCTACAATTTGCAGTCACATGGAAGGTGCCTGACAGTAGTTACGTGCCGCGTTACACAAATGTATTTGTGCATCAAACGAAAAGCCTGCATAAAATCGTATGTTTAACTTGCATTTAATAAAGACAGCGGAAATTTTTAGAGGATAAGCAAGGATAAATAAAGTGATGATAAAACGTGGTGTGAGAGAGCCGAATCCTGGTTCTATTTTTCACAAATGGCAAAAAGACCAACGAAAGGATATCAGAAAAGGTGTTATACTTGACATCCTGCGCTCAGAGTTCGTGCACTCTTCAAAGGAAGAAAATCCGAGGACTTTATTCTGCTTGGTGAGGAGTTGTTAATTAATATCTGGTATCTATTCATCTCTGAGCTTTGTATACAAACCATTAACAATAATTATCATGCAAATGTCGCAAACAAACCATTCCTAAACCTGGCACGGATCCTTGGGAAGCTCACTCGGAGAACTTCCCAAGGATCGGTGTCAGGTTCAGGTATTTTTCTAGTAGATTAAAAAACAAAATTTATTGAACAAGAAAGGGGTGTGGTGATTGAGTGTATAAGAACACTGGTCTCTCATGTCAAAGGTTTCGGGATCGATTCCAGGTCAGGGAAGTTCTCGAGGTGTCCCAGCACTCCATAGAAGCATAATTTGTGGGGTTACTCAGTCACACAGAGTACTGTCCTATCGGATGTTGACTTAACCCTTTACCTAACATGAAAAGCAGATGACACTTGCCAAAAAAATTCTAGAATAACTAATTTTTTTTCATTTTTTGTCTCAAAAACATAGGTTATGACGCCTGGTTGGAACGAGCGCGACGAGTTCGTTCGAACGAGGGATCATAACCTATGTTTTTGAGAAAAAAATGAAAACATAATGAAAATTAATTGGAGATTTTTGAGAATAGAGCTGGCCGGTTTTGGCCGTTACGTTTGGTAAAGGGTTAAAATGACTGCCCTTGTACGGAGAGAGACATACTCCATGCAGCCTAAAGGTATATTTATTTATTTATTTATTGGTGTTTAAGGTCACATATTTCTGCACAATGGCTAATCATGACCGCGGCAGTTTTACGGGTGGAGGAAGCCGGAGTACTCGGAGAGAACCAACTGCAACGGCTAACAACTGTCAGCTCCCCAACAAACTAACTTCACACAATCAGGGTTAGCATTGGTTGAAGACAAGTGCACCATCGACGTGCAGTAGCCTTAGTACACAACGCCATGTGCCCACACGTGGGCAGTGGGGTGAAGTGTCTTGCCCAAGGATACAACGCGGTTGCCGCAGGTGGGATTCGAACCAAGGACCTCTTGACTTGCAGCCTGCACCTCTGTCTACTGAGCCACCGCGCCCCCGCCTAGAGGTCTCATCGAAGCATTAGAAAATGCGAGACCACGACGTTGACACCGCAAAAGTCATCCCACATACTCGCCAATGGGCCAAAGAGTGGCGTTAATATAAGTTGTATCACGTGTTCGCCAATCCTCTTAAAACAAATAAACCTAAAACATATGTTTTGAGAACACATTTTGTCCAAAATGTACCAAACAATTGACCAAATATATATATTAAGAACTTTCCATAATATTTCTCAAGAATGTCAAGCTCTGATTTTCAAGCACCTTCATGTTCTTAAATTTTAGTTCTAAAATTCAAGCGACTTCAAGAAGCACTTCCAAGCATCCGAAAGAACCCTGACCTATATGCGTTCACGTTTAGCATTGACAACGTCAGTGATTTGGAATAACCGAAAATGTGACGAGATTTCTGGAGGTATAAAAATTTAATAACACCATATTCCACAACCATAATGCACGAAAACAGTAGGCATAAACTCAGAGGCGTTGCTAGGGGTGGAAGGGGCGTGACACTCCCCAATAATATTTGCAGACCGGATATTTTCGTCTGGATTGGAGTTTCAGTTATTGATTTCCTCACATTAGCAATCATGTACGTTCTTGCGAGACGAGTTTTGATATTATTAGTTATCCTTGTGTTTTCCAGGGTGTATGGGAATTTACACCGGTTTTGGAACTCATACACCCTGAGGCGAAGCCGAAGGGTGTATGAGTTCCCAAACCGGTGTAAATTCCCATACACCCTGGAAAACACAGGGATAACAGATTTATTTCCAAGAATTTTGGTGTACTTAATACTTTAACCTACATTGTGGGCAAAAACTGACAGAAAATTTGTACTTTGCAAGTTAATTAAATAAAACCAGACAAATATGGATGTCATTGGAACTGGCTCAATGAGCCAGTTCCAGTGACATCCATATCTGTAATATTTTATTGCACTTAAATATTAAATTTCCTGTATTTTTATTTTTGTTCTAACATAACCGAGCAGAAGGTATGAATTAATAATTAAAAATGGGTACTTTTTTAGCCATATAGCTTGCTCTTGTATTTTCTTGTTTTTACACCGTGGTTAAACACGGTGTAAAAAAAGGCTCTGTGGATTGCAAGTTACCCTGTACCTCTCAGCCAATCAAAACGCAGTATTTGGTTTCATTTGGAAATAATGGGACTTCTGTCACACACACAGTCGGTCAAACAATAGAGTCACAGAACACAGTCGGTCTTGCAGTTCGTGATCAAATTTATCAATGCGGCGTTTGATTGTAGGAAATTGTTGATGCAACGACCCATTGCCTGATTGTCCGATACAAAAAAATATTTATATCAAATTATATATATTATATATATATAATCCTAAAAAACTACCCGCGCGAGTAGGGCCTATATATGCCTTAGAAGTATCACATTGCTCAATATATGCGCCTGTTGTTCTTCATTTTATATGGTGTGCGTTTTTTAACTGTATTTTGATACACCTATTTTTTGTTTTCTGTCATTCATCTTTGTTGATGTTGAGACAATAATATTATCTTATCTTATCTCACAAAAGATGGTCTGAGGTACAGTTGAGATTTTGAACTACAATTCAGACTTATTTATTTATTTATTTATTTATTTATTTATTTATATTTATTTATTTATTTATTTATTTATTTATTTATTTATTTATTTATTTATTTATTTATTTATTATGTAGTAGGTAACAAACATAGTTACACGACATGAAGGAATTACAAATAACATAATGTGATAAAAGATAAAACTAACAAAAACAGTGGGAATATGTCAGTTCCAAAAGTGGACTTCACGATCTCGCCCACAAAACACACACACCCACACGAACAACACACATACACTCGCACTCTCTTGTACTGTATGCTTATGTATGAAAAACGTACTCATAGGCATAAAAACAACGCAAACACAACGTGGTAATGAAGCTAAAACCTATACATGGGTACAAGATAGATTGTTGGCTAATTGATATACCAACTACATCCCCAAGGCATGCCTTCCACGAAGGCATGCCTTGATGACGCAGTTGGAATATTTTGTCAGTTAGGGCTTGATACATTATAGTCGAGACAAATCAGGTTTACACATCCCTCCAATCGGTCACCTTCTCAATGCCCCTGCATATTTATTTATTTATTTATTCATTTATTTATTTATTTATTTATTTATTTGCACAGTCTGATAAGGTATGACAGAAAAACAGAAATGCATAGATTATATTATAAATCAGAACATAAATGTGCAAAAACTAATGACCACCCACCACATGCATACAGTACAGTCGCCGTGGACTGGACGTAATCCACGCGTGGGCACCAATGTCCTCGCATGCGTTTACCAGATAATAACAATCATTATTAGCAAAATTTTAATTAATTTTTTTTTTTATCATTTTTGCCAAAAATTAGTGCTTGGAATATAATATTGTTGCGTCCGTGGAGATATTGCCCACCCGTGGAAAGTGACCAGTTCACGCGGCTGTTCTGTTCATACATATGCAGTCACATATATTACAGCTTATGCACATAGGTAGTCACACTGGTACGCGTACTCTTGTGTGAACACACATAAGCACGCACCCTCAAGTCTTGTTTAACCGACGTTGAGGGTACTTGTTTTTTTTTCTTCTGCTCTCGGTAACAAACAAATTCTCACAAAATCGGGAACACAAGCCCTAACCCATTGTTTTCTTTGTGAGGACATGGAGAAAACAAAGGAGATCATTGAGGAGGCGTGAACACTTTTGTCTAGGTACTCATCATGTCAGAAAGACGGACCCACCCATATCAATCATAAACCCGTTTATGTGAAAACACAGTTATGTACTTTCACGTGTAGTTTTCAAGAGACGAGATCGAAGTGAAGTAAAATTTGACACAGCTTAATATATATTTATGGCTGCATATTCACAATATACACATAGAAATGGTTTTAAAAGTACACTTTTAATTGAGTATTCGGAAATAAAGTTCAGATATGTCATCCCCGACACACTCATGCCCACTCATTTTATTTATTTATTTATTTATTTATTTATTTATTTATTTATTTATTTATTTATTTATTTATTTGCGTTTAACGACACATTCGACAGCCAGGGTCACCTGGTGTCGGGCAGTTTTACAAGTGGAGGAAGTCGGAGTACCCGGAGAGAACTGCCGAACAACGATGAGCAACTGTCAGACTCTCCAACGTACTAACGCCACACAGGCAGTGTTAGCACTGGTTGAAGACAAGTGTGCTATCGATGTGCAGTACGCCTAAGTACATCGCGTTACCGTGCCCCCATGTAGGCAATCGGGATTAAGTGCGTTGCCCAAGGACACAACGCAGTTATCCCTGGCGGGAATCGAAAAGTGGACCTTTCGGTTTGAAGTCCAATTCCGTAACCATTGAGCCACCGGGCACCCACACACCACACAAATGTATATCCCCTTATCTAACATGAAAAGCAGACGACACTTGCAGAAACATTCTTGAATAACTTATTTTTTATCACAAAAACATAGGTTATGACCCCTCGTCGGAACGAGCTCGACGAGCTCGTTCCAACGAGGGGTCATAACCTATGTTTTTCAGACAAAAAATGAAAAAATAATGAAAATTAATTGGCGAGTTTTGAGAATAGCGCTGGCCGGTTTTTCGCCGTTACGTTGGGTAAAGGGATATACTGTGAATTCACATTCAACACATCGATACGAATAATCAATGCCAATCAAAGTCACTAAATTATGGCGTTGTTTGTTTGTTTAACAGTGGAAAATAAGTGAAAAATCTCCGTGTCTAATGGAATATGTTATAACCTTAAAATAGAAGACCGTACCTTTATCGTAGTGGATGTATATATCTTGGTAAACAGTTTGCCGACTTAGACATTCCAAACAGTGTGCATTTATTGACAAGAGTCTGAAAGCTACCGACCTTGTTCTTTGGATTCAATGGTAAAACCATATACTTGATCTAGAAGCGAAGAACTACAGTTCTGTTAAAGGGACCAATACCTTGATATACACGATAGTAAGGGTCGTGTATGGGCCTGGGCGGTATTTGCATTTGAATGTAGGTGACGGTGTTGGAAACAATATTCAAATACAAGATACAGTATTCTGTGATTACACTTCGAATTAAAAGGTCCACAGTTCGCTACCTGCCAGGGAAAACAGTGTTGTATCTTAGGGCAAGGCGCTTCATTTCCCACGCGGGGGCACGATGGCGCTGTGTACCATGGCGTACTGCACGTCGACGGTGCACCTGTCGTCAACCAATGCTTGCGAGGCGTTAGTACGTTGGGGAGTCTGATAGTTGCTCACCGTTGCTCGGTGGTTCTCTTCGGGTTCTCCGGCTTCCTCCACCCGTAAAACTGTCCGACAAGAGGTGACGTTAAACCCAAATAAATAAATAAATAAATAAATAAATAAATAAATAAATAAATAAATAAATAAATAAATAAATAAATAAAAACTGTGATTACAAAAGTGGACAAAAAATTGGTGTTGTAGTGATTTCGCAGTATTTATTCCGCGTGACATATCGACCCACTGCGATAAGAGTGCCACGATCCGATCGCGACCGGATTCCAGAAAGAGACTTCTTACTGCACCACATTACTAATATCTGCTGCAAATGAAGTTGTTCTTCATGTTGCCCGGGCACATTTGAACTCTCGCCAATATGATTGTTTTGACGCAATCGATTTATTGAGGATATAAGATATGACAAGATGACAAGAACATTGAGAAACGAGGATAAATGGCAAAAATTACATGTAAAGATCCAATGTATAAGCGCACACGATTGATTAAAAACAGTTATTAGAGATGGCACAAATCAGGCCGTGTGATACTGGCTTATATATATACTACGCAGAATATCCAGTAACACACATACACCACCCCACAAACAGATAGAGATGTGCATATATAGAGCTAAAGTATTTGTGACAATTGGGTTTCTCTGCAATCGAACGCCGCGTTTACAAGATAATTTCAGAATGTTCTCCGATTGTTTCATTCAGAATCCTGCTCAGTTTTGCATGCTACCCAAGCTGCCGATAAAGTTATTATATGAGACCTCCGGGCAGCTATAAACTCCCTCACTTTAAGGTGATGTGCAGTCAATGATTTGTTGCCATTCAAGCGAAGACCTTTATTCCGTTTCAAACATTGTCATCCAAACGTCCTGTGACGTGAAGCCGAGAACACATTAGAGCATTTATGAAGTTACATATCTGTCGCAGTCGGTGTCTCCCCGGGCCAATGGCTGCTGTCTCCAATCATGAATTTACACGACGGGAGACAATTGAACAAAGAATGATTCATATCGTCACGATGCCACCAGTTTGTCACAATTCTCATTCGGCGTCGTGTGCCATCCGCGGATCCATCACCGCTTGATCAACTGCGAAGCTGAACTTGAAAACAGATCATTTGACCTTTCTTATTCTCCTACACTCGGGAGATTTATAGATGTATTAACTATAGAAAAAAATAACGATAAACGCAATCAAAAATGTTTTCTTATTTTTCTTCGTCCGTGATATCAATCTTTATGATAATTCTTGGAAAGCGCTTTTGTATGTTTTCCAATATTCAGACTCACAGACTGCAATTATCAATGAAGAATGTACAAGGAAGAAACTTCCTTGTCGTTCTTCTATGAGATGTCTAAACTGGTGGCGTTGTGGAACTGTAGTTTGTATGCACAGTAAGCATATAATAACACTTTTGTAGCGACCATATCCAGCCAGCTGTATCCACTGAAATTGTCGTCCAAATGTCATTAATTTTTCAACTTTGCTTCTAAACCACCGCATACAACCTCTAATTGGAACGAGCTCAACGGGCTCGTTCCAATAAGGGCCAGAATGAATGAATGAATGAATGAATTTTCAGGGCATATACAGGCTAGTAAGAAAAAGGGCTTTGTGCTTTTCGTGACTGCATTAATTTGAACCAGGCGACCCGGGACTGTCTCGAGTGGATGAACTGGGAAGTCGGTTGATGAGAATTGGTTTTCCGTATTTATACACGTGTTCTCAAAAGATTCAATAGAACCGAAAGATCTACTTCAAAACCATGAATAATTAAGTACCACTTATACTTAAAATTTCCTGTCTTCTATGTAAAATATGACTCAAAGGAATCCGAGAGAGGAAGTTAAACAAGAACGACGGGAGTTCTTTACCATTGTGAGATTATAGGCTTAGTGCAAGGTGACTACACAAACTCGCAGAAAATAATTCTCTATTATCAATTGTCTTAACAAAGGGATTATAGTTTTTTAAAAAAAATCTACATGCGATCATCTTGATTGCCATTCATACAAATTCCTGAACGCCAGTTTCTTGTTTGTCAGTTTAGTAGATTTAAATCACCCTCGCTATCTATGTTTATTTCTTAGATATGACTTTCTTTCCCAGAATTGCCCACTATAGAGCTCGGCTCATATGACATGAAACTCGGCTGATATGACGTCGATCTCTGTCGGTATGAAGCAAGCTAGAGTTGCTCCCCACACCCCCTATCCCCTGATGTACTAGGCACAGCCGTTTTGTTTACCGCAAAATCGTTCACCGTTATTCGTCGAAAGCAATCAATCAGAAAAACTGGCGTTACCAAGCAAAGGGAGTACTTTTTGAATAGTGAGTAATTAGTGATAGAAATAAGTAAGGATTAAGTGGATGAAGAGAAAAAAGAAGAGAGCTGAACACAAAAAATTCAACGGAAACTAAGAATCAGAGTCGCTCGTCAAGATTCGTCAAAGTGAGAGAAGAGAAAGTTCAGCTATTCGGACGTCGCGGCTTCCCCAGTGGGGAAGCCGCGACTTTCGGATAGCTGAACTTTGAGAAAAGGAAACTTCGGACTTTATGAACAGAATAACAAGCAATAACACTGCTAGAAACAGGAACGAGTCTATTTATTCATTCATTTATTTATTAGGGGTTAACGACACTTTAACAGCCAAGGTCATATCGTGTCGGTGACAGTTTTACGGGTGGAGGAAGCCGGAGTACCCGGAGAGAAACACCGAGTAACGACGAGCAGCTTCCAGCTTCCCAACATCGTAACTCCGTACTGCAGCACAGGCAGGGTTAGATTGGCTGAAGACATGCGCACCATCGACGCGCAGTACGGCTTAGTACACGGCGTCATCGTGCCCCCATGTGGACAATCAGGGTGAAGTGCCTTGCCCAAGGACACAACGCGGGAGTCCGAATCGATCGCTCAGACGGTCACCCATCCAAGGATTAACCGGGCTCAACGTTGCTTAACTTCGGTGAACTGACGAGAACCGGTTACCGCAACGCCACCGCGCCCCCTCAAATATCTGATAAATTCTCGACTAGAAGTTAATTTATTCAAATATATAATTTGAGGCAATTTCGCCTGGCTTCTGGTGTCTAACACTATGCATGTTTTTTACATGCTATTTCACATACAAGCAAAATCTGGGAGTCGATATCTTTTTTTCAAATTAGCGGCTTCTTGTCCCCTTTAAAACATTGCGAAGTCAAGACCGAATCAGGAAACACAAACGGAAATAGCATCTTAGAGTCAATGTTCACGCATTTCCTTTCCGTCGGGTGACATTCTAAGACCTGTGGGGAGAAAATTAATTTCGAGAGAATCGCAACCCAGACGTATTGGATTTTCCCCCTTTTTAATAATAATGAAGAGAAAGAAAATATTTCTTAACTGGTTGAGGGCTAAGATTATTTTTGGTGGTCTGAATTTGTTATTCAAAATTTGTTGTATTACAAATTATTGGAGAGTACCCACAGGCCCTTCCCAATAACTTGTAATAAAACAAATTTAAATTAACAAAATTTATTTGGGTTTGACTGAATATGAGACGGGAGCAGTGAAAATGTTGGCTTTTGCTCCGGTACCTTCATTTTTCTGAAAGCCGTGATAGTGGCTTCGAACCGGTTAAACTGATTCAAAACTTTCACGCAAGGACGTTGAAATTTCTTCTATTTGGCAGTTGATTAGGAACCACCTTGTACAAAAGGTAGTCTCTCTGTTTTATAAGAAACAATACTAGTATATACATGGGGTAAATCAGTTTGTTTCTAATCTAGTCTTGAGACTGAAGGATGCAACTGGAATTGCTACGCCTTGAAATCGAGTACACTAACTCACCACAATACACGGTATAGTGTCTACAGACTGTAGGGCAAGACACAAAGCAGTTTCATTACAACTACAAGAAATAAAATACGGTTAAATACTTGATAAATTATTAACAGGTTAGCTGGATCACTCTGGTCGCAAGAGTGGCCTTTCTCTCGACCAGATCGCGATCCGGCCCTGACACACATACAGTTAATTGAGATTTCCTTAACAAAGTTGTGCGAAATGGGGTAGAATCAACGAAACAAAAATGAAATTTGCACCTTGGATCCAATGTTTTCGCATGTCATTTTCGACAGGTAATATACAATAGTGCTGTGAACGTGACATCGGACAGAGAATTTCGACTGCATCGCGACCCAGTCGCCATCATGTCGTCATTTTCTGTCTGCTTTTATAATCACAGAACTGTATGAAATAGTATTGCATTTTTGAGATGGTCATTAGCTCATTATATGTAATATGACACCACTGCTATAATTTTAAATTCAACTGTTTAATTGTTACATACGTAAAACGTTTGTAAGATTATGAACATTTGACTTAATAGTTGCACTCAACCACAAATATATTCACTAAAGATAGTTTTCGTTCTCGAAATTATCTTTTAATATGTATATGTATATATTTTAACCGCATTTCAGAGCCTAAAACGTCCGCAACGAACTTTCATTTCAACATAGAACATTTTTGGCAACATAATGAACTGCATATAGGTGCAGCGCTGAAACATCAGAAATTGTGAAGAAAATACGGAAGACGGCGCAACTGTAACAAAAAAAAAACCAGTATTAGAACCCTAATAAACCAACAACTGCAATTTAATTTAGATACAATAAAATAAGACCCCCACATAAATACTGATTATATAGATTCGCATTTGGTAATGAGAGAAACACACAGAATAGACTTGTCTTTAATATGAAAAGTCTAATGTCAAATTGTAAAAAAATAATTAATATTTTTTTTCAATATAATATATAATGTATGATAATTACGAAATTGAAATTTGTCTGAGTTTGGGGAAACCTTATTTTAGTCCTTGGCACGGCTAATCCATTCCACAGCGGATTTTTGTGTTTGAGCGCAAATGTTATTACGTCATAATATTAGATGATACTCACTTACAGTTTTGGGTTAACCAATTAGTATTTGCAAGCTGCAGCCATGTGGCAGCAGCTTGCAAATATTAATGGCTCTACCCGAAATTTAAATAAGGACTATTCCAGTGAATGTCGTTGGAATAACATGAAAGGTGTTATTTTTTTATATTGGAGGCCAAACAACAAACACTTTTACCCGCATCTTTTTCTCATCACATGTGTAATTGTTTTGGGGTTTTTTTACAGTATAATTGTGCTACAGTTTCTGTTTCTAGTTTCAATGAATCTTGTGCGTTTGTTTACTTCCGCGTTTATTTTGTTCTGAGTTTAAAATATTTGACAGGATTACAATGGAAGGGCTACAACCTATATTAACACCTTTGTTTGCCCCCGCCCCCCCCCCCCCCCCCTCCGGTGGTGAATATGTTTCCTGATCCAGGGGCGACGGAACGATTTTCAAAATGTGTGTGGATCGTACCGGATATTTTGAGATTTTTCAGGAGATGTATTTGAAAGATTTCACACTTCGAGAGCCGTTAAAAAGCGTCGGTAAAACATGCAGGTGAAGTATATTTATCGGCTTTGGTCGTAACGACCAAAGCTGGTAAATAGACCTCGCCTGTATGCGTTACCAGACGTTAACAGCAATTATTCTGTCTGTGGATTATCTTGTCTGGGGTGGATTTGGTACTTGTATGTCTGTAAGATTACGATCTATTTCAGTTAACCGATTTTTTAACAGTATACATTTTAGCGTTTGCTGCCACTTACTGCAAAAAAATGATCCGAAAGCCATCGAAACTGAGCCAGTACATAGTGGGCGAAAATACGGGGGACGCTATGGATCCGCCCCTTGTTTCACCAGTCATTCGTTGTGTTCAAATATATGCATACAAAAAAACATGGCCCGGCAAAAAAATGAGGGTGCATGGGGGAGGGGTAACTGAAGCCCAAGCCCCCCCCCCCCCCCACCCCCCTCTTGTTCACCGCCCCTGTGATCTACGTGACATGGTTCTGTTCGAAAAGTGCATACAGATATTTCGCCTGCACGGAGAGTGTCTCTCTCGGTACAGAGTACAGCAGTTTCAAATCAACATCAGATAGGAAGGTACACCGTCAGTACAATATGAATCCAAAGAGTGACGCTGCCGGCAAGACAAAGAAGTGTGCCACCATGCACCCTCCAGTCCCTCGTTTGAGCTAAGATGTGGATGAAAAGTGAAAAACTAATATCAGTTGAGCAAACTGAAATAAACAGCACAATTTGATAAATTGCATGTTAAACAGGTCTGGAAGCCAGAGGTAATTTTATTGGCCAACACATTTCCTTCATTAATCCTATACTGCTAATTTAATATATGATAGTCTAATATGATACGAACGGTTCAAATGGAAGGTTCTTGTGATCTAATAATCATTCATTTGATTGTTTACAATTAACAAAAGTGAACTGATCAAGTTTCTCAATGATCTGATCAACCGTTCTCGCGTCATGTATTAGCTTAACGTTGAGTCTCAAAAGAATTATCAGCGGGCAACAACTGAAAATTTACCGACCATTCAAGTACATTCTACACAAATTATTGTAGGTAATTTTGATAAATCCACAGTAAACTCTCACCAAAATATGACTAATGCACCCAAATGCGGTGGCGTTATGTTAAGCAAGTGTTAATGAATAAGTTTACGTTTTTTATTCAGCACCTTGAAAAGCTGTTTTCTGAAAGTGACGATTTTTTTTTACTTTTTGAATTTCAATTTATATCCCTCAAAATAAATTTTTAAATCGATTTTCACTTTGTTTATTATATTTCAGAACCATCGACAGAAAATATAACAACCTAAATCTTACAATAAGGTATGGAATTGGACACCAGGATTAAGTATCAACAAGATTCAATTACGAGAGTCCAAAAGAATGTAGGAAAGAATGGCACAGGAAAAAATGGCACAGGAAAAAATGGCACACTTTTTTCACACCCTAGGAAAAAATGGGACGGGGGGGGGGAGGAAAAATGGCACACTTCCAAAATCAAATGGAAAAATGGCACAATTGGTAGGAAAAAATGGTACAAGCCATTTAACTCTTAACCTGCTGAGTATTGTCTTTGATTTTTTTTTATAAAATTCAGCCATGGCTGCTGTCTAGCAGCCATGGCTGAATTTGATAAAAAATTCAAACAAATGAAGCCCAGAAAGCATTTATGAAATGATTCATCAAATGCACATGGATATATTTTGTTGACCCAAGGCTGAGATCTGTCTTTTTTGTTGACAAGTGTATTTCTGGCCTGACAAGAATATCTGCCAGCAGCATACAAAGTGCCCTTTTTTCCAAAGCTAACTGGGAAAGTGTGCCATTTTTTCCGCCCCCTTCAAAAAACAGCATTTTTGGTGTGCCATTTTTTCCTAGGGTGTCAAAAAAGTGTGCCATTTGTATCTGTGCCATTTTTTTCTGCGCCATTTTTCAGGGCACCGCCCAGAATGATTTTTTATATAACAATACCCAGGCTAAAGAAGTAAAGTTTATTCAAAGGGTATTTAAAAAATAAGAAACTGATCTATTTGACAACACTACCCTGTTTTTGAGATAAGTAAAATGGAAAGTTTATAAAAAAAAATCGTTGTGTTTCGTATCTTCATTCGAGATATTTATTTTTATTTTTTTCAAAAGAATAAAAAATAATAACAGCGAAATTAGTTGACAATTAAAAAAATGTTGATGAAATATCGAAAATTTCTTTTTTTCTTCTCTGTTTTTCACAAAGGTTGATTTTGTAAATGCATTTAATTATTGAATTTCCATTTTACAAATGTCAAAATTAAATCATAGAAACCCGCTTTTCGCGCGTAGCAACAATGCATATTTTCCCAACAAGGTAGGGACACATTTACATTTTAAGTTGTGCTGAAGGAGGGAAAAGAGAAAAGAAAAAATATTTATCGAAGAACCGTTGTCTTCTTCGGAACACTTGGAGTATCGTAGCCTTAAGTTATCAACATACCTCCCATGATGTCCAAATTTGACCCTTTCAACGCCGAATGGGATTTCAACATTCAATATGGATTATAGCGACTTCGTAAATCGATTTTTAATCTGTAGGGAGGTGGGGGTTAGTGATAATTTAATCCAACCGCCCCATGGGGCAGTTGGATTAAATCATTACTGATTCCCTTAACTATCATTTGTCCATTGTGTTTTGTTGAACAACCTCCCAATTTTCCTGTACGCAAGTCTTGATGAGTGCTGCTTGATGTGTGGTTTAAATATTTCTTTCTCCTCCTCACCCATTTCAAGGTGCATGAAAACTAATTATTCGCTTTGTTTTCATCTTTCATTTACCCTTTTTCATTTATTTTTGCGTATTTTAATTGAATTTTTGGTGGAAATTGGATTGTTGTGTAAGAGAGCTGTATTTTGTGTACTTCCATTCATTTTTGCTATGTTCAGATTTTATTTTTATGAAACGACTGTGTTTTGTAGCTGAATGTGACAATGTTTTGAGAGTTTGTTAAGAAGTGCCTCCATTGCGTAAATTACGAGCCGCGAGAGGAAAAATTCAAAGTTCTTTTTCCATTTTGGCGACCGTTTTTACCCAATTTTGTAACTTGTGAGGTTTTTACGCGCATCTGAGACACTCTTTGAGTTCTCTATTCACATGACATGCAGAATATTCGATCGACCTTTGATTTTTAGAAATGTGAGTGAACTTAAACCTTTACCTAACCTGAAAAGCAGACGACACTTGTAAAAATAATTCTTGAATAACTAATTTTTTTCATTTTTTGTCTCAAAAACATAGGTTATGACCCCTCGTTGGAACGAGCTCGACGAGCTCGTTCCAACGAGGGGTCATAACCTATGTTTTTGAGGCAAAAAAATGAAAAAA
The DNA here is from genome assembly GCA_031216915.1 of Pictodentalium vernedei. Classification (NCBI taxonomy): domain Eukaryota; kingdom Metazoa; phylum Mollusca; class Scaphopoda; order Dentaliida; family Dentaliidae; genus Pictodentalium; species Pictodentalium vernedei. The sequence continues at coordinate 454,029,718 of CM062296.1, forward strand.
ATAATGAAAATTAATTGGCGATTTTTGAGAATAGCGCTGGCCGGTTTTGTCCGTTACGTTAGGTAAAGGGTTAAAAGAGCATTGCTTCTACGCCATAATAAACCCATAATCCAGGATTCTTAAAATTCTGTAAGTTCAAATTGATATATTTGGTTCACTCTCTTTTTTGTAACGATAATTTATTTATTTATTTATTTATTTATTTATTTATTTATTTATTTATTTATTTATTTATGTATTAAGGTTTAACGACACTTTAGACGCCCATAGAGGAATCTGGAGTGCCCGAAGAGAACCAACCACCCAGCAGCGGCAACGTACTAACTCCGCGCAGACAGGGTTAGCATTGCGTGAAGGGAAGCGCACCACCCACGTGCAGTACGCCTTAGAAAACAGCGCCACCGTGCTCCCACGTGGGCAATCGGGATTAACGGTCACAAATATGCGACCTTAAACACAAATAAATAAATAAATTGGGATTAAGTTGCTTGCCCAAGCAGACAACGTATTTACCGCTGGAGCTTTTGGTTTGAAATTCAATGCTCTGATCACTAAGCCACCACGCCCTACAAAGTTGATAGACTACCAGTTAAAACTCATATATTTTCATTTCCATGTACGGTGAACATTGCAAATATATCTTTATGTCTCTCATTAACTACACGTATATATTTTCACAGTCCAGTCCGTATCTGAATTAAAAAATTAAAAAAAGCTTCGTTTTTTTTCGTATAGAATGCGAAATTCAGTTGTCAGTGGTTCAGGTAGGAGACTTAAGCTAATTAGAAAAAATGTAAACAAACTGAAATTGTATTGTGAAAAAGAGGAATGTATCAAAACTACCCATTATGCGTCTTAATTTGTGATATACTGCACCAATAAGGCGTGGGGTCATTTTAGTTCTTGGAATGTACATGAAAATGGTCTTTCAGACCATTTTCAGGTAAATTCAAAAAATTAAAAATTAGTAATAAAAAATCTTAAAAGAGAATGAAATCAGTTTTTACAAAACTGAAAATCTCGTCCCTGTTTCTGTTTTGTCGCGCGTGCCCTTTCTAAAGTGTACAGTACAGTGCCTGTGGAGTGGTCGTAATCCACGCATGGGCAGTGATGCCCACGCAAACGTCTACCAGGTAATAAAAATCATCTATCAGCAAAATTTAATTAATGAAGCACTGGGTTGTACCTGGTGCTTCATTAAGTGAATTTTTGAAGATTGTTCCTATAATTAGTGTTTGGAATCTAATATTATTGTGTCCGTGGAAATATTGACCACCCGTGGAAAGTGACCAGTCTACGGCGGCCATACTGTATGTCACCAGTCAGAATTAAATAGCGGATAACCATAAAACAATTTAGGTCCAAGTTTGCCTTCAAAGATATCTTCAACACATGGTATCATTTATGAGAAAGTGTTCCAAAAAATAATATGAAGGGTTGGAACTATCTTTGTGGTGAGGGGCATAGATGCATGCATATTTCGTATTTATCTTCCAGGTTGTTTCCGGAAACACTGTGCTATGATTGCAGTCTTTTCAAATCTAGTTTTTTTTCTTCCAACGACAATGTAACAAGCTATCATTTTTCTTAAGGATCTATCTGGAAATTCCGCATAAGAGAGCGAGAAGGGAACGCTAACAATAAAAATGGTTGAAGTTTGTGTACCGAATATTTTGGTTACTGGTGAAAAGTTCAGAACCCCAGTGTTGATCCATTCAATCCTACATTCGTACATTACTGCTTAAAGAAAAACATAAAATTGGAAATGAAAATTTTTGAAAGGTTGATTCCAAAGCAACAGGGCTATAGGATCAACTTATTACAAATGCGCGTTAATGAGGATTAACATTTTTACAATTTCTTCCCTAGTGCTGTAAGATTTGATTATTATCGAGCCTCCCGAAAATGCGAAATAGACTCTTCCATTCCGCTGCATATAGTACTGTATAAGAGAACATGCTAAAGCAACTCGGAGGTGGAAGGGGTTCAACAAGCTAATATCAGGGAGCCGCAGTATACTCGCACAATTACTACAGAGTCAACTTTTTTTTTAAATTTTATTTTTAAAGAGTTCTCGGAAATAAATTTTTTTAAATGTTGCAATTTTTATTCCCGGTAATACATGATATTATACTGAAGCGAGCCATATTTTCCCAAATGCCGACCTTATAAAATAATTAGAATGTTTTTGAAGTTTTGTTTTTTATTCTTTTCATTCTAAGAGATGAATCCACCGTTTGGGTTTTCGAAAAAGGCCGACTGTTTTTACGGACAAAATTCAAATTTCCGGAAACGCCATCTCATACTCGCGTTTGCATCGTTATATTTTAAAGCTCGATAAATACGCCGAAGATTCCAAAACAGAATACGATTTTCACTAATTTTGAGATATGTAATCAAAAAAGGGAAAAACGAAATTCAATTTGCAAAGACATCATGTAGAGTGCCTATCTCCAAATGTGCGTTTCCTTGTGTGTAACCAACAAGGTTTTATAGGGAATAGAAAAAAAGTGTTCGGCCATTGACGTCATATAATAAAAAATTGCTTTTAAAAAAATTTAATTAAATTTTTACCACACGTTACTGGAGGATGACACTTACAAAATTATTCTTGGATTACTAAATATGTTTATATTTTGCCTAAAAATATAGCTTACGACTCCTCATTGGGACGAGCTCGTTCCAAGGGAGGTGATATGATTTGTTTTTGAGGCGTAAGTTAGAACACACTCAAAAGTCAATTGGGTTAAACTTAACCCAAATCAACTGGGTTGAGTGAATATGAACCCATTTGGGTTCATATTCACTCAACCCAGTTGATTTGGGTTTATTTTGAACTCAACTTCTTTTAAAGTGTAAGAAAATTTAAATTGTGATTTCAGGGAATACTGGTGGCGGATATGACCGTTACCTTAAAGTAAGGGGTAAATTATTTGTCACTTTATTTCACGAAACGAAAAGTAAATTAACTGACCGACATTGAACTAAAGCACCCATCTGAACATGACAAACAGCTTGTCAAGTACGTGAAGCAAGCGGAATGGTTTTTGGTCGCCGAAGGTGCGCAGGGACGATTCGGGGGTTGTTAACCCCCTTGCGATCCCTTAACAGTACGTCGACCTTATGGGTCTTGATTTTATAACGACGGATAGTAGCCGAATTCATTCCCGAGTAGTTAAATTAATATTTACACTCTATCACCCGTGTGGCTGCAGACTGCAAATACTAACTCATTCATCGTCAAATTCATTGATCTACCATCAAATATTATAATCAATACACCCGCAGAGTTTTAATAATAAATGGTCAAACCCACCCCGCTCATTTTAAATGTGGAGTTTTTCAATGCAGGTCACTGAATGTGAACGGAAATACCAATCCTTAAATCAAGGCTGAAAAGTTAAAGACTTTTACAAATTATTACAATTTTTAATATCTTACCATGTAATCGGAATTGCTACTCGTGGACCCGGTCTCACCACAGCTTTCCTCAGTCCGGTTCACTCGATTGCCGTGTAACAGTTCTTCCAAACTTTCAATATACTCAATAGCGTTTCTAAGAATTTCAACTTTTGGAAGTCTCTGATTTGGATTTGGGCATGTTCGCCTTTTCAGTGTTTCGAAAGCTTCATTCACTTTTCTTAGCCTCCTTCTCTCCCTCATTGTCGCTGCTTTCCTTCTATCGATTGTAACAGTCTTCTTCTTACACGCTTTACAGGCCCAAAGCAGACACCTGCGATTTGGTCCGTGATAACCAGGTGCCAGGACATGTGGCACATGTTCGTCGTCATCGTCCGAATCATCACTCAAATCCTTCTTAACGTCTATATCCTCTCCGTTTGGGGAAGCGCACATATCGGAGTCGTTCATTGAATCGTCCACAGAGTCAGCTTTCTTAGGACTGTCACAGCTTACATTATCTCCCTTGCTTTCCTTCTCCTCGACTTTTTCTTGCTTTTTGCTTGGATTAACTTTTTCTTTATCAATTGATGATGAGTTCTTTGAAGGAAAATCTGTGGGATGCATGCCATAAAAGTTGTGATGTGGACTCGTTATGTTGTTCTGATAACCCGCGTACAATTCCTGATACTGCCGTTCATATGGTCTGTGATAACCCCCAGAAGGAGGGAAATAAAAGTTTTGGCTCCCAGCGGGATGTGAATACGAAATGTCCGTAATCTGTCTTACATCTGACATGTCTACACCAGGAAAAGAATTGCTGTTAAAGTTTTGGGCGGTATGGTCATATCTGCAACTTCGATAATCTGCCATCATCATCATCTTGTAGATTCAAGTGTTTTCAAGGTTTACCGCTGTTATCTCCAGTTGAAATCACTCACACGCCAAATTTTAGATAACACCTTCCTTACCTGGGAAACCGACTCAAAATAAATGCAATTACATTCGTTTATTTACTAGAACATGGTTCCAAACTCTGAAACGCGATAGTAAAAATCTCAACACAGATGTTAATGGGTTCTTTTCGCTAATTGGCTTCGAGAGATGACAAGGGAATCCTTTTTACGTCGACACCTATTATCCACAGAGAACACACTCAGTATGGAGGAAACATCATCAAACGTACACGTTTAGTTGAAATTTTGGTGTATTTGCAATATATGCACCACAAAAACTGTCAAATACTAGGAAATACGTCGTTACCGATGACGTATACGATTTCCCAGCCAATGACTATAATTGCTCTCAAAGATATCAATCTGGAGAGTTGCAGATCGTCCCATATTTCATAATCACGCCCCTATTTCCAAAAAGTGGAACCGAGTTTTATATGATTGACATTTAATGGACCTCTTTCACTAAAGTGATGCCACATGGGATCGAGTACGGTAACGTAAATCTGGAATATATTTACATCGAGAGAACTTGATAATTTTTGTGATTATTTCACAAATAAAAGTTCTTGAAGATACGATGTGTAATTCTCGTATTGCGTTTCGCTCTCTGTTTTCATTTCTTTCAAAAACGTCTGCGTACAATTTCACATCTATAAGTTGCAAACATCTGTTCGGAAATTTTATTTCGAATTTTTTTATCCTTTTAGATGGAAGCAAAATAATGAAAAATATACTGACATTGAACGAGATGGATGTTCAAAGTGCACTTGGAAAAGTTACCCCCCAATAATTTTAATAAAAATAAAAAAAATTAAAATTAAATTAATTGACAATGCACCTGCCTCGTTTTAGTACTGACAGAAAAGAATAACATGTGCGCAGATATAAAAAAAAACAATGACATCAATTTGTGAAAGATTTACTGAGTTTGAACCAAACTGAATCGGAGTTGGGGAACTTGTTGAAACTTTGTTCAAAATCTGACTCATGATCACCTTCATGAAGGAAATCCGTGTTTATCCCAGTTTTTTCCTCAGAAAATTGTATGTAAAAGCTTTAGCTACCATTTCGAAGGTTCTGGCGATAATCTGGGTGCAGTAAAAAATACGGCGGGATTAGGCCCCCAAGCCATTTTGGTAAAATTGCATGCGGTCGTCCGGTTGTATATTTTTGTAATTATTTCTTTGTTATCAAAAGTTCAGGTTCTTGGTTAGTTTTATGTTTAGGCCTCACAATCTACAGAATAGCATGGGTGGGGGTGTATTTCATCCCTTGAGTGCAATTGGAGAAATACACCACCATCCATGCTAAAGCATTGCAAAGCCTTGTTGCACTCAACGGACAAATTTATCACTTTTATTAACTTGGATAAAATATCAGACATAAACCATTTAATACTTATTTTTTAAGTTTGCATTTGTTATAACAAGAGATCATACGGCAGCCAAAAGGACTACACAGGAGGACCTGAGAAACATATTGTTAACTTTTGTAGGCCTTGCTATCGCCTAATTATTTTTGGTTCCGGATTATATTTTAATTCAATTATAGAGAGCATGGTCCACCGACGTCGATAGCTGTGTATTGAGGTGATGTGGGACCAAAATATTTTCGACAGACATTATGGATGCGCTGCACAGCCACATATCACTATAACTGGCACTCGGCGGCGCATTGCATCGACAGTATGGTCTTGATCCCTTTATTGGACAAGGTTGGATCGGTAATATCGGTAACCGATAATGGACAATGTCTGAAAAAATGGATGTAAAACATATGCAATCTCATTTTTATTTCTTACAACAGACAGTGAACACTGTCCAATTTGAAAATTAATTTAATAAAGACTACAAGCCTAAAATTCCCCCACAAACCATTGGTGCGTGTGTGTTTTTTGGAGGAAAGTCGTTGTCCACCTATATTTACGCCCATGGTAGAGCGTATTCTCTGCTCGATATTGTGGGCTGCTGGTATATATGGGGTTATGGTGAACATTAATCCATTGCTTTGGAATTTCATTCCATTGCAGTTGGTTGTTATAGGGAACATTAACCCAATTTGCGATTTCGAATTAAACATCTTCAAACTTATTTTTTTAAATATGCTCTGTGTCCCTTATGGACCTTGTAATAAGGAACAGTCATTAAAGTAATTAAAAAAATACTATACTGATATTTTGCTTGACTTCATTGTACCGGGGCATTGTTTAATATTATTATATTACATACTTTTTAAATAACCACATTTCTATTGGCTGGATCTTATGCACGTGACTGGGTCTCAAAAATTCATGTACACCGGTTTTCCAGTGAATATTAACTTTCTAAATATAGCTTTTGGAAATCTCCTCTCTAGTTCTATTTCAACCGACTTAATTTCTGTAACATTGTTTATTTTCATGTTATTCTGCAGATGATAACTATTTTATTGATAAATAAAAGTATTTCTGGTTGATATAATTGAACTTTTAATTGACAAATAGTAGACTGGGATTTTTTGGAGAATGGTGTACACAATAAAACAGTTATGGACTTTTGTGGTGGTAAATATGAAGTGATATGAACCTAAAAAACTTATATTGACCTCGGCTAACGCCTCGGTCAATATACGCTGTTTAGGTTCACATCACATCATATTCACCACCACAAAAGTCCATAATTGTATAATAATAACCAAGTAATTTTTTTTAATCTACAACCATATGCACGTTGATTATAAAAATTAGGGCCATGAAGAATCTAGAATCGAACCAGCCAGGATTTCGAATCGAATCCAATCCAATCTTGAAACGAATCTAATAACTTTTGAAGTTGTAGATATCGTATCTTCTTACAAACGTGGAATTTTGCAAATATCTCTACTCAAGTATTGTATTCCATGGCCTCTCTCGTTTGGGCAAGTCAAGCAAAGAAGAGACTTTTGCGGGTAATCTACATTTGCCGACATACGATTGCAACTTTTCTCCCACTGGGCCGAACCAAGATAGTCTTGGAAATTTGTGCCACCCAACCCACATTCGTTTAGCTTCAGCCTCCTCTAAATTTCATTTTATTATCTCAGATAATTTCAAAATTGATTTTCTTCCAAGCAGGAATATGATAAGTCATAATTTCATCAAGCTTGCTGGCTGATGACTGGATGTGTGTGGTAGCCTAAGGCTGCATGTTGAGAATATTAAGTGGACTACCCCATGTTGCGAAGTGAGCCCACAGGGGTAAATCGAGCTCACCAGCTCGAGGTAAGAGCTATGGCTCATAAAAGTGGTATGGGGATTTATTTGGCAACTCAGTGGACTCAAGGTTTATTAACAAAATTTGAACATACAAGAAATTACATGGAATTGTATTAACTGGCGACCAGAGTACAGGCGAACTCTGTGGGTATACGCCAGATGTTCTGTTGACAATATTAGGCATACCTTTGCAGGCCAATATTGTCAACAAGCAGTAAAATTGTAGAATTTGTTGATAGATGGAACAATAACATTCGGCAGTTCTTCCTGCGACGTTGGTGTTCAGACTGTCCAACAAATCACAACATGTACCTGGTGAGACTCCCCCAGATATCTGGGGATGCTGAGTTGTGAAATTGCACAATTCACCAGAACATTCTGCCGGTTAACTGACGCCCGGCAGAATACTATTCTATAGCCGAGATTCCATGGACTGCATGCAGACTGACCAACAGTCTGCATGGCGGTATAAGGCTCCACAAAATGGCGACCCCACGTCAAGGGACTTTCCCTAAATTCTCCCAAAACTCAGGAAGAATTTGCTGACGGTAGTCACGTACCTAGGTATTGCATCAGAAATATGGTGTATATAAGCACCAATTTCTGACTGCTTAGACAAGATGTCTCTGGGCTCCTGACGAACACGAAACTGTCTACAAGAAGAAAACTGGATGCCGCCACTGATATTGACGGTATGAACATTGATGTTTGATACATGATAAATTTATGCCAGAGGCAACAACAGTTTAGTCGCAAATTTGTTAATAATATAAATGATTGATTTATAAAAATAGTAGATAATTTGAAACTGGTCTTCGTTCTGCTGTACACGACAAGTTCGTGAAGTTACCTACTGAACCCAGAATCTGGAGCCTGTGTCTGATATCGTCTGGTAAGGAATCACAAAAACGCCACGGGCTGGTGGGACCTCACAGATCTGCCAGTAATCACAACACCTGGAGTCAGAATTTACGATCACAGATCGATAGACTTTTATTTAATTCCACAACACACCACCCCTCCCCACCCTCACCCCAAATAATGAATATGGACTCTTTCAACTGCTGTCATTGAACTGACATGGAATATACCACCAGGATTTAACCCCTTGGGACTTTAATTATCCCGACGTTTAAACGTCTTTGGGAATTCAGTATCTTCAACGTTTTTCAAAATGTGACGTCAAACGTCGAAAAGTACAAATAACAAGATATTTTTCACATTAGTGATTAACTGGTTGAGGGCTAGATTATTTTTGGTGGTCTGAATTTGTTATTCAAAACTTATTTTATTACAGATTATTGGAGAGTGCCCACAGGCACTCTCAATAATTTGTAATAAAACATATATAAACAAAATATTATTTGTGTTTGACTGCATATATGAAATATAAGCGAGGAAAGTGTTGGCTTTTGCTTTGATATCCTCATTTTTTGAAAGCCATGATAATGGCTTCTAGCACTCAACCAGTTAAGAAGCCTTGACAGCTGGATTTTATTAGTATTTTAAGCTGCGATAACATTTGGCTCAACGGTTGTCACTGAGCATTATTCGGGAGAAAATAGGAATTTGGGGGTAAAACTTTAAAACATCCAAATATAATAACAAATCAAATGACCACAAAGTGTTAACGTGCTGTTTGATTTCGTGCGTCATAAGACGTTCAAAAGTATCCTTTACCCAACGTAACGGCCAAAACCGGCCAGCGCTATTCTCAAAAATCGCCAATTAATTTTCATTATTTTTTTTCATTTTTTGTCTCAAAAACATAGGTTATGACCCCTCATTGGAACGAGCTCGTTGAGCTCGTTCCAATGAGGGGTCATAACCTATGTTTTTGAGACAAAAAATGAAAAAAATTAGTTATTCAAGAATTTTTTTGGCAAGTGTCGTCTGCTTTTCAAGGACGTCTGAATTCAAATATCAATTTCATATAATTTTAGGTCTGACATACAACATATTCTAAGTAGATATCAGTAGTGATTGAATGACCTGTCCTTAATTAAACTGTGGGAAAGACCAAAAGTATATCCAAATGCAAACACATTGGGAAAAGATCGGCCTCTCGGGTGCATTATGGTGTGGGTTACATCAATTTGTGGCATTTTGACTAATTGAACCAATTTAACAAATCACTTTTGTTTAAAAGCAATTGAAAAGTAATTAATATGTCATGGAGAAGGCGCAGCAACTCACTAAATGAACTAATTACACCCCGTCTCTATGCATTCATTCATCTCCGTGGTCTTTCCATCCATAAGGGAAATACAAATATAACTCATTTTATGAACCTCCTCTCGGAAAATGCTGTAAAATTTAATTAAAATATTAGTGTGAGAAAAATCGTATTTCCATTAGAGAAACAGACATTATATCTTTTTTAACCCTTTGCGGCCGCTTTTCCGATCAAAAACATGATACGTCATAACATCATTATATAGGATGGCTGTTCAGTAAATGTGCGAGGTAGACCAATCAGTATTTCTACGTGCAGCCCCGAGGCTGCACGTTAAAATATTGATTGGTCTACCCCAAATAATGAATATGGACTCTTCTAATTGCTGCCATTGAACTGCATGGAAGATACCACTAGAGTTCAAAGGGTTAAATGAGACATACAGGCTACTTCCGGAACATGAAAAAATCGTGTCTCTACTGTAGAAAGACAGATCATAGGTCAGTCTTTTTCGGTGAAGACCACAGGCTACTTCCAGAATACTGTTCGGCTAATTTTATTTGTATTTTAATGTTCTGCATTATTTTGTGAAATTATTTTATGTTATGTGCTAATCCTTTCAATTCGATAAGCGTACGTTTTTGCTCAACCCTTTAACTTACACAACGGTATTATCTGGACATAGCTGTTCACAAAAATCGCAATTCGAATGTGTTTAAGGCAACATATGTTTGTTACTCGAAGTTCTTTTTGCAAGTGACGCCTTCTAGTTATGGTAAAGAAAAGGGTCAAGGGGAAATTTGGCATTCGATGGTATGACACCAAAAGAAAACGTAAGGCGTTAAAAACCTCACCATTTACCTTTTCAATATTTACGCCCTTCGGTGGTGCCGTTAATGGGGTGGGGAGTGGGGGTGAGGGTGGGGGTAGGGGTGCACCCCCCCCCCCCACAATAATTTTCCAGTCAACACATTTTCAGTGCCAGTAATCATGTCCTTTCTTATCAGATTAGATTTGATTCTTGGACTGATGTCATAAACACAAATGACATGTAGTGCCCGAGTCGGACTGTTAAGTCCCAGCATGACCAATTTGGGCCATGATCAATTTGATACGTGTTAACTAAATAAGAAGTTATGTCACGATAATTACATATATATATTATTTATACACTCATAAATTATCAAGAAGCCGTTTGAACTTTAATTCCGACTAAGATCCCAACTGCATCATCAAGACATGCGTTCTGCGAAGGCATTCCTTGAAGATGTGGGTTGAATATTTTATCAGTCGAGTCATTACAGTCGGGACAAATCAGTTCCCTGCCCCCCTCCCCATCCCCTTAATGGTGCCGATTCTTGAAAAAGATGATTTCATTCTGTATTTATAGTGAGTTCCGCCATTATTGAACACTAGAGATCTGTATAGATCTGCAGGATTAAATTATTACTAATTTGTTGTCCATTGTGTGTTCTGCTCGTCTATTTTCGCATTTTTCTTCACGTTCAGACTGAAAAAGGCTAATACAATCTCACAATCCTTCAGAGCGATAGGAGTAGGTTATTACTGATACCTACCCACGCCCCGTCCAACACACACACATCACGAACACCGATATGCCAGATTTTTTTGTGCTACAGTTATTGGTATATGATTTGGAATGCGCCATGCCAATTTTATTTGTGGTTGTGAATATAGCGGAAATCTCGTGTTTTTGAGTTGATACCGAAAATTATCTCACGAATGACCGAGACAAATGTTTATTTTTCGCGAGCGCAAGTAACCTTTTATCTCGGCCACAAGTGAGATAATTTTCGGTATCCGCTCAAAACACTAGATTTTCTTTTTATTATACGCTTTTTATAAGAATCTGATAATTCCACTCGTTTCAACCTTGAATTGATGCATGAAAGTAACCAGCGCATTGAAACGCGGAAGTGATTTGATTTATACTCGGAACAGATAGCGTCTTGCGATCTGATTCAGTTGGTGGGTTTCTAGTCCAAACACGGCCTGAAAGTCCGTTATATAACTTTTTGGTTTGGTACGTCCTTTGAAAGGACGTACCAAACCCAAAACCTATATTACTAACTTTCAGGCCATGCTTGGACTAGCGGGTTTCATTCATCAATTCAAGGTGAATAGTGCTTAATTATGGCTGGAAATGATCGGTATCCACTCAAAAACAATAGATTTGCTTTTCATTATACGTTTTTATAACAATTTGATCATTTCCAGTGATAATGTGACTCGTATTCACCTTGAAGTGATGCTTTGAAAGCCGCCATTTTGATTGATACCGTGAAAGTGAAAATTTCTATATCTTCATAGTGGGGGATACGATTTGTGTCTTTCCGCAATTTCTTCGATAATCTATCGTTTAGCAATCTATGTGAGTTGCATCGTTTATATATGATCTAGAAGCTACAGTCATTGAACAATCTAGTCTGTGTGTATGTATGTGCGTGTGTGTGTGTTTATGTTTGTATAGGTATGTGTATCTCAATGTGTATATGTATAAATGCATATGTATCTCTGCTTTATTCCTGAATATATGTATAGGGATATCTTAGATATATATGTCCATATGTGTATGGGCGTACACATATCGTGGGTGTCGTTCTGTTGGTTGATGATGGGCTAAAGCCACATGTCTTGTTATATTTTTTTTGTTATGTATTTTTGTGTACCACTTTTGTCATGTATCATCAGGTGATATTTAAGACAATAAAAGTATTATTTAGCGTGTAATAGAAATTATTATGCCTGACGATTAGCGAACTGGATTGTTCTTTCTCAAATGTGGCCTGGTTCACGACGAGTTGCACTTTTTTTCTAAAAGCAAATATCGAACCTATATACTGTTATTTGAGTTTATTGTTTATTGTGGTTTTAACGATACTTTCAACAGCCATGATCACATCGTGTAGGGCAGTTTTACGGGCGGAGGAAGCCGGGAAGAACCACCGATCAGCGGCAAACAACTGTCAGACTCTCCAACTTACTAACTCTGCACAAACTGTGTTAGCAACGGTTGAAGACACGTGCACCATAGACGGGCAGTATGCCTTAGTACAGACTGCCACCGTGCCCCCACATGGGTAATTAGGATTAAATGCCTCGTCCAGGGCCGCTGGTCGGGGTCGAATCGTCGATTTTCAGGCTCAAAGTCCAGTGTTCTAACCATCGAGCCACCACGCCCTCCAAACCAGTAATACCTCATCGGTAATCCTTATCATTGCAACAACATAGCGTACTGGTTGTACAAAGTGTCCAAAGAAAAAATATTAAGCCACCCGAGTTCATTTCAGTGGTAGCACCACAATACAAGGTGAGAAATGGTCGTGTATTGAGTGGAGGGAGGCGCCATCTGCAATGCTTAAGCATCGCAGATAGCGCCCTGCTCCTCTCAGTGGGATTAATGCTAAAATAATCTCTGGAAGATGCCCGGTGCTTTGTTTTGTTTATTAACCCTTTATCTAACATGAAAAGCAGGCGACACTTGCAAAAAAAATTCTTGAATAACTAATTTTTTTCATTTTTTGTTTCAAAAACATAGGTTATGACCCCTCATTGGAACGAGCTCGACGAGCTCGTTCCAATGAGGTGCCATAACCTATGTTTTTGACACAAAAAAATGAAAAAATAATGAAAATTAACTAGCGATTTTTGAGAATCAGGCTGGCCGGTTTTGGTCGTTACGTTGGGTAAAGGGTTAAAATAGTGACTTTCTCTTGCACCATATCCACCTTGACAGTGGCATCTCAGTCCTCTTGTTCAAAATGAACGCAAGTGCTTAAATGTCTGCCAACATTATCACTTCGCGGAATGCCAATATTATCGTCAGATCATCAGACAATGGCAGAATACATTTAATACATTTAGTGGATACTAGAAAAAACGAATAAATCCATCCGACAATGTTTTTATTATCCGGGCTGCTCTCGATTTTTACAGCTACCATCGAATTATGTAACGGATTGTGTCTGTGAAGAATCGGAATTCAGTCGACTTTGGACGAACAAATAGTCAAGGCAACCAAATACTCGACCCTTGCTTTGCAACAGGCATGAAAAGTCTCAATGGAAGGACCTTGGACGATTCCAGAGAACGGATCACCTGTCATAGATACAATGGTTCCTTTACAGTAGACTGGTGCTTGGCACAGAACAATCCACTACCCAGTATGCTTAGTTTTTGAGTTGACTTTACCCTTCTTCCGGCTATTGCCCAATCACTGTAGAACTACAAACTGGAAGATACATTGTCACCCAACAAGATGGTGTTAGACTTACCCCACTACCCAAGAAAATTAAATGGACCAAGCCTCCTTCCGAAAAGTTTAACCCTTTGCGACTACAATACGTAATAGTACGTACGAAAATTGCAGAGCGTTGCGACTACGGTACGTAAATAATACGTACTCCGACTTTGAACCCGAGCGGCTGGTTTTTCGTCCAGGAACATGATACTTCATAATTACATTAAATAGGATGGATGCCAAGTGCATGTGCATGGTAGACCAATCAATATTTTCAACGTGCAGCCACAAGGCTGCACGTTGCAAATATTAATTGGTCTACCCCCAAATAATGAATATGGACTCTTCCTGTTGCTATCGTTGAACTGATATGGAAGGTACCACCAGGGTTCAAATGGCTAATGATTGTGTTTGACGTCGCCAAAACCTGGTTCTTCGTGACGTTAAAACGTCACGATAACCGTAGTCGGAAAGGGTTAAGACACTCTTTAATTCTGAAGCGATTTCTGATGAGTTGTCCACTTACTTGGGACGAGAGAAAGGCGAACGTGAAACGTCTCAAATGACTGAATACCTCGTTATTTATTTATTTATTTATTTATTTATTTATTTATTTATTTATTTATTTATTGGTGTTTAAAGTTACATCTTTCTGCACAATGGCTAATCATGACCATGTCAGTTTTATGGGTGGAGAAACCGGGAGAGAACCACCGAGCAACGGCGAGCAACTGTCAGCTCCCCAACATAATAACTCCACACATGCAGGGTTAGCATTGGTTGAAGACAAGTGCACGATCGACGTGCAGTACGCCTTAGTTCACAAAGCCACCGTGCACATGCGTGGGCAATGGGTGTGAAGTGTCTTTCCCAAGGACGCAACGCGGTTGCCGCAGGTGAGATTCGAACCGATGACCTCTCGGCTTGCAGCCTGCACATCTATCAACTGAGCCACCGCGCTCCGAACACCTCGTTAAAACAATGCACAAAGCCTTGGGAAATTGAAACATAAAAGCCACTTCAAAGGGGCAGAAGAAAAAGAGAGTAAAAAAACTGTGGTATGATGCAGATTGTCAGCAACTGCGAAAATTCATGATGGCCAATTAAGGCTAGAATGATTCGCACCAGTTTGGGCAATCGTGAGTATGTACACCAATTTTACTCTCCGAAAAAAACGTTATAAACTAGTGGTAAGACGAAAACAGTGAAAGCACCGCACAAAATCGATAAATGAAATTCAGAAATTGGAAAATGAAGACCCTCAAGCCTTTGGGAAGGCCATTGGTAATTTAAAAGACGGCTACAACGACGAGGGCGAAAACACTCCAACATCGTCAGGTGACTGGATATATCACACTTCAAATCACTGATGTGTTATAATCCGGATACACAAACCGAAATTGCGCAACGAGCTACATGTCCTTCAAAATTTGATAGCCTGGATGCTGCGATTACGGCACACGAAGTCATAAAGGCCGCGAAATCCTTAAAAGGTGGGAAATCTAGTAGCTACGATCTCATAAGCAACGACATGATAAAGGCGTCCATGCAAGTCCTCGTCCCATGTTATCTGAAGCTTTTCAACGCTTTCTTGGCTGCTGGTAAATTTCCAACACCCTGGAGAAACAACTTCATCAGGTATTTGCATTAGGGTGGTAAAGCCGACGAACCTAGCAACTATAGGGGATGGCGATATCCAGTTGTCTGAGCAAATTATTCTGTAAAGTGTAAAATAACAGACTTGAGGATGTCATATCTTCAAGTAACATTATGAATCCACCCCAGAATGGCTTCAAGAAAAACTGCCCCACCATATATGGGAAAATCAGTCAGCATTAAATGTGGATAAACTGACAAAAGCAGTGAAAGGTGTATTAGAAAGTCGGTATAGAATATGGTGGGAAACCAAGCTTGCTTCCTACAGGAAAGTGAAAAGGGAATTCAGATTAGAAAAATATCTCCTTACCCAAATGGATAAAAGTAACATTAAAAAATTTAGAATTCAGAATAAGACCCATCCTTTGTCAATTGAAGCCGGGAGATACAGAAAGTCGGGGAGAAAGCTGTCCAGAGACACTGGAGGACGGAACACATTTTTTGTATGCCTGTCAGCTCTACACTACGCTGCGGGACCGGCTATTCTGTAAAATAAATTAACATCACCGCAATCGACAACAGTACGCTAAGTACCGACGAGTCACTCTTCAACTGGAGTAGAGTCCTTTGACTCCGAATTGACACCCTTACACTGAGTGAGCAGAAGCTTTCCTGTCGCTAAAAAATATTACTGCGTCCTTGTGTTGGTGTATATGGTGGTAGTATGGTTGGTTTGGAGAAGGCGCGACATTGTCTGCTCACTGTCTGAACTTTTTCGTCAGGGCTGTCACTGTTCAGTACGGACCATCAGGCTTGAAGGAGCTAGTGAAATGGTCCAGGCGGTGTTGTGTTGTCTTCGTTGAGCTACCTTTATTCCTCATGTATACAGAACACCACCGCTGGAGTTAGCTGAGAATGAAAAAGTTGTTTAGGAAAGAATTAAAATTATTCGAGATGGAAGCACGTTCTACATATATATTTGCATGCATGTAATGAATATTATTATTTAATCCACTAGTCTGTCCTTTGTCCTTATCTCCATGTTTTGTGATCGATATTTGGTGTCTTCCCACTAGACCAATTCCCTTTAGACCAATTCCCATTAGGCCAATTCCCAAAAGACCAATTCCCCTTAGACCAACTACATACTGTTATTGATTAAGGGTTGATTAAGGATAATTATGAAAACATTTGCTGATAAGCACTTTATTTGATAAAAAAAATATTCATATGCATAACATACAAAAAATGTAGGTTTATAACATTTCAGCATAGCTCAGTGCTTATAACATTTTACAAAAAAATATAGATTTATAACATTAATACACACAAATGATTGTGTTTGTTTTGTTATGGAAATCAGCTCAACATCTGTTTACTGCAAAACAATAAAAAGAATCACAGCCTTTGATAGTGTGTGATTACTATAACAATTGTTATGAAAAATCTGCCCAACATCTATAAAATATCAACAAGCCAGAAAATAAGCAGACTATCATCTGAAAATGAGGTCCACAGAGGGTGAATTTGGTGATGCTACCCTGCACAGCAGGGTAGCATCACTAAATTTACCCTCTGTGAACCTCAACCTGAATCAAGGTCTCAAACATAAACAGAAAGAGGTACCCAGAGGATACACTGGCCCACTGTATGGGATAGCATCAGCAAATTCACCCTCTGGGGACCTCATTCTGCAAAATGACAGACTGCTTATTTTCAGGCTTGAATATCAATAACATTAAATACATTTATAAATATTTATAAATATATCAAATTATTGATATAGAATTATTTTAAAAGTAGAACACATCAGGTGGTCTAAGGGGAATTGGTCTTTTGGGACTTGGCCTAAAGGGAATTGGTCTAGTGGGAATGAACTTGATATTTATGTGCCTCTGATTTGTTTTGTCATGAATCTCCTGTTTGGTGTAAGACAATAAAAATATTGTATTGTATTCTTACTAGTAAAACAAAACGCATAAAGTTACTGCAATGTTGGTCTAGTCAATTTAATTACAGTAATTAGGTTTTTCCAGACTATTGCCTTATTAGGGTTCAAACTGACAATCTGGAGATAGTAACTGCCCATGTTTTATCGCGAATAATACCGAACCCTCCATTCATACAGGACATCAACAGCCGATATGAATTGGCATCTCTTTGCCAAAATTTCAACGAGCCTACACAAAACTGCAGTAATTATTTTGCTTGAAAACAATGTGGTCATGCGCGAAGGCGCCACCATAGGGCCACACAAACCGTCCATTTTCGAAACGTTACCCGGGGTGACGCTCCCACCTCACCACAACCCACTGTCCAATCCAGAATCCTGGATCCGCTAACTGTTTTCGCTGGTCGGAAGTGCAGTACGGCCGCCGTGGGCTGGCCACTTTCCACGGGTGGGGAATATTTCCACAGATTCAATAATATTAGATTCCAAACACTAAATGATAGGAATAATGATCAAAAATTAAATTAATGAAGCACCGGGTACAACCCGGTGCTTCATTAATTAAAATTTTGGTGCTGGTGATTTTTATTACCTGGTAAGCGCATGCGTGAACATCACTGCCCACGCGTGGGTTACGACCAGTACACGGCGACTGTACTGTATAGGTAGGCGTAACGAATATTTTTTCGGAAGCGATTTTTATTTCTAATCTGTTCTTGGGTGAGGGAATAGGTAAAACAGAAACAGTAAGCGCATTTCACTCTCAAAGTTTGAAGGGAAAATTAAAGTAGTTAATTAGCCCCGTACGACCCGTAATGGTGTTCCAATGTGTTAGTATTTAACAATTTGCCCTTTCGTTACCATCAAAGACTCGCTAGACAGATAGCGCTTATTTACTGTTGATGAGCTCCATTCTACCTTCCTTTCATATATCTTACGAACAACTCTGAGAGCAAATTATCCACCTCTTCTACAGCGCGTTCGCTCACTTTCACAACATTTCGGATACTTATAGACAAAAGACCTACAACCAGTCTCCTAATAGTCTCCTCGATGACTTTAATGAGTTTAATATGGTCTAAGTCTTAATAATATGCAATCAATTAAAATAAGAATGCTTCAAGTTGTCCATTGCGGTGCGTCTAGGTGACGGATGCCTTTCACTTCAATGAGGCATGCTTATTCACCAGAATTTCACTCCCCCGGCGGTTTAATTTAATTAGGATGTCTAATGTAAATGAAAGACATCTATAGAATAGAGAGAAAAACGTATTGTCACGAGGAATACTGTGATCAAAGTTCAGTCCAAGAATAAATCTATGTCTTGCGAAAAGTTAGTTGATGTTGTTCGCACCAAGGTCGTCGAAATTTCTGATTGGTACGATATTCGATCTGTCGGTAGCAACGCTATTCCCTCCAAATTCACTTGTTTCTTGTATAAAAGTGAATTTATTCCATGTTCATTCTGGTTATATAATATCTTTTCTCGCAGCGCTAAAGTGCCAGTTTACAGATCGACACTAACGGCTACCACAGTCTGCAAATCTATTTAATCTGTTTCAACCAAAGCCCCATTTTGCTCAGGTTACTGTACAGAATCTTCCTTTTGGTGGCTGTCCCCAAATTCTGGAATTAACCACCAGCCCAGTCAAAGAGCTCCAAGGGCATCGTCACATTCAATGTTGGGGGAGTGTGCTGAAAACATTCCTCTAAGAGATGTCTTTTCACAATAGCTCGTTCCACTGAAAAAGTGTAATTTAATTCTAAGTCCATACAGTACAACCACCGTGAAATGATCGCTTTCCACCGGTTGGACAGTATTTCCACGGACGCAATAATATTAGATTGTAAACACTAATTGCAGTAATAATCATCAAAAATTTAATTAATGAAGCACCAGGTATAACCCGGTGCTTCATGAATTAAAATTAAAAGTTTTATTACCTACTAAACGCAGAAGTGGACATCACTGCCCACGCGTGGATTACGACCAATCCACTGTGGCTGTACTGTAAACAACCAAATGGAAATTTGGTAGATTTAAGGCTTATATAATTTAATTTTCTTTAATGATATACGATTTTCTTGCATGTGACAGGTTAACGTGCGTTTTTCATAACTTGATAAATCATTTACCTATCGTATGAATGTTTTTGCTTTGTCACGCCCATTTGTCAGATTCAAAATGGTGGGAGTGTCCAAGAGTGCAAATAAAATGTAATTACTGCGGAAGGGGTGCTGTTAGTTTGTATTCATAGTTGTTTTTAGACTAGTTCTTGTATTTAGTATTCGTGACCGCAAGTATTAGCCTGTGTTGAAAATAATCAAACTGCGTGTGCACAAATGTGGACACAACTGCAAATGATATTAAATAACGGATTTAGAAAAGCCGCGAGTAACGAGCAGAATCGAATCTCGAATCGAATTAGGTCTATTATGCTAAATCGAATCGAACCTCTAATCGAATCTGGGGCGTCTTGAAAATGACCGATTGGAGGTGGGGCTGTAATCCTGATTTGTTCCGACGCTGATGGCTCAAGTGCCGACTAATAAAATATTCCAACTGCATTATCAAGGCGTGCCTTCGTCGAAGGCATGCCTTGATGATATAGTTGGAATATTATCCAGTAAGGGTAATAGTTCAAAAAACGGAAACGGTGGATGCGATAATTTCCTGCACTAGGCACTGTGCAGGGCAAGCCGCTAGCAACAGATCACCATCGACATTGTTTGGGAACCATAAATATAATTTGCTTGCAACAGTTGCAGTGACAAATGAGCAGTGGCGTAGATAGCTTTTCGCTGGCGGAGGGGCAAGCCCAAAATTTTCCGACAGACCGAAAATTTTCCGACAGTGTAACAACAACAAAAACCCAAACAAACAGAAAGAATCTGTTGTTTACTGCAAATGTACTGAAAATTGGTCTTTTTACCCAAAATTTACCCAAAATGGCACGTTTTTATCCCCAAAGCCAGCATTTTAATGTTATTAGGCATAAATTCGCCTAAAAATGGTCCCAAAAAATTTCCGACAAAACTTCTGGTGAGGGGGGGGGGGGGCGCTCCGCCCCCGCCCCCCTCCCTTATCTACGCCACTGCAAATGAAACTGAAATTAGTGTGGGTGGCGACATGAGTACAGATGCTATTTATTTTATATAGAGAAAATTACACTTTGTCTTTATTTTCAGCATTACATTTTTACAATTTCCATCTGAACTATACGTTTTGTGAAACGACGGAGATGACTGATACCAAGCAATATTCCATTGAAAAGATTCGAAAGGAAACGAATCGGGCACAGCCGATTTCCAATCGAACAAAACAGCAACTTGATATTCGACATCGACTCGAATCTCGAAGTTTTACACTGCCTTATCTCCAACGTATTAACTCCGCACAAACAGGGTTAGCAAGTGAGAAAGGCAACTGAATAGCATTGGTACACGATGGAACCGTGCCCCCACGCTGGGAGTCGCTATGAAGTGCCTTGTTCAAGGACACAGCGCAGTTACCTATATCGGGATCGAACAGGCGACCTTTCGGTTTGAAGTCCAATATTCTAACCACTGAGTCACCCCACTTTCTGTACATATGACAGAGCTTTCGGCAGTGAAATGGTACTTTATAATACAGGCAAACATTCTGAATTAAATTTTAACAATTGAAATGAATTACCTGCCGATTTATCGGAGTGTGAATGTGGTTAACCCTTTAACTAACGAATCATCCTCAAAACCCGCGAAATATACAAATTAAGCAGTTGAAAAAATATATTTTTCAAAAACTTTCAACAAAACGATATTATGTGACCCCCCCCCCCCCCCCCCCCTCATTGGAACCTGGTCGTTGGTTCTCTCCCGGTACCTCGGCTTCCTACACACGTAAAACCTACTCAATTGGTATCAGCTGACTATATTTCATGCTCATATAGAATGATAGGCACGATTAGTTTATCGAATAGTATGGTCCATAGATCAATGGAGTATATACGATGCTGGTGTATGAACTTAACTTGCTTTTTAGCTTGTTTCGCTAATATCAATTTGTGCTTTCTTGAATGAACCATTTGCACTAAATTGTATTCCGAGGAATATGCACTCTTTCGCGTTTTCAATCAATCTCTTTTTTATCAATATAAAATTAAAATTTTGGCTTTAATTTTGTGGGTTGTTTTCAACATATTACACAGTTAGTTTTTTTCGGTATTGATAGCTAATTTATTTCTCTTACATGATTTTCAAAGTTGAACAAACCGTTGTTTAGCCCGGTTGATGACTCAGAGAAAAGATCCAAGTCACCTAAAAAATGCAAAGAAAAAGTGTTTAAGGGATTCTTTTCCTACGCATATTGGGGAACAAGATGTATCAAATACTTCACCAAATAAAATTTTGAAAAACGTGGGTGAAATTATACATCCCTGTCTGACACCAATAGTTGATCGTTTCTGGGGATCAATATCCAAGCGCCTCTATGTCCTATATGGGCTCAATTTACACATGGAAACTTAGTGTTGAAGGTGTTACCACAGATACCAATATTTTTTTTTATTAATTCGATAGGGTGATTGGCTGAATCAATTGCCTTGCGAAAGTCTATGAAAACAAAATAAACTATGTTTCCATCCATCTGGTATTTGTTGATTATTGTTTTTAACATGAATGTTGAGGCGCCAATTAAATTTCATTTCACTCGTGCACGTGCAAGTTTGTTATCTTGCACGTGCAAGATACTATCTTGGACCTGCAAGTTAGTTATCTTTCACCTGCAAGTTACTATCTCGCACGTGCAAGTTAGCTATCTTGAATGCCATATAAGTTGTTCTCTTATGTTTTCTGAAACCGGACTGCTTCTCAAATATCAAATTATTGCTTTACAGGAAGTCTGTGGGTCCTTTAATATTTGGTTGAACAGTTTTCCCGCCGAATTACTCATGGCAATAGCGCTGTTAATTTTGTTAGGATTATATAGTTCTCCTGTTTGTGCGATTTCAGTTGTTCTATTATATTCCAGTATTCAATTTACTAAGATGTTTCTAGGGACACTAGTTTCTCTAAAACAGACTCTTGAAGCTAATTAACCTCATATTCAGTTTCCCTTTTATCGGACAGTTTAGCTGTGAAAAATATGGTAGTGAGAGATTCGTCATGGAGGTTATTTTTCAGCTTCTTCCCTGCTTCTTCCAGAAATTTGTGTAATTCTTTACAACGGAAGGAACTAGTACAGGTACGGTGAGGTACCACGTCAGCAATTGTATGATGTAATTGTTTGGGGGATAGGAATCCTGATCGAGAAGTTTGTGGACTTTGGAACTCGCGATATCGGGTTCTGAGGGGCATACACTCCGAAGGAACACCTTTAACCCTTTGAACTCTAGCGGCCGCTTTTTCGGACAGGAACATGATACGTCATAACATCATTAAATAGGATGACTGTTCAGTAAATGTGTGGCGTAGACCAAGCAATTTTTTCAACGTGCAGCCTCGGGGCTGCACGTTGAAAATATTGATTGGTCTACCCCAAATAATGAATATGGACTCGTCTAATTGCTGCTATTGAACTGGCTTGGAAGATACCACTAGAGTTCAAAGGGTTAAGTTAACCATTGGTGTGATTAGTCCCTTAGGAGGTCCCACGTCAAAAATTGTATATATTTCAGCCGTAATATTCACGTTTGGACTAAGTTCTGTCTATCACAACATTTTCGGGAATATGACGCTCCAAATTCGTTCAAGCCCAGGCGTATACGACAATTGGATGGATATGGTGTGAAACTTTACTTGTGCTTTTTTCGCTCTTTTCACAGCTATTATTATCTGCGTAGAAATGTCGCCCCGTGGGTGTTCCATTGTAGAAATCCCATCATCACATACTTTTGGTGCACTGTAAAAATGCCATTCAAAATAGAGTAAAAGATACTCAACCAGTTTCTGGAACTCTTACTGTAATATAATACCATAAAAACCGTTGTAACTGGAGGTCTTTTTTCCTTTTATTTTGCTTTCGGCACTGACGACCGTTTTTGGATCTATAAAAAAGTCAGAAACGGTTATTTGGTTTAACTTTAAAAAGAACAGAACATTACTCAATGGTCAACATGCATCCCTGACTTATATCGTCATGATAATCAACTTTCGACAGAGTTATATCCCTTGAAATTATTAGACGAACGAGGGAGTTCCAATTAAGAAGCAAATAATTGTTGAGAAAACACCTTTGGCATCAGCAGAAAACAAAGCCGAGTTTTCTTGAGTTATTTCAATAAACAAAGACAATAGCCGGTCTGCTGTTTTCGTTTATTAAAACTAACAAACGGAAACTTGCCTTTCAGAGATAATTCATCATTAAGAATATCTATCAGTATCAGACCTACCGATACTAAGCGTCCATTTTTGCTCCTTGTTTAGCGAATGTGTTTTTACTGAAATTTGCAAGTTTGCAAATTTCACCTCCAAGACGTTTATATTAATGGAAACGACAGTGTCTATATTATATGTTACGATGCGCACACTGTTGATATTATTAGCAGGAAAAAAATTACAGAAATCAAAAGATGGCGAAGATACAATTTTCCTCATTTTTACATGGGTATCAAGGAATAATTACTGTCAAATATTGAAACTGATTGGGGGAGAAAATGTAAAAAGCGAGCTTCTGTATTTTTACAGTACATGGAGAGTGTATTATCAATAAATCACCCACAAAGTGGAGATTCTACCTATACAATAATTGCAAATTTGTTGTAAAGCATAGACATCACAAGCAAAGTTCCAGCCAATGGACCTCCGGGTTAAACCCGGAGGTCCATTGGCTGAAACACTGCTTGTGTTTTTTGTCCGTATGCACGGGATTTTAAATTGGGTGATAACTCCACTCCACGGGTGATTTAGTTACAATCCACTCTCCATGTACTGTATACTACTATACAGGAAACTGCCCGAAGTTCGTGAAATGAAACGCACATCGATGGTACAAATACCTTAACATTTCGAAATTTCGATTTTTATCTCAAATCCACATACCCTTAATGTTAAATTTACTAACAGCTTTAGGAAATTAAGGGAAGTCAACTTTTCTGCAAATCTCTCCCAATGATGACAATTGTCAGCCATGAGTAATGCCGTGACCGAAAAGTGCTGCCGCCAAAAATTACCATGAGCTCTGCCAAACAAGATATAATAGATTAAATTCTTGCATTGGATGTACTGAGGCTAAATAGGTATATAAACAAGGAGAATAAGGTCACTCTCGGGTAGTTTGTCCACATATTGCAAGATTTTTTATTCAATCAACTGGAGTTTACTCTATAACATATACGCAATGAATAGGTCACATTTGTACGGAAGGTATGGGAAATTGTTTGACGTTTAGAAGTTATTGTCCATTAACAGAGGGATTCAAGTTAGATATTTCCACGAACGAAATGGTTTCGCGCGCCGGAGGCGCGCAGGGACGGTATGGGGAACAAGCCCCTTTCGACCCTCGTTGGCTGTATGATTTTGGGTGATGTCGAGGCGTGGCAGAGGAGGAAAAGGAAGGAGGGAGAAGGTTTATCCCCTTCTGGGCTTTTCCCGGCTCTTTTTCTTAGGTGGAGGTTGGCATGGTGATGGTGATGAGGCTGGTGGTGGTACTGATGTATGTCCTGTTAATTCCCTTGATTCTTTTAAAAGTTCTTCAGTTTTGGCGGATGTTGCTTTTGCCGTTTCCATAACTCTGAGTGCTCTTTGAATGATGACGCCTAGGATGTGGTGGCTGTTCTTCTGCTTCTTCCGCTCCGGGGCTTTCCGGTAGTGACGGAAGAGGGGAGTGAGGGGTGGGAGGCGGTGAAAAAGCAACTTCCAGTTCCTCCTCAGTCTCCACTGGATGTTACTCATCCAACTGTACCGGCTCAGGAGCCGGCAGTTGATTGGGTGTATCAGTGGGACTAGGAGGGAAACTGGCGGCTCCCTCCAGAGCCTCGACCCCCCTCACTCAACTCTTTCTTCCTACTCCGGAATGCCTCCAAGCGACGGGCGTCCCTGTGCTTGGTTGCTGGCCTCTTCTTCTTTTTTCTCTTTTCAGGGCCTCCGTGCCTCTTCGGGTGAGGACCAGTGGGAGAGGGGATCCTCTCCCAGAAGAAGGTGGTGTTTTGGTGTTCTCTTCTACTACTCTAAATTCCAGGTTCAGATGGACGCTCTTGCCCATTTCCTGGGTAGTCCAAGAGATGGGACAAGAGCTGAGATGGCTTTCCTAAGACGATCCGGCAATTCCATTGTTGTAAACAAGGTGTTCACGCTCTGAGATCAGAAGTCAATGATAGATATTTCCATTTAAGTGGCACCCACTTTATAAGTTATCATATGATAAAACTTTTGAGCAGTACCAGTCATTATTTCCAATTGGATGAAATACTGCTTTTTTATTGGCTGAAAGGTACGTTGTAACTTTTGGTCCACAGTATCTTTTAATGTTTGCACCGTGGTTAACTACGCCGTAAAAACAGGAATACGCAATAAGTGCTAAAAAGGCTGAAAAAAGTCCTGTTTATTTATATTATTATAAATAATATTCATTTACCAGCTCATTTATATGTCCGAAGAAATAAAAAAAATATGGTTAATTGAATATTTTGAAGTAAATTATTACACAAAAATTTTAATGAAAATAAAATTACATATGCTTCATGTAGGGATTATTTCTTTATGGTGCTATTTTTTGGAAGTGGTTTGATTCGTTTTGTTTTGGTGTCTGCTTAAGTAAAAATGGCTCATATTAATTTTAGGAAACGCTTTGCAAGTCATACTGAAACTGAAAGTCTAGAAAGGAGAACAAAAGTATTACCAGTAGATACAGCCAAGGGCAACAAAAATTGTGTTAATTTACAAAAAACATATTTATTGGAAAAAGGGGATAATGTATATTTTGAAAGCTATATTAGCTGTAGGGTACGAGAGGATTTGAAAAAAAAAACTGTTATAATTGTGTCTTCCGGGGTGTATGGGAATTTACATCGGTCTGGGAACTCATACACTCATCGGTTGCGCCTCAGGGTGTATGAGTCCCGAGCCCGATGTAAATTCCCATACATCTCGGAAGACATGGGGATAACTAATATTACCGTAAAATTCCCAGTAGAAGTAACGGTAATGGATTGCCAGTACTTATACCGTAATGTTAACGGTAGTTTTTAACAGGTACCGCGTTTGATGTCACTTTAAGGAGAAATAGTTGTTACTGTAAACATCGAAGTCACGG
Organism: Pictodentalium vernedei; assembly: GCA_031216915.1. NCBI lineage: Eukaryota > Metazoa > Mollusca > Scaphopoda > Dentaliida > Dentaliidae > Pictodentalium > Pictodentalium vernedei. The sequence continues at coordinate 454,056,521 of CM062296.1, forward strand.
GTGCGGCAGTCAGTTGCTAGCACTTTTACTCTATATTTAACGGTGTTTTTATAAGTGTGAGCAACTCTGTAACTAACCCTTTGAACCCTAGAGGCCTATTAGCCAGCCAAAGAACATAATACGTCATAACTTCATTAAGTTTTATGGCTTCGAAGCGAATATGTGAAGTAGACCAAACAATATTCTGAACGTGCTGCCCCAGGGCAGCAAGTTAAAAATATTAATTGGTCTCTCCTCAAATAATGAATATGGTATATTCCATTTGCTGCTATTGAACTGACATGGACGATACCACCAGGGTTCAAAGGGTAAATACGAAATCGATTGGTGTAAAATTTTACGTACTCATTTTTCTGGTGGGCGGTGTAAACCCATACCGTAGGCTCACTGATTGTTTTCTTGTTTTCTCTTTCTCATCACCGAGTTGATGTATTACACATTAGTCAAATGATTGCCGAATGCATGAACAATTAAGATACGCGAAGTGGCAAAACTCTATTAAAATTGTTTCATCAAACTGTCACATTTTTCAACGCAAAACAATGCCAATAGAATGACGAGTTGTTAACGTGTTGTGTAACAAAACTTCGTAATTACATAACGCTATCAGAAATTAGTCGTGCCATAATGAATTGTCGTGGGAATATTAAGGACATTAACTGGTTATGGGCTAGATTATTTTTTGTCTTTTGAAATTATCAAAATTTCTTTTATTACCAATTATTGAAGAGTACACTCTGGCACTCTCCAACAAGTAGTAAACAAACTTATATAAACGTAATATAGTTTGCGTTTAACTGAATATGAGCAAGGAAAATGTTGGCTTTTAATCTGGTACCCTCATTTTTTTTTGAAAGCCCAGACAGTGGCTTCCAGCACTCAACCAGTTAATAGATGTTACATTGTTTTGCCAGCAGAGTTATAAAGTACAAAAGTTATAAAATTATGGGTTTTATTTTATGAGCCAGGCCGGGACGCCGCGCCCCCACACACGCAACCAAACTTGTCTGCAGTCCTGATGTTTGTTACCTTTTTCAGTAAACAAGTCAAGTGTCGTATCAACACGGCTTGGGAACAGAACCAATCGAAATTGTAGTAACTGGACTGTAAAGAGGGCTGGGTCAAAGAAAATTCACTTTGTTGGTACACGTCTCCTATGTGAGTGAGTCTATGGTAAGTATGCGTGTGTTTATGACCACAAGCTGTACGATACACGTACATAAGCATTTGTGGATGTGTAAGGATGGGTAACGATGTGCGTGTGAAGTGCATGTGTGATTGTGTGTGTGGTGTACGAGGATGCGAGCGGCTGTGCGCGTTGGTGTGCTCGAAGGTGCGTTTGTATATGTTGGGACGGTATGTGTGTGTGTGTGAGGGTCTGTTTGTGCATGGGTGGATGTCTATGTTTGGCGAGTTGATTGGGTGTGTATGTCGCTACGCCTTATTTTCACTTCATGCATGTCATTGTCTCTATATATGTTCTCTTTATCTTGTTAATACTACCATTTCAAGTATTAATGGTAGTGCAATAAAGTATTATTATTATTATTATTATTATTATTATTATTATTATTATTATTATTATTATTATTATTATTCCGCAGGAGGGGACCTTGGCTGTCGAAAGTGTCGTTAAACATCCGTCATTTGACAAATTATTATTATTATTATTATTATTATTAATTATTATTATTATTATGATTATTATTATTATTATTATTATTATTATTATTATTATTATTATTATTATTATTATTATTATTATTTTATTATTATTATTATTATTATTGTCGTTGTCCCGTATGGTATGAACTCAATATTAATTTTCTATACTTTTTTATTTTAGATTATTGAAACTTACTTGTGTAACCAGACTCCGTGAGCTCGGTAATTGTTTTGGCTAAGGTCAAGCTGAAGCTAGTGAGGGTGCCCTTTTTCACTTGTCAATCGGAAAAATTGTTAGTTGCTCGAACGCCAACATTTTCGCTGGAAGCCGCTAATTTGAAACAAAAGGCTGACTACATGGCGAAACTACAATTTTAATTATATAAAAAGGAGGCTTCTACTTTCGCCTATAAAATAGTTTTTTGTAAAAGTGTAGGCGAAATTGCACTATTTAAGCTTTGGGGATTAACGGTTAAAGCCAGGTTTACCCATCGAAAATGGATTATCCTCAACAATTTGAACATGTGCACTATTCGACGTGCATTCTTAGGTCAACACGTTGAAAATATTAATGGGTCTATTTCAAAATAATGAACATGGACCCTTCCAATTGCTGCCATTGAACTGACATGGAAGAAAAAACCAGGGTTCAAAGGGTAAACCAGTTGTTGACGGAAACTCAAGTGTTTCCTTCACAACCATAGTTTGTGACCTCGTCGATCTCGTTCCAATGATGAGTCATGAGAAGTGGGTTATGGGGAAGGGGTGGAAGAAAAGAAAAGCAAATACGAACGGCGAGTTTTATGTGTGAGACAATATTGCCAAGGAACTTTTAATGGTGCAGGGGTTTCACATCTGAGAATATCAACATGAAAGTTGTGGAACCCTGGTCGAGAAGTTTGGTACATTCGATACTGAGACAGCGAGGGTGGAGTATGGGAGACAAGAATCAACGACCCGAGTTGGAAATTTTCGAGTGTTTTACGAGCTCCGCAGGCGCGGGTGAAATATAGAGAAACCCCAAACAAGGGTTCCTGTCCCCCGTACTCTACCGGAGTTGTGTTCTGTATTAACTTTTAGAGGCCGGGAGTCGAGTTTTCTTGCCTGTGATGTAATACGGCAGGTAAACTGGCTGTGACGGTTCGGCTATCTTTGGGCCGGGGGAGAATTAAACACTAAGTAGGTGCTTCTAGTCAAGTGTCGTCTGCCTAATATAGGCAGACGACACTTGACTAGAAACACCTGCTTTACTGCAAATTTGTCGCGGTATGTCATGTTCAATAAATTCATTCTGATTCCCCGGCTTCTAAGAGTTAAAACTACAAGTAAACTTGAATTTAGTGAATAAAGCTGATTTTTTAAAAGAAAGTCTGTTTACTTTCCTGCTTGACATTGTTTGTGTCGAAACATTTCAGTCACGTCATAACGTCAATCAGATACGTAACGACAAATCAAATGCGTTCTTACATGATGTTCTTACGAGTAGGTCGGATTCCACACGTGGTATTTCTAGCTCCTTTCTCATTATCTGTGTTGTATCGGTTGGCGTTGAATACACACAGCAATCGTGGTGTATTCGCAATGTCGGGTTCCCTGTAATCCACACTTGAAGGAACCTGTAAGTTAATTGGTGTGGGGCGTTCGTGTGGACATGCAGCACGAAAACTTACCTTTCTGCCTGAATTTCCAAAACGATTGAACAGGGTTCTGCCTATAACCATAAGACGCGCTCAATCAAGATTAGAAGTATTCAGCTACTAACAACTCAGAAGAGATTGAGACGTCGTGGACGTAGGTGTTGGTGTTTCTAAGTTCAGTGGCTGAATGTCTAAAAAAAAAATAAAAACAATCATTTTCTTTTAAACTATTCTTTGTAATATGATTATATTGTCTTCTGACTTCTGAGACGCAAAAACAAGCTGAAACACTTTCAAGTAAGCTGATGGGACAATAGGCCACACATTTCTCGCTTTTTTCAACCGATAAATCTAATCATCTTTAGAATAAAAAGTACCCTTATATTGCACATATAATTCTTTTCAAATAGGTCATTCCGATTTAATAATTAATCCTTCTTGATAATATCTATTTCTCCATTGTGCGTCAAAATCATTTCCGTTTTTCACAATTTCAATCTTGTTTTCTCTGGCGACATTGTCTGCTATGTCACCATCTACAGTACATGGAGAGTGTATTATCACTAAATCAGCCGCCGAGGGGATATTCTACCAAGCAATAGCACTACATCACCCACAGAGTGAAGATTCTACCAAGCAATAATTGCAAATTTGTTGCAATGCACAACAAGCAAACTTCCAGCCAATGGACCTCCGGGTTAAACCCGGAGGTCCATTGGTTGAAACATTGCTTGTGTTTTTTGTCAATATGTACACAATTTGAAAGTGATAGGCACGGATGATTTAGTTACGATCCGCTCTCCACATGCTGTATATCAAAATGGACGAATCTGTTTGTAGGGCTGTGGGATTAAATTATTGCTCCTCTTCGAAATTTTGTTTACTGTGTCGCCGACTCACGGATAACCAAAATTGTCTTCACGAAAATCTTTAATAATAATAATAATAATAATAATAATAATAATAATAATAATAATAATAATACTTTATTGCACAACCAAAGAATAAGAAGTGGTATGGCACTACAAACTACACAAATAAAGTAAAGTAAACCGACCCAATTCAATATTCATGAACAGTATGCCTCATGATGCCCAGACCTGTTACACAGGTAACTTGGAGGTAAAAATAATGCTCCTTACTGGTTAAATACTCAGATATTGTGTCAAAGTCTGTGTGTACATCATGCACACAAGTAGCTCCTTGGTAGTTAACTGAACAGCCAACTGGGTTTAATTGTGATAGATACTTGGTGTTACACACTGTGCAGTTAATTGTCAAATCCCAAAAGTGACGGTGTCATATTATCCCGGACAGCGTGATATCTTAATTGGCTGCTCAATTAGCAATGGTTCAGTTGCAAGCGTGGTTTATTAACCGATTACACCATGTCACGTTCCAAACTTCTCCCTTGGGTGTTTACCACCCTTCAGTAAGAATCTTGCCAACACGGTGGTCGTAACTCTAGTCGTGTAGATTAAAGATAAGGAAAATTACAGAAAGCGAGACAATTTTGTCTTGCTGGAGCAGATTGTTCAGCCTTTGGTTCTTCCGATTTTAGCACTTGGGTGTCCTTTTTGTAAGCAATCGGAGCAATTTCAAAGTTCTTTATAATTCGCCCATAAGGAAATTTCTACGGAGCTTTGTATTATAGTTGTTAGTGTTGCTTGCAACTTTTTCACGCAGATGTGCGGAATTGCTTCAGTTATTTAACTCGCCACAAGCCCACACACAACCAATCACTTCACCGAATCCGCGAAATGATAAATGAACAAATGCCACACAATAAAGAAAAATCTACAGTTGAACCAGGCAGTGATACGCTCCGGAGAGACTCGGTGACAATCCTAGGCTGCCCCCATCGCACTGCGCTCCCTACCGATCTAATAAACCAAACCAATACTGTCACAGAATAAAAGCATCGCAATAAAAGAAAAATCTACGGTGGAACCATGCAGTGATACGCTCCGGCGAGACTCGATGACAATCCGAGGATGCCTCCATCGATCGCGTTCGGGAAGAAACAAACTACCCCAGGTCTGCAACCAGGGTCGGGCATCGGGGGGGGGGGGTTCTTGTAGAGAGCCACCTCCCCAACCTGGACATAATCCTCTCGTTTTTCCATCCAGAATCATTTTATCCCCCCATTCCCTCCTCCCTCCCCTCCCAAGTGACTAAAGTTCATTAATTTGGATACATCTTGCCAAGCACATTTGCGCCGGGCCGACCATGGTTCGGCCCGGCATGGAAATGTTTTAAAATTTGGCATTAAAAGGAGCAATTTCCTGTCTTCTGAAGGATCAATTCCTACTTCAACATCCCCCAAAATTTTGAATTAAATGGTGCAATTTCCTGTCGTCCGAAGGATCAATTCCTACTTCAACATACCCCAAAAAGTTTTATTTTTTCTGCACAAATAACAAGAATCATTACTTGATTTTTTTTATTTCTGTCCACTAACTTTTGAACGACCATCCAGAATAATTTACCCCCCCCCCCCCCCCCCCACACACACACACACACACAGCAGTGACTAAATTCCATTAATTTGGATACACCGTGCCAAGCACATGTGTGCCGGGTCGACCATGGTTCAACCCGGCATGGAAAAAGTTTAAAATTTGGCAATAAAAGGAGCAATTTCCTGTCTTCTGAAGGATCAAATCCTGCTTCAACATACTTCAAAAAGTTTGATTTTTCTGCTCAAATAACAAGATTCGTTATTTGCAATTTTTTATATCTGTCCACTAACTTTTGAAGGACCATTCAGAATCATTTATCCCCCCCACCCCCTCCACCTCGTCAAAGTGACTAAATTCCACTAATTTGGGTACTCTTTGCCAAGCACATGTGCCCCTGGTCGACCATGGTTCCACCCGGCGTGTAAAAATTTTAAAATTTGGCATTAAAAGGAGCAATTTCCTGTCTTTGTCCCATGGAAAGCGTCTGTTTGCGAGAGCATTTCTCCTACCTTCAATTACCAGTAACCACTTGAAATTTAACCTGCTATTGAAGACTGATATTCTCTTCTGTCAATTAGTTAATGTTTCGTATTGTCATAGTTGTGTATAATCTGTGTGTTGAATAAACACCTCAAATATAACAATAGAGACCCAGTCATGGGATTATATTCAATGTAATTACAGGTGTAAATTGACAACTCTGAGTTAATTCACTGGAAGATAAAATGGATCAAAATGGTGAAAATTGAAAAACAGTGTCTGAAATTTTTCTCGGGGGGCGAAAATGTTTCCGGGGGGGGGGGGCGTGGTTGCAGGCCTGAACTACATAGAGAAGGACCGATGGGTGGATGGGCAGAGAGGGGGCGCAACTCACTCTCACACTTTTCCACTTTCAGGCGCACCAAGATACAACATGGACTGCCACTGACAGGATGGGTCATAAGCTATGTTTTGGAATAAAAAAATAGAGAGTAATCGCTTGACTGGACTGGACTGGTTACGTGTAAATAATTCATGAGAGGTGAGGGACGTTGTACAAATACGAATGCGTGAATGCGCACGAGTGTTTTACAATAAAGTCCCTCGCCTCGAATGAATTAGTTCACGTAACCAGCACAGTCAAGCGATTACTCTGTTTATAACTTTTCATTATTGACGATAATTATATTATTTACCCATTTACCTAACGTAACGGTCAAAACCGGCCAGCGCTGTTCTCAAAAATCGCCAATTAAGTTTCATTATTTTTTCATTTTTTGTTTCTAAAACATAGGTTATGACCCCTCGTTGGAACGAGACAAAAAATGAAAATAATAGCTATTCAAGAATTTGTTTTTCAAATGTCGTCTGCTTTTCATGTTAGGTAAAGGGTTAAAAAAAACAAACAATGAAGTTTCCGTTACAGCCACGGCAAAGCGTCTTCATTTGCGCGCACAGATACATGACACAATTGTTGATTGCATAATTCACTTGTGAAGTTATCGTTTATAATCAAACCCGGAAATCCCAGTAAATCATCCTCTGGAAAGTAATAAAAATAGTTATTCAAGAATTTTGTTTGTAAGTGAACAGAAGTGCTACCCCAATGGGGTCGGAAGGACGCTTCCGTGTGCAAATTCAGCTCGCCCACTGCCATGTTTTTCGGATGGATGTGAAATTACACTCATTATATATATATGGCCGGTTCTTCATTAAATTCTGCCGACCAATCGGTGACAAAAATTAAGAAGTGGGCTCCCAGAAGTGTTAGAACTTAACCCCAACCCCGATCTCTTCAGCACTCTGAACTTGAAATGAGGAATTTACTAACTCTTACCACCCCTTTCAACCTTGTGCGCGTAAAAGTTTTGTGTGGAGAAAACATTGGCAGTGGGGGAGCTGACAACTCAATGAACATTAGATCTGTATTGGGCAACGGTAGTAATTTAATCCTACAGCTCTACAGAGCTGTAGGATTAAATTTCTATAGAAACGTCCATAAAAACAGAATGGAGTTGCCCATTTCGTCGCTGACAGTATTGTATAATATGATGCCATCTAGGACGCGTTGTTGAACAGGTTAAACTGTTGAACAGAATGGTTGCAGTTCATTAATTTCTTTTTTTTTCTTTCGTAATCGTTCACCAACGACTTTTAAGTTTGCATCCAACGTTGGGGACAGGGATGGGCTAATTGTCGGAAATTCCGTGTATGGTAACTTGTCTCCCATGTCCCCACTCTTGCGGCAGCTATGCTGAACAATCCGAATTTAAAAGCACCAACCGGTGTTCAGATGAATCTGTCTGTAATGTAGTTGGGTTTCCGCGTGGATTCTCGTCAATTTTTTTAAAAGGCGACAAGAAAGTTATAAACATTTTCAGCCCGTAATAAAATAACTGTGAGTCTTTTTTAAGATACACAACAACAGAATAGCGGGTGGCCACAGTTCATTTTTACTACTATCCGCGTTCAAAGGGTCGAATGTTTTTCTGTGGGCTCCAGATATTCGCCGATAAGAATCAATTGCATCGGACCGTAAACCCTGTTGTCAACATTAAAAATTTATACCCCGAGTTTATAGTATACATTCCACAAACCAAGCGATTCTTCTGAAACATAAACCATTCACGAGGGATTTCGGAAATAAATTCAGTTTCATACCGTGTTATCTTAATACTCGCTTGATACGTTTTTTGAGCAATAACTCAATTTTAGATGTGGAAATAGCGACAAGATAAATAAACGAACGTGTCGGTATTTTTGTGAATTTAAAACGCATTCCCAAACCTTACCTTTTTTCCAAAATGATTTATCGATGAAAAAGTAGTTTTCTTTCACCCGAACTGCAACGATTTGTCGCTCTATTCTAATGCATTCTACAACAAGAATAATTTGGGGATGACAAAATTTGCAGCAAAAGCTATATTTGTAAACGGAAGCGCCCTCCCAACCCCACTGGGGTGTTGAGAGCACTTCTGGTCACTTGCAAACAAAGTTATTGAATAACTATTTTTTTCCTTCTGTGAGTCCAAAACATAGCTTATGACCCTCATTGGAATGAGCTCGTCGAGCCGGTTCCAATAGAGTTCATAAGCTATATATTTGAGACAAAAAATGAAAAAATAAGGAAAATTGAATAGTGGTTTTTGTGAATAGCGCTGGCCAGTTTTGGCCGTTGCGATGGGTAAAGGGTGAAATATGAAGGCAGAAAGTGTACATTATTCTCTACTTTAATGGCCGTAGAAGAGACAAATGATAAGAAGGAACTGTCGGTCACATCTCAAGGGTAAAGAGTCTGTACGTCTCCTCTCGGATAATAAGGTTGCAATGACGAAATCCGATAATAGAGAAATATACTCGCCCAAAAAAGAAAGTGTGCATTGCAGAAATTGATCAAGCTCCAACAAAATAATTTCGTAGGTGTAAAGAGTGTTAACCTGTTCATGAATAAGTTATATTGAACACAAAAACAGCTTTCCCCGTTAAAATTGCATTAACGTTAAATGACGTGCTGCACGTTTGTGAAAAGGCATGTTTTGCACGTGGAGAGTCTGAAAATTCATGCAGCAGTGTGAATTCTTGGGTATTTAAACACGAAAGTAAGGCCTTCCTATCGCTCACATTCAAACTTGCGCTGCTGTTAAAACGACTCCACATTAGCATGCCAAGATTGACAATGAATCAACGTCTCCTTGCCCTGTGTATGATTGGAGCTGGAAGAACACACAGAGAGGTTGCCCAGCATTGAACTACCACCGTAACACTGTAGACAGGCTAGTCCATCGACATGCACAACATGATGACGTTCGAGACCGACCCCGCTCGAGACCCCGAGTTACCACCCCTGCACAAGATCGGTATATCCGTGTCGTCCATCTCCGGAACCGGCAACAAACGGCAACGACGACAGCAGGAACATCCCTAACCTGAGACGGATACATCCTCAAACAGTAATCAACCGGCTGAGAGAATACGGCTGACGTCCTCGAAGACCTGCAATTCGTCCGATTTTGACGTTACGTCATCGTCGTGCTCGACTGCAGTGGTGTAGACAACATCTCAGGCATCCCTTACACTGGTGGCGAAGTGTTTTATTCACAGATGAATGTCGTTTCCATCTTTCATCATCAGATGGCCGCCAGAGAGTGTACAGACGTCGAAACGAACACTACGCAGATCCATGTGTCGTGGAGCGAAACCGTTATGGGGGAGGGTCTCTCATGGTGTGAGGTGGCATCACTGCCCGTAACAGAACTGAGTTGGTCATTATTGATGGCAATCTCAATGCAGCCAGATATCGTGATGAAGTGCTTACATCTGTTGTTGTCCCATTTCTGCAACGTCAAGCCCCGGCGTCATTCTACAGCAGGACAACGCCCGACCACACGCAGCTCGTGTTGTTCAACAGTATCTGCAGCAACAACAAGTGGATGTTCTTCCCTGGCCCGCAAATTCGCCCGATATCTCACCCATTGAGCGCGTATGGGACGAAATGAAACATCAGCTACGCCGGCTTCCCCATGCACCGTCAACGCTTGTGGAACTCCAAAGACAGCTTATCAGAATATGGAACAACATCCTACAACACTTCCATGCTAACTTGTTCGCTTCCATGAGGCGTAGATGCACAGCAGTAGTCGATGCAGACGGAGGTCATACCAGGTATTGAGTGTGTGACTTTTGTGCTTGACCCTTAGTGTCTTTGACTCTCCATGGCACCAAGAGTATTCGTCGTAGCGTAATGAAATTTCTCGTGTTGATCACAAATTGATTCATCTGTGATTGAATAAAATTTCCATGAATGAAAATGATATATATCTTTTTTTAGTGTAATTTTTTAGCATGTCCACTTTCTTTTTTGGGAGAGTATATACATACAAGACATGTGGTTAGTGAATGAGTGATTCAAAGGAGGGGGTTAATATGCTAATCGGAGAGATTGGGAAGAATGGGACAAGGGATGTCAACAAGCAGTTCGTCTGCGAGTGTTGGGAGAGAGAAGAAACGTGGGAATAGGGCGGCAGTTAGGAGCACAGGGGTTACCAAGGCCTTCTCACCTGAGAACCACGACAAATCAGCGGCAGGCCAAAGTGTTATTATTATTCAGGTGACTTCATTTTCAGCCGTAATAACCCCATCCCCGATTTGGATTGATAAGGAAAAGGCGTTTTCTGCACCTTTTGCTGTTCTGGAATTTTTTTTCCGTTCATGATATTAACCCTTTACCTAACATGAAAAGCAGACGACACACGCAAAAAAAAATCTCGAATAACTAATTTTTTTAATTTTTTGTCTCAAAAACATAGGTTATGACCCCTCATTGGAACGAGCTCGTTGAGCTCGTTCCAATGAGGGGTCATAACCTATGTTTTTGAGACAAAAAATGAAAAAAATAATGAAAATTAATTGGCGATTTTTGAGAATAGCGCTGGCCGGGTTTGGCCGTTACGTTGGGTAAAGGGTTAACAGTGTGCGCATCGTGACATATAATACAGACGCTGCCCTTTCCATTAATATAAAAGTCTCGGCGGTGAGATTTGCAATTTTTTCTGGGAAGAATAAAAACTTGCAAATTACTGGAAAAACATTCGCTAAACAAAGAGCCACAGTTGACCCTTAACCCTTTACCCAACGTAACGGCAAAAACCGGCCAGCACTATTCTCAAAAATCGCCAATTAATTTTCATTATTTTTTTTTTCTCAAAAACATAGGTTATGACGCCTCGTTTGAACGAGCAGGTTGAGCTCGTTCCAATGAGGGGTCATAACCTATGCTTTTGAGAAAAAAATAGTTATTCAAGAATTTTTTTTGCAAGTGTCGTCTGCTTTTCATGTAGGTAGAGGGTTATTTAGTGTTGGTACGTGCGATACGGATATACAGCAAAAGTGCCTTTTCTAACTGTTAATATACGAAAACAACAGACAGCTCCGAGAGCTGTGTGTTGTTGCGTTTTTTTAAAAGTAACAAAAGAAAACTTGGCTTTATTCGGTCGTCTAGTAATTTCAAGGGAGATAACTTATCGAAAGTCGATTTTCATGACGATATAAGTCAGCGATGAAACAAACCCAAACCTTAAACAGTCGGGGTGGCCCGATTCTTCAATTAAATCTTTTGTGGTGTAAAATGTAGCTACGCTGAAATTGAAACCCGAGTGGCAATGTAGTGCTGTTGCGTCAAATGGAATCGTGAGAAATAATAAGACTGCATAATTATGTCAGATTTTAGTTTCAATTTTGTGGTGCTGGTTTATATGTTTAAACATATTTGGTTAGGTCTAGTTTCGCCTACAGTGCAATTTCGCCTACAGAATAGTTTTTGTAAAAGTGTAGGCAAAAGTGAACTAAATTAGCTAGGGGGATTAGCGGTAATTACCTTATGTACCTACAGAAAATGGAGTTGTCCTGTTTTTACATCACTCACTCACATTTCATTTCTCACGGGACTATAAATTTTAAAATGGAATGTTCGGATAATAGCATCAATTTCCTAGACGTAACTGTTTATAAAAATGACACCAATCTCTCCACTAAAGTATAACGCAAACCGAATTGGCAGTACCACCTACCTCAACCCGACAAGTTTTCATCCGGACCACACGAAATGCTCAGTTCTTTATAGTCAGGGTTTGAGATATGCTCGAATCAATGCGGATACCCAAACTCTATTCGGAACACTATTCACTTAATAGTGATCCTGGATTTATGACATCGTGGCTTGATTGAACCCTTTTCAAACAGACGTCGTGTACGTCACGATGTCTCTGTGTGTCTGCGAGTTCTATAAGGTTCCGCTCCACAGTTTTCCAGGCATTTCCAAAATGACATGCCATACACCCTCTTCAAACGAAAATATTCTGTAACTTAGTTATCTAACCCATAACATGTATTACATTTCCCAAATCCACAAAAAAAACATATAACACTATCTGACTAAGTAGAAATAAACAATCTGAATGTGGGTGGAATAATTTATTGTCAAAGGCAAGACTTCAATCTGAAAAATTGCGTGAAAAAATGCAGAAACCAGTCATTTTCAGCCACCTAGCAGCCTCAAAGCAGGATTTTCCCTCCTGTTTCTAAAATGTCCCAAAACATTTATATGTTTCCGTTTCATTTTTTACAATCCCGTGTAAAAATTACATTTGAAAAAATAGCCAATTTTTCGAAGCCACTGTTTCCCATAATTCATCTGTGTTCGTGTGTGCGTGTGAGTTTGAGGGCTTGCGTGTGTGCGTCACGCCCTATATGTACATATATATCCAAGAGTGTATCACATTCCTTGATCTAAGCCGTCAATAAGTCTTTAATACCTGTTTGTAATCGTATGCGTCCATTTGATTTGTTCCTGTAATTTGTTACATGTTATCAATGTTCTTGTCATCTATCTCCGTTGATACTGAGACAATAAATATCTTATCTTATCTTATCTGGTAATTTACCCCCATGTATCAGACTCCAACTTTGGGACCAAAACTTCAAATTCTCTTGTCCAGCAAAAAGCCTAATGTAATCATATATCTGATACTAAAAATATATCTCTATTTTACATGGCCTTAGTTTCAACATATGCCCTATGTTTAGAATTTCACCCTGTGCAAAAGTGCGAAACTGTAGAGCGGAACCTAACGTACTTTGTGTGAGTTGTATTGTCTTGAACCCGATAAAGGCGCCAGCCGAAAGCAGGTTCGACAAAAATAATTCATGTGGAAATTAAGGTGCTAGAAGTAACACAACTACTATACTATCTAAATTGAGACCCATACGTCTGTGAAGTTTATCTCTCTCTCTCTATTCCTAGCAGTAATAAATTCAATAATTTCGTTGTATTTGTTTTGAAATTTGATGATTTGTTCTTATAACTACCAGCACAAGGATTTGTTTATAAACTTCTGATATATATAGATATATATATATTTACCTTAATTTGCGCGGTCGTAAAATTTAATGTTAAAACTAATATTTATAAAATCTTAGTTTAACCCTTTACCTAACCTGAAAAGCAGACGACACTTGCAAAAAAGAAATTCGTGAATAACTAATTTTTTTCATTTTTTTGCCTCAAAAACATAGGTTATGACCCCTCGTTGAACGAGCTCGACGAGCTCGTTCCAACGAGGGGTCATAACCTATGTTTTTGTGACAAAAAATGATAAAATAATGAAATTAATTGGCGATTTTTGAGTTTAGAGCTGGCCGATTTTGGCCGTTACGTTAGGTAAAGGGTTAACGAGAGTAGCTTACGAGAATCCTGTACACATGCTCATGTATTTACCGGTACAAACCCGATCTGCGATAAGCCAGATGCAAATCAACTTGCAAATATTCTTAAATTTCTGACAATTAACACACTAAATGAAATTGGATTTGGCGTTCACAGCAATACAAAATGTAAATAACTGAAAGGCAACAAAGCTAGATGAGCCATCAAAACTTAATTACTATACAAATGTTAAAATTGGAAGTTACTTTAATTAATTTTCCCTCAACTATTCAAACACAGAAAATGGACTTCTTGGATTCTGTCTTATTTGTTGTAGTCTGTGAATCATGTCACGGTTTGCAGTGTGTATCATTTCGTAAACAAAAAATATAACGTGGTAAACGGTTTAATTACAGGAATCTAATATAGCATTCTGTCTTAAAAAATATTATATCATTGATATCGACGTAAAAAATAAAATTCTGGTGTTTTTATTAACTCTACGCAACTTCGAAACTGTCGCCCTGAATTTGACACACTAATTTACGACTCGAAAAGAGTTTCCACTGTGGGAATTCCAACGATGTCTTCCCACTCGACCAATTCCCCATAGACCAACTACATAGTGTTTCTGATTAAGAGTTGATTAAGGATAATTAGGAAAACAATTATTTATAAAAATCTGCCCAACATCTCTAAAATATCGACAAGCCAGAAAATGAGCAGACTATCATCTGAAAAATGAGGTCCCCAGAGGGTGAATTTGGTGATGCTACTTCACGCAGGGTAAATTTAGTGGTGCTAGGGTAGCATCACTAAATTTACCCTGCGTGAACCTCAACCTGAATCAAGGTCTCAAACATAATCAGAAAGAGGTACCCAGAGGATAAACAGGCCCACTGTATGGGATAGCATCAGCAAATTCACCCTCTGGGGGCCTCATTCTGCAAATGACAGACTGTTTGTTTTCAGGATTGAATATCAATAACATTAAATACATTTATAAATATTATGAATATATCAAATTATTGATATAGAATTATTTTTAAAGTAGAGCACACCAGTTGGTCTAAGGGGAATTGGTCTTTTGTGAATTGACCTCGTGAGAGTTGGTCTACAGGGAATTGGTCTAGTGAGAATGAACCATTCCAACAGTCTACCGATGTTGATCCAGTGCCCGATATGTACGCTGGCGGCCATCGCCTACGAATTCGACGATGTGCCAACTTTGGTCCAACGTACGCATGCTGACTGGGAATTACCAACGGTCAACGCGTGCATGCCGCCGGCGACCTCACCTACGCACTCAACCCTCTGCCAATGTTGGCCCAACCATGCGATGCTGGCTGGGGAATGTTTTAGGAAAGTGATGGCGAGGGAGAGGGACCACTCTCCTTTCCCGTTCGTCACTGCTGTAACCAAATTGGCCGAGTGGAGAGTCATTTTATTGCATGTGATCTTGAGTTGTTTTCAGTTGGTTTACTTGATAAAAATGCAAACGTGTCGCGCGTCTGAAGGGGAAGGAGGAAGCCTATTTCGAATATATTTCCTTTCACACATGATGTAATTTGAAAAGTAGAGGAATTCCAAAATATTTCCAACCGTTACAAAAGCCCACATAGCAGAGATGCATTCAGGTTACTAAAGTGACAGTGAATCACATAAACCATAATGAATATCTCTCACCAGAGCGCCGCAGTTATATATCTTCTGGAGGCCAATTTTCGCATCACTAATAGTTTAATTTTCTAAATTGCCATCAAAGAATTCCTTCGGAAATAAAGCAATCTTCTCTGATTATTACTAAAGTGATTTATGCAAGACCGTGACTTCGTTTCGAGTACGTTAGAGACACTCATAACATGTACCTTGAAACTTTTCTTTGCGTTCAGTCAATGGGGAATGGGGATACATGAGCATTGATGGCTATCACCTTATCAAAGGCACTTTGGACATTTGCAGATCTGACCTAGTCAGGGGCGGCCGATCGATTTTCAAAGTGTGTGTGTGTGTGGGGGGGGGGGGGGCTGGATCGGGCGATGGATGGTCGTCGGTATGAAAAAAGTAAATTTCCACGCATCTGAGTGGATATTCTGAGATTTTTCAGGAGGTGTTTTTGAAAGATTTCACACTTTGAGAGCCGTTAAAAAGCGTCGGTAAAGCATACAGGTGAGGTCTATTTATCAGCTTCGGTTGTAACGACCAAAGCTGATAAATAGACCTCACCGGTATGCTTTACCAGACGTTTGCAGCAATTATACTGTATGTGGATTATCTTATCTGGGGGGTGGATTTGGGACTTGTTTGTCTGTAAGATTACGATCTATTTCAGTTAACCGATTTTTTTAACAGACTGTATACATTTTAGCGTCTGCTGCCACTTACTGCAAAGAATGATCCGAAATCCATCGGAACTGAACCACTACGAGAGAAACATAGCTGGCGAAAATATGGGGGAGGCTCTGGATCCACCCCTTGTTTCACCAGTCATTGGTTGTGTTAAAATATATGCATACAAAAAACATGGCTCGGCAAAAAAAGTGGAGGGACTGAAACCCCCCCAGCCCCCCCCCCCCCCCGGTTCCACAGCCCCTGCTAGTACTTTTACTCGTATAGGATGATGGTTCACAGTAAAACAAATGGCCATTGTCAGTTACAGTCAAGGGAACTGTCCTTTTTAGGTAGTTGGAAGACACTATCATAAAATCGGAAGTTGAGACTACAGTGGTGGCTGCGGGGCGACTTTGAAAGTGTGTGTGTGGGGGGGGGGGGGGGGGGAGTGGGGGGGGGGGGGGCTTACCGAAGTGTAAGCGTGGGTTCCGCTTAAAAAATTAGGTAAACCACTCTGAAAAAAGTGTGTATGGGGTGGGGGAGGGTTTGGGGAGTGGGCTGCCGATGTGCAGGTATGGGTTCTTCTTGCAAAATTAGGTAACAGAGGCAGTCTGGAAGATTTGGGGGAATTAGTGATCTAGCGGAACCGATCGGTGAGGCACTAAATCCCTTAAATCTACCAGATATCACAATAGGCCTACATTTTGTACACTGACACGCTATTGGGTAGTCATTACTCCCCCATCCACCCCGACTTGGACAATCGCCGGCTCAAGAGTCATTTTTGGGGTATTAAAAGAAGGCAAGTAGAACAATAACAAGCAATTAAGCTTATTTAGTTTACTATTTTCTAATATTTGAGCATTGATGGCACAAAAAGTGTGGTACCGAAGCCCACTCAAACCCCAGGCTGTGCCATCCCCTGGACCGTAGTGTGTTTTTGATGCAGTGTATTATCGCGTGTCATTTGCTGCATCATGCGCTAATACTATGCGTTACATTGCGACCTTTGACTTACATTCTATGGAATCTACCCCACCCCACTCTTCATGTCCCTTTCCTCCTACCATCAATAGAAAAAAGCTATCCCCATCCTTATTTTATAATATTCTTTTATCATGATTTTATGTTTCAAGCTGGGAAAGGTCACATGTTCGATCTCCGCCTGGGGTAAGTACGTGTGACATTGGGCAAGGCACTTAATCCCGATTGCCCAGTTGGGGACACAGTGGCGCTGTGTACGAAGGCGTACTACACGTCGATACTGCACTTGTTTTCAACTAATGCTGGTTTGGAGGCAAAAACCTGCTTGTGTGGAGTAAGTACGTTGGGTAGTCTGACAGTTGTTCGGCATTGCTCGGTGGTTCTCTCCCGATACTCCAGCTTCCTCCACCCGTAATACTGTCCAACAGGAAAGAGTTGATAAACTCCAATAAATAAATAAATTCTTTCAAACTAGCGGACGTCAGTTAACCCTTTACCTAACATGAAAAGCAGACGACACTTGCAAAAACAATTATTGAATAACTAATTTTTTTTCATTTTTGTCTCAAATAAATCGGTTATGACCCTCATTGGAACGAGCTCGACGACGTCGAGCTCGTTCCAATGAGAGATCATAACCTATGTTTTTGAGACAAAAAATGAAAAAGTAATGAAAGTTATTGGCGATTTTTTTAGAATAGCGCTGGCCGGTTCTGGCGGTTACGTTGGGTAAAGGGTTAAAGCGATAGCTTCTAATTCGTTTATTGATTAGGATGTAACGCAACTTTTCACAGACAGGTTCACCTCGTGTCGGAAATAGTTGCTGATAGCTACTGTAAAACAGTCTAACCCCTTTAATACTTTTTCTTCTCTCTGAATATTACTTGTGAGTTCTGAGTCGTTGTCGGAATGACATCCACTGGGATGTGCGCCACGTATGGAGGACACTTGCTGTAATTTATATGTACTACTCAAAGTTTGCTAAGCACCAAGTATATCCAACTACCTGTTTTACGTTTTTCGTTTTAGTTCAAATATTGTAATGAAAAGTGTATATATTTTTTTTTAATTATATCTTTAATGCTTTAAGTACAGAAATTAAGGTTTTATTTGTGTTTGACATTACTTTTTAGCTTTTGAATACGATAACCATGGAAAATGGATATCATTGGTAAAAGAGGAAATTTTTCAATTAGCCAAAAAGTTGACGGGGCGAACTGGTATGGGTTCAATATCGAGTATGTGACCCATTACTGTTAATTACAGCTTGACAACGCCTCAATCAGGTTCCTGGTGGTCCTTTGTGGGATGTTGTTCCGTTCTTGGACCAGCATGGCACCAAGCTCCTGGGCACTTCTTGGCTGAACTTGACGGGCTGAAATTGCAAGCTGCAACTCATTCCAGACATGTTCGATTGGATTGAGGTCAGATGATCTTGCTGACCAGTCTATACGCTCAATCCCCTCCCTCTGTCGGTACTCCCCGACACTACGGGCAATATGAGGACGGGCATTATCGTCCATCCGAATGAATCTATCACCCACTGCACATGCATACAATCTGACGTGGACATCCAGGATCTCATCAATATACCGCTGTGCAGCCAATATACCACGTTCAAGGACACAGAGCTCTGTACGTCATCCCTGCTGATGCCGCCACAGACCATGATTGACCCTCCACCATAGCGGTCATGCTCAGCAATGTTGGCTGCATGGAATCACTCTCCTGGTCTTTTCCATACCCTAGACCGTCTATCGGTGTGGTCTAGGCAGTAACTTGACCCATCTGTAAAAAGGACAGGTCGCCAATCTTCTCTGGTCCAGCCAACGTGGTCCATGGCCCATTCATATCGTGCCTGGCGGTGGTTCTGGGACAGCGGAATGCGAATACATGGTCTTCTCGATCGGAGACCACCTTCGTGCAACCTTGCCCGGATAGTCTGCGTCGAAACATTTACCCCGGATGCATTCTGAAGGTCACTGCGAAGCTGGGTTGCTGTGGTAAAGCGGTTCCTACGAGCCTGAATGATCAAAAACAGGTCTTCAGCTGCAGATGTTGCCCTGTCTCTGCCACCACTATGCCGTCTTACTGGTGTTCCACACTGCTGAAATCTTGCCCAGGCTCTGGTGATCACCGTATGGTGCACACCAAGGGCTTCACCAAGCTGACGATGGGTAGCCCCTTGATCCACCATCCCTACAGCCCGCCACATTTCTGCTTCAGACAAATGTCTTCTTACATTTGCATTTGCCATATCGAATCATTAAATCACAAGGGTTTGTGTTGAAATGAAGATTGAATACCCTACACATGTCATGTACAAGTAGACAGTACACGAAAACATCATGAAAATGAAGGGGTACATGCTTTCCATGACCGTCATGAAACGTCTGCCTGTCAAGAGAGCTAATGTAAACAATGGGGGCCGTCTCAATACATTCCTCAATCATATCCACCAAAAATATCCCAAATATGTCACAAGCAAATTTCACAATGATGTGTCAAATATTTGATGCTTAGCAAACTTTGAGTAGTATATTCTGGTTTCGCCACAGTGTGACTGAGATTTGGCAAATAAGTGTCTGACACATTGTGAATCGACAGCTGGCTGTCTAACGAGCGTTATTGTCTCATGCGATAACTTTTAGAGCTGCGAAATTTGATTCGAATCGAAATCATTCCGTTGATTTGATTCGATGCGATTGGAGTCGCGTTGATTCAGAAATTTTCGAATCATCGAGATGTTCTCAAAACCCTATCAAATTCAAGGAGGTCCCGCTTCCGAATATACTTTTGCTTTTGTTCTAGAATATTCCGCATTTTTCATTGACTTTCCCAAACTAATGGGTCGTTGTTGAATACAATACAATAGGCAATGTTTAAACTTGAAAAGTCGTAAGGTTCGATTCTAGATTCGATTCGACATCCTCTGTCTGCTTCGATTCGATCCGAAATTTATGTCAAGGCGATAGCTAAAAGTTGGGATTTTCTTGTTTAAAAGTGTAAATATTTTCGATGATCTTTCTGACTGGGTTAAACATGAAACGTAAATATGGGTATATAACGGATCCCGAAAACCGATTTGTCACTCGAACTCTTGTAATTTAGTATGAAAGTTTAATGTCATTATGGCGCACTTGTTGAACGCCACATGGGCTATCTGATAACAGATCAATAGTAAGAGAGACAATATTCTCTTCTGTAATCGTTATCTGGATAATTAAAGCCAGTTAAAATCTAATTGTTGGAAACCAGTGCATCACACATGTTCTGGACACACGCCCATATTACGTATCTATCCTGTCTCCGAAATGTCAAAAGAGTTTACCTCAAACAAAATACGCATTTATATCTCTATCCATATCGAATTACAAAGCACTCGTTAAATCAGAATTAATATGTTTAAACTTTGAGTTCCGACTGTATAAAGAGTGAAGCAGAATTCTGGGGGGGGGGGGGGGGCAGTTGGCCTGAGGGCACTCAGAGAAGGTCCGAGTTTAGCCTTGGCCGTTGAGGGTCATAGACACCGAAATTGAAAGTCCGCGTATTGTCGTAACCCTGTGAGGGTTGTAAGGAACCAATGGCAGTTTGTTAACGGTTGCGAACCGTAGTGGCATAGTAGCCAAAGAAGTAAAAGCTGTAATGTTGAGGTCAAGAGACCGTATTAAGAGCTTGAGTAAGCGCTGGAACAGCTCGCGAGATGAGATTGTTTTAGGCGGTGCTAGAATTGGTGATGTTGAGAACACTTTGCAGAATATTATTATGTAAGCTTTGTTAAGTATATATCTGAAGGCGAAGAATAACTTTGCCCCGTGAGAGCCAGGCAAGACGCAAAGTGATCGTGAACTGTGGTAGACGCCGATTGAATTGTGATTGAACTGTGAGAACGCTGATAGAGTCACACGAGCAGAACATTACATGTGTTAAGCCCGGATGACTGTGAAGTAACCATGCCAGGAGGAAGCAACGAGAAGTGAAGTGAGGTTGATCCAGCGGACACAGCTAGCTGTGGGAGACGTCGAGGGCCCTAAAGAATAAACTTTTATCCGCGTAATAAGTGTATTCTGATGGATCATTTTGTGAGTAATTTGTTTCATATTTTATTTCTTCGTACATGTAAATAAATAATCTTTTCAGTGAATTATCGTTGATCACCCTTTGGCGTTGTAAGCCACAGGCACCTTCAGGAATCCTAAGAGTCCCAAGCGGATAGGGCATTGATAAGGTGGCAAGGTTTACGTTCGAACTGGGGTTCAGGCGACAGTCACTGGCGGCTATCGGCTGAGCACTGATAAGAACATAAATTTTCCTCCATCACTTCGAACATCAATTTAACCCCTATAATCCTGCGACAATTTACTATCACAGCGTCATTCCTATCAGATAAATCGTCCATTGGTTGTCCTACATACAAACTCGGAATTCCTGTGTATAACGAAGCAATGAAGATTTTGCTATGAAGGTGATCTCATGAATAACCTGCGCCATGAGACTAGAAAAAAAGTTAAATTAACCATTTGCCAAAGACGACTAGAGGGGAACGCGGTGGCTCAGTGGTTACGGCATTGAACATCAAACCGAAAGGTCCACGGTTCGATCCCCGCCATGGTCCAACTGCGTTGTGTCCTTGGGCAAGGCACTTAATCCTTACTGCACACGTGGGGGCACGGTGGCGTTGCGTACTAAGACGTCGATGGCACACTTGTCTTCAACCAATGCTAACCCTGCTTGTGTGGAGTTAGTACGTTGGGAAGTCTAACGGTTGCTCGCCGTTGCTTGGTGGTTCTCTCAGGGTACTCCGGCTTCCGGCTTCCTCCACCCGTAAACTGTTCGACTTGAGGTGACTCTGGCTGTCGAAAGTGTCGCTAAACCTCAATAAATAAATAAATATATAACATAGCTTATAAGATTCCCTCTTTGGAACGAGCTCGTTCCAGTGAAGGATCGTAAGCTGTATTATGGTTTATAGGCAAATATTGAAGAAAGAATTGAATAGCGATACCTTAGAACAGGCCTGGAATTCTTAAAAATGCAGAGGGCCTAACATCGCTCCATGCGCAGGACCTGGGGGAGCGATTAGATCTCCTCAACTCAACCTTACAAAAGCTAAAAGTGTCTAAATGAAGTTTTTCTATTAACGAATCCTGTCTTGTGTGTTTTGTACATTTTATTTGGTGCTGCCAGCAAGATAGTCTCTGTGAGACGGCCACACTGTCCCTTCCACACCTCCGGGCCTCGGCAAGGCCCGGAGGTGTGGGAGGGGCAGTGTGGCCGTCTTACAGAGACCACTAACATAACAGAGATCTGAAAAGATGTGGGTTTCAGAAATAGGCTGTTATGGTAATCATTTTTTTTCTAAGGAAAGGAGAGCAAGTTTTCGCCCTCCTAAAATTTTTTTAAGGCGTGCATTAGGCGAGCGAATAAATCGCTCTCCTGAAAATTCCAGGCCTGTTAGAAAACGGGTTAGGTTCCAGAACCAACTGGCCATTCTCCTGTGAAGAAAGTAAAGCATAAAGGTCTGAAACTCTGTCAGCGTGTGGTTAAAATTTGGTCGCATATCCTGGTCGACATAAATCATACAATAAATTACAGTCACATTTGCCCTTCGTAAATTTTTTCTTGGGTGGTTCGGTATTTATTTCGGGAGCGGCGAAAAATCACATGAATCGACACATTTTGGATATGATCGTTAAATCAGCTATATCAATATGAAACAATTATCCTATTTGTCATTGCAGTGCAATCCATCACACGGTTCCCAGTATCAATTGCAAATTTTACGTGACAGGCAATATTTTAAATAGCGGAGAAATGTTTTCATTATAGCAGAATTAAAAGTCTATATTACCCGCGGTTTTCTAATGGAGCGCGTCAAAGCTGTTTATAAAACGTGAGGCTTGATAGACTAAATGCTAAAATACAGTGCATCACCACACGCAGTGGCATTCTAATCAAATAAATATTTCTTACACAACATGAGTTTCGGAGAGAACGTAACTTATACTCATTAGTGGTTACGACTGGCGTTTTACTTATTGCTCAGGCCAATACAAATCAGATATTCAGGCGACCTGAGAAATTATCCTTACATTTTGGGGAACCCCCCCCCCCCCCTCCCCATTTCCTCCGATTTTTTAAGCAAGAAAAGTGTAATACCCATACGTGTGTTCATGCATTAGCACAAATGTCGACAAGCCTTTTTATAATAATAATAATAATAATACTTTATTGCACATCCAAATGTGATACAAAATGGTGTGGCTTGAAAAACTAGTCCAAAGAAAAACCCACATATTGGAAAAATAAAAAAATTAAAACGTTTGAGCTTGTAAGTAGTGAACTGAACCCACGAGATAGAGAAAGCACACGTACACACATACGTGTGTACATGCATTAGCATAAGTGTCGACAAGCCTTTTTTATAATAATAATAATAATACTTTATTGCACATCCAAATGTGATACAAAATGGTATGGCTTGAAAAACTAGTATAAAGAAAAACCCACATATTGAAAAAATAAAAAAAATAAAGCGTTTGAGCTTGTAAGTTGTGAACTGAACCCACGAGGCAGATAAAGCACACGTTCACACATACACCCTGTCACACCCATACAGCAGACGCCCCTTACACACGCCTACACCCTCACACTTACACCCTTTCGCTCAAACACACACACAAAATTCCTTCCCAATATACACCCACACATTCACCCCGATTCGCCTGAGACGTGGTCTGTTGCTAAGCCTTTTTTTGTCGTCACAAGTCTAGTATATACTCGCACTGTCACAAGGCGTTCTAGCGGTTGACACTGGAGTATGTTTACTGTTACACGCCATTCTAGTAATGCCTTTTAGAAGAGAAGGTTATAGAAGAGAAGCATAGATACCACCGGGTAGAAAACTATTGGGTTCTGTTCATAAACATACGGTGTATCATTTTTCCAGTAGCTAACAGTATTTGTTGATCTGGACAATTGAACAGGAATTTTGCTTTTTCTTTCAGCCGAAGATGTATGAAGCTGGGATATTTTTTTGCAGATTATGTCTGTAACATCCTAACGTTGCTCGGAGTAATGCGAGCAAATAAAGAGTACATGCAATTCATCTTCAACCAACCCCGGCCTGCACTGTTTGCAAAAACGTTTGTCGAGTGGTATTGGAAGAGGCACTGATGCGAAGTTTGGTGACGGCCTTCCTTTCGTCTTGTGGCAGGGCATCAATGTAGTTCCCACTGACATAGTTCTCTTTAATAAGATAAAAGAAGTGTAATTTATTTAATGCTCAGGCATCAATTCACGCTGAAAAATTAAGTCATATTCCCCTGTCGGTCGGCAAAACGAAATATCAAAATGATATTTAGAAATCGATATTTCATCGTAGGTTCATTTCCACTGTCTTCGATGTTCAGTGGCAGCACGTTTAATGGGCCGATAAACATTTACATGCAATCATCACAGAGTCAGCACATCAGTAATGAATTCCAGAGTCCCAAATACAAACGAATTCGAATAATTGATAGTGACAGTGACTAAATCAATTCATTAAATCAGCGGTTTCAAAGTTTGACTTTCTCATTCACCTTTCAGCGAAAAGCCGAAATCACTTTCAAATTTCTTCAGTTCAACTTCACACGTCTTCAGTGCACTGAGTTCAAAAAAAATAAAATGACGTGTCTTGTTATTGAAAATAAGAAAGTGGTGTTTTTTGTTATTGTTCTATTTCTTCGAAACACATTGCGATTATTTCAATTCGCCAGCCTTGGTAAATCGTAAAGTTAGGGGAGAAATAAGACGGGACTACTTTTTGTGCGGATATTCACACATTCCAATGGTTGGAGTTTGGTTGTTGTAATTTTTGTATGGATGCCGGTTCGGCACATAAATTTTGCGCCTTAATGGCAAATAAAGGCCACAAATTGGAGAGTTTGTAGTCGTAGAGCATTAAATAAAAAGAAAATTCACGAAAATTTGATGAATACCGAAAATATCTCGTTCGTGGCTACAAGAAATATGAGGATCTTCACTCGCGACTGCGTCGCTCGTGAAGATCCTCATATTTCTTTGTAGCCACTCACGAGATATTTTCGGTATTCATCAAATTTTCGTGAATATCCTCTATTTACCTTTTTATATATATATAAATATAATATTCTTTATTGTACTATTACATCAATCCTGGTCAAATGTACATAAATGTTTAATGTAAGATACACAAATTATAAAAAAAAAATATAAGATACAATAGCAGGTATTTTAAGTACAAAAGATGATGATTACATAAACAAACCAGAGATTACTATTTTCAGTAGTCTGTAGAATCATTGCATAGGCCCGCCGTAGAGGCTTCAAGCACCTGTCTAGTTAAGGGTGGGGCAGTGTGACTTCAGTGGGGAACCATTTACCTTTCTTTTTTGATCCGGCATAGATAAACTGGGCCACGCCGTTTAACATTTTAGACTCTTGGCAGATCATAATTGACACAATTTTTTCATTATCTGTAAACTGGCTGAAATGGGTAATATGGTCTGCTGCTTTCTTCAGTAGCTCTTGTCTTTCAGCAGTAAGGATCTTACAGTGCAAGAGGAAACGTTCCACGTCGTCAACAAACCCGCATTCATAGCACTGGCATGTTCAAAAACCTTCCTCTTTCAATGCCTAATGTATAAGAGCTTAGCCTAAACTTAGTGAGTGCTTCTCAGGGCTTTTATAAAACTCTTCACGGTTCGTGATAATCAGTTTTGATTCCCGTGAACTCCTGTTGCGAGAATTAATTTTCGGTTTTCAATTTAGAACTTGAGAGTACTGTTACACCCCTGTCCCCGTGAGTGTGAGCGATTTGTTATCCCAAGTAAAAACAAACCTCATATTGATATATTTACTATAGGTGATGTCATAATGGTCTCGCTCCAATTTTTGTGAGATTCTTGTATTGCATAAACGCGTAGAACACATGATCCGACATAAGGCTTGTGGTGGTCTTGGTGGTGGAAGTTACAGTCTAATGGAAGTTACGGTACGCTGGCGGTTGTTTCTAGTGAAGTCCTGGCTGCCTGTATAGGCAGCCAGAACTTCACTAGATACCACTGCCAAGTCAAAGTGTTGCCTTGTTATGAGGGAGTAAACAAAAAAGGAGAATTCTCAAGGCCCTGAAGGACACTTTTAGTAGCTATTATGAGAATCAAATGAACATTTTGCGAGAATCAATGTTGATACTCATTGTTTTCCTTGCAAGAATCATTTGCGAGAATTGATTCTGATTCTCGCATGAATATTAAGCCCTGGTAGTGGTATTCAGCTTTAATTCTTTGCCTGCTGGCATGCATATCATTTTTCCCTGACAGAATACTTTACTGCAAAGTTGAGTTATTTTACTGGCTAAGAAAGACATTTTTATAGTCATGCATGTTTGACGCCATATCGAATGCTATTGGCATGGGACAGCAACGTGTTGAAATTCTTAGATGAACACAAATATTATTTTTTCGGAAAACTGAAAATAACCGTTGCATATATATTTGGGCCATGGTGGTTTTCAGACTGCAGAGAAAATAGGGAGCGGTCTGTTGTCATGAACTGATTTCGTTTCCCATTCGACCACCGATTGAGCTCCAAAACGTTGACGTGAACACTGATTGAAAATATGACGTTAATGAAGTCGGTGGAGTCTGGGTGCACTATCGGGGACAAACGACACCCACCCCAAGGCCTTTTTATATCCCGACTGCTACATTTCGATGCTGCACGCAGTGGAGAGATTGAGAAACGGAAAGCGCAATGTTGGTTTGATATCAAGCAAATGATATTAGTGACGTCAAAATACGATATCCGAGACAATCGAACCCCCCCCCCCCCACCCCACCCCACATGTTGCCGCCAGGGCAAAATAAACCCGAGTACCAAATTGTGACCAGCAACTCGGCGAAAATTGTAATATTGACAAGAAGTGACGTGAATACTCCGTGGCGTCAGGCTGGAGACAATCGACATCACAGATCTCTATACAACTGGCTGGAATTTTCATAGGTCACATGTAGAAAAGCATCTTAACCGACGCCATCTTTGGGGGAATGTTGCTATAAATAAACAATGCAAAACACCCCCCCCCCCTTCCCTCCACCAAAACAAAAATCTTCTAGAAGGGTTCAAATTTCTGACATTGCGCAATCGCTGATCTCTTTTTAAAGAATATACTTTGAGGTCCTTAAAAAATGAATGTGTTCATGATGTGCACATTTCTCGCGGCAATAGAAATTTAATATTTTCAACTTAGTTTAGTCATTATTGTCACCTCGCCGTACCCCTGACCGAGACTGACACTGTGGGTTCGTCGGGCACCAGAGTTTATCTCGACCACCCAATAGAAGTTTGAATTCAACCTTCAGGTGGTCGAGATAAACTCCGGTGCCCGACGAACCCACAGCGTAAGTCCCGATTAGAGGTAAGGCGAGGTGACACTTGGTGTCAGAAATGGGATCAGTTTAGTTGTGGATTCAGTGGATTATTATTGTGCTGCTGCTGAAGTTTTTGTTGTTGTTGAAGCAAGTTGGATTACAGGAAACCCCTTTGAGAGCAAAACTGGATACGATCAAGACACATTTCGTCCCGATTTTACCCCAAAAGGTGTAATTGAATATTCTTGGCTAACCGAGTTAGACGCCGGCGCTACAATATTGACAAGAAACAAGAGTCGAGATTGGACAGTTGATACCGTGCTACTAGATTGCGTGATAGGCTTTCCATTGGTGTTTGGTGACGCGAAAGCTGTTAACGCTGTGACTACAGTCTCGTCATCAAACGTCATCGATTGATTGACTCAACGCCATCTTAGACAGGGGTAGATTGAGTTGTGACGTTTTCGCTGACATTCCAGCAATCCAGTTGTATAGACAGGGCCGAATTTAGACATGTGCAGGGCCCTAGGCAGCCTTCAGTAGTGGAGGCCCATCCTACCTTAGAATACCAAAAACTAAAAGGTGACGAGATACAGTTACAGTTATCCATAAAGTATTTGTTAACCTTTTACCCAACGTAACGTCCAAAACCGGCCATCGCTATTCACAAACATCTCCAATTAATTTTCATTATTTTTTTCACTTTTTGTCTCAAAAACTCGTCGATCTCGTTCCAATGAGGGGTCATAACCTATGTTTTTGAGACGAAAAAATGAAAAAAATTAGTTATCCAAAAATTTTGTTTGCAAGTGTCATCTGCTTTTCATGTTAGGTAAAGGGTTAACCCTCTACCCAACGTAACGGCCAAAACCGGCCAGCGCTATTCTCAAAAATCGCCAATTAATTTTCATTATTTTTTTCATTTTTGTCTCAAAAACATAGGTTATGACCTCTCATTGGAACGAGCTCGTTCCAATGAGGGGTCATAACCTATGTTTTTGAGACAAAAAATGAAAAAAATAAGTTATTCAAGAATTTTTTTTGCAAGTGTCGTCTGCTTTTCATGTTAGGTAAAGGGTTAAGTAGAAAGAGTCTGAAGCAGCAAGCAAGCAGGTCAACCATAATCAATCATAACAAGATACGTGCGTGTCGTTCATGTAAGCTTACATTTTTCCTTACAATTTGTTTAGGAAATATGTGGAGGCCCCTGGTTCTGGGGGCTCCTGGGCAACTGCCCAGCTAGTCCAGTCCTAAATCCGGCTCTGTGCATAGAGATCAGTGATCGACATCCACACCACGTTCAACATGGTGGAGAGGTTGAAAAACTTAAAACGTAATGTTGGTAAGAAATGCTGTACATCGCGTTGATGAAGTCAAAGTGGGAATTCGAGACAATCGAAGTCCATCGTACAATAATTACATTGTTAATGTAGTTATACGTTTTGGGTCCAAATCTTAATTCCCATTGGTCAGCTGGATGAAAACGTCATGACCAAATGTAATTCATTTTCAAATGAATACATTTGGTCGAACTTTGACCCGCTTTTACGGTAGAGCACAGTTGACAGAATGTAATTCGGATGGTGTTTGGGCGGGTTTTTAACTTTTAGCGCCTCTCGCAGTTATCAACTCCGCAGCTGTTTCTTTGGTGACATTTCCCAACTGTGGCATAAAGCCCGTTACTGAAATACTGGTTTCCATTTCTAAAGTTGTGAAAATTAAAGCTTATTTGCCTTTGAGATATCATTTAGACGGAACAAAGGCCTGCGCTAGTTCTTGATTCCAACGACTGAAAGTCGTGTGATTTTCAACAATGGCGAATGACGATTCATGGGGGAAAAAAGTAGTTTAAACAGTTACGGAATGTAATTATAAGAATTGAATGCAATTTTTATAATCTTTATTGGAGTATGAACGTGTGGGAATGGGTACAAATTGTATGAATCCCTTCGGGATTCATACATAATTTGTACCCATTTCCACACGTTCATACTTGAATAAAGATTATAAAAATTGCATTCAATTCTTAATTATCATCCGGACGAAAGTATGCCTGAATGCCAATTTCTGATCAATATCTCGACAGAAATTGCGATGTTGGTACAGGGCGCATATGACGTCGATGGAGGTCGAAACTTGTGTCATGCTAATTCTTAGAGAAAAAGTTACACCTAAGTGAAAAAAGTCAGCCTTGCACGCGACAGAAAAAAAAATGAAAAACAAAATGTGACATTTATCAGAATTGCAGTGAATGACAACGATGTTATCAGAGTGCAACGTTGGAGTCAATCGAAATCTATACCACACGATAAATTACACCAGAGTGCCAAATTTCGGTGTTGCAAATGACAGAGAGATTGGGAAACGAAAAATTGATTGTAATGTCGGCCAGAAGTAACGTCAACGATGTCAGAGACGTGACAGTGTGAATTCGGAGACAATCCCCATCACACGATACATCTTTGATAGAGTTGGTCTCGAGAGCCGAAGCTCTGTCTTGCAAATGATAAGAGTGTTTGAGAAAGGACAGATACGATTTTGGCAAAATTTACATGATTGGCGTCAGAGTGTAATGTCGTAGGCAATCGAAACCTATTCCATGCTATATTTTGGACAAAATAACCCCCGCGTGTCAAATCAGCGTCATATCTCAACGAAATAGCGATGTTGTAAATAAATGACGTCGGTGGCGTCAGAGTGAGGCGTCGAAGTTGATCGAAAACCAATCCATCATCCTTGATTTATCTCGTCATGAGAATCGAATATCTATAAAGTTATCTCCTCTGAAAAGTTATTAGACTGGCGAGGAAGGTCCAATTAAGAAGCATGTAATTATTGAGAAAACAGCTGTGGAGTTGTCAGTTGTTTTCGTTTATTAAAAGTTACAAAAGGAAACTTTACATTTTATGGCAAGCTTATTAGAAGCAACTGCGTAACTTCCACTTTGGTTCTTTGTTTAACACACGTGTTTTTACAGTAATTTGCAAGTTTTTTTGTCTTTCTTGAAAAAAAATTAGCAAATCTTACCTCCAACATTTTTATATTAATGGAAAGGACAGTACCTCTAGCCAGTGGCGGCGCCAGAGTTACAAAAGTGAGGGGGTACAGTTGCGGATTGTGCAGCGCCGAGCTGGGGTGGGTTTCGGGGGGGGGGGGGGTCTTCTCCCTAAGTTGATAAAATTTTTTAACTGTTTTGCAACAAAATCATGCGAATATGGATATCATTGGAACCGGCTGAACAAGCCGGTTCCAATGATATTCATATTTGCATGATTTCATTGAGTTATACCTTTGAGAATTTTTCTAAAATATTAAATTTTATTTATTTTTTAAAATTGCTGTAGGCTGAATTCCAAACGGATGCCTTGCACGCTCTCGATTCTAGCATTCGTCGAATACTCTTAAGCACTATGTTTCAGTCCGTTTAAACGCGGCATGCCTTGTTGCAATTTGGACCCTCGACTCTTGTTTGCAGCTAGCGTATATGTTGGGGACGGTGAGGGGGGGGGGGGGCAAACATAATTTCAAAACTTCTCTGATTTAGTGCATTTTGGAATATGGGATTAAGCATACCGACCATTACACCGCAACGTTCAATACAACAAAAATTCAAATGATAGTATTGTTTTACTACGCTTGGCGAAAAAAGTGGAGGGGTAAGTACCCCCACATACCCCTCCATGGCGCCGCCACTGCCTCTAGTATATGTCACGATGCACACACTGTTGATACAAGGAACAGAAAAGGGTTACAGAACATCAAAAATGGTGAAAGCGCCGTTTTTTTATTTTTAAATAGGTTTAAAGAGAAAATTGCAGTCAAACGTTCAAACTGATTGGGAAACAATTGTAAAAAGCCAGTTTTTGTATTTTTATACTACTCTACAGGAAAACGCCTGAAGATTGTGAGATGATGCGCACATCGATGATGCAACTTCGCTAACATTTCGAAATTTCATTTTTTTGTATGAAATTTCCACAGCCTTAGTGTTAAATGTTCTGACAACTTTAGAAAATTAAGGGTTGCTAACTTTCCTGTAAATCTCTTCCAATGCTGAAAATTACCAGCCAGGGTTATTTCCTGGAGAAATTACTCCCGAGTGTCAAATTTACGTCTAGCATGCACGTGAAAGAGAGGTTGACAAATACTGCGATATTGGTGAAAAAAGACGTAAATGAAGCTGGTGATCTCACATTACGACTCCGGAGACAATCGAAACTGATGCCTTGTTGCGTCTCGCCTCCCCCCCCCCCCCCCCCACCCTCCTCCACGGACAAAATTGATCCTCGTGTAACTTCTCAAATTAACCCTTTGAACCCTAGCCGCCGCTTTTCCGGCCAGGAACATGACACGTCATAACGTCATTATATAAGGTGGCTGCTCAGTAAATGTGTGGAGTAGACCAATCAATATTTTCAATGTGGAGCCCCGAGGAAGCACGTTGAAAATATTGCTTGGCCTACCCCAAATAATGAATATGGACTCTTCTAATTGCTGCCATTGAAATGGCATGGGAGATACCACTAGAGTTCAAAGGGTTAAGAGTGCCATGCCGTCAAAAATAAGATCTTGAAGAACAATGACGTCGGTGAGATCAAAGTTTGATGTCGGAGAGAATCGGAACCCAGCCCATGTTACTTCTTGGAAAAACTACCAACACAGTTCCAAATTTTTGCATCATATGTCCAAAACTATATAGAAATGTAAAAGGAACAAAGGCAGACAGGCATAGTGTGAGACACACTCTCATTTATATTTAACCCTTTGAACTCTAGTGGTATCTTCCATGCCATTTCCATGGCAGCAATTAGAAGAGTCCATTTTCATTATTTGGGGTAGACAAATCAATGTTTTCAACGTGCAGCCCCGAGGCTGCACGTTGAAAATATTGATTGGTCTACCCCACACATTTACTGAACAGCCATCCTATTTAATGACGTTATGACGTATCATGTTGCTTGCAGGAAAAACGGCCGCTAGGGTTCAAAGGTTTAAGATAAAAATACGGTAAGGTATCTCAAAAGCGTCAAATGATAAATCTCCGTTCAAACGCTGCCACAAATGCAAGACGTTGAGTGATCGAATTTTCATTCCCACAATCCGCCACAGAGCTTGTCTAAATTTATCGGCGATATGCCTGCAGCTGTGTCGAGAAAATGAATTAGCTCAGCCAAGAAACGTTCTAGAACAATCGCGGAAGAGGGAAGAGGAACTAACACTTTTTCTTAACTTTTTTACCTAACACGATGAGAAGACAAAATTTGCAAAAACATTGTCTCGAAAATCTAAATATCTTTGCTGCCAAAACATAGCTTGTAAACCTAGATGGGGCGAGGTATGCGAGCTCGTTCCCGTGAGGGATCATAAGCTAGATTTTAGAGTAAAAAAAAATAAAATTTCAATGGCGATTTGTGTCCCGAGCTGCAGGTGGATATGAACGTTATGGTAGATAAAAGTTAACCCCTTTCCTAACGAATCGATCGCATCCGCCCGCATAATTACAAACTGAGCAGTTGAAACCAAACTTATTTTCCAAAACAATTCAACAAAATCATATCATGCGAACCCACGTGAAAAGATTTTCTTGAAATATTTTGAAACATTTGAAAACAAGGGCAGCGCCAAGGGTGGCTATGCCCTCGCCCCACTGCCAAGCATAGGTTTCTAGTCATTTATCTTTGTTGATATTGAATTAATAAATACCTTATCTTATCTTCGTTGCACCATAGCATCAATACCACAGGCTACTAAATGTATCCATGGGAGACTAATGCCCCCGCTTTATGATAAACCTTTGTAAATATAAACTTTGTTTCAGGGCGGGGCGCGGTGGCTCAGTAGGTAGAGGTGCAGGCTGCAAGCGGAGAGGTCCTCGGTTCGAATCCCACCTGCGGCAACCGCGTTGTGTCCTTGGGCAAGACACTTCATTTGAAAACAAGTGCAGCGCCAAGGGGGGCTCTGCCCTCGCCCCACTGCCAAGCATGGGTTTCTAGTCATTTATCTTTGTTGATATTGAATTAATAAATATCTTATCTTATCTTATCTCCATTGCACCATAGCATCAATACCGCAGGCTACTAAATGTATCCATGGGAGACAAATGCCCCCGCTTTATGATAAACCTTTGTAAATATAAACTTTGTTTCAGGATAATCTTAAATTTAAAAAAAAAGTATAAAAATAACATTTAGTTTCATTTCCTTCATTCAAACTAAAGTTATCCTCTGGAAACAACATTCGAGACGAATGTACGGATGGATTCACAATGACCTTAACCTTAGGACCCACGGTCACAAAATAAATGAGGTTCTTCCTCTCATGGTACACAAGCCACAAATCAAGTTTGGTTAAAATTCATCAAGCAGAACTCTAGTTATAACACGGAAACCACTTGTAACTATATTTAACCCTTTACCCAAATGCAGACGATTTCAAAATTTATTATTTTAAATATCATTTTTAAAAAATTTTCAAACAATTTCAACAAAACCATATCATGTGACCCCTCTTTGGAACGAGCTCGACGAGCTCGCTCCAAAGAGGTGTCACATGATATGGTTTTGTTGAAATTTTTCGAAAAATAATATTTTTTCAGCTGCTGAATTTGCATATCACGCGGGCGGATGCGAGCGACTCCTTTGGTAAAGGGTTAAAGTTGCACACAGTCTAAAGGGGGGCATAATTCAGATAAAAATTATCGCACCACACTCAAAATCAAGCCCATCGGGTATTTTGTCGATAGAAAGCTATAGTCTAAGTTGGATTAGAATTGGATAACTATAACACAAGTTACCGTCCGGAAACTAATACCAACATGTCTTCTAAGTCGGAAAAGGGCAATAACTCTGCCAAAAAATATCGGACCACGCCTATTATCAATCCCAAGCTGTATTGTGTGGTTATAAACCTATGTATAAAATTTCATTTCATTTCGTTCAGTCAAACTAAAGTTATCGCCTGGAAACCAACATCAACATTCTTCTAAGTCGGAAAAGGGCCATAACTCTGCCAAAAAATATCGCACCAAGCCCATTATCAATCCCAACCTGAATTATGTGGTTGTAAACCTATGTATACAATTTTGTTTCATTTCGTTCAGTCAAACTAAAGTTGTTATCGTACGGAAACCGCATTGGGACGGATGTACGTATGTAGGGGCGGACGGACGAAGATACAGGCGGACAGATAAGGGTAACACGTAATGTCCCTTCGTCAAATTGACGGGGGCATTAAAAAATAATTAAAATATAAAAAAAATTGATCTCGTGTGAAAGGTTAATTTGCCAAGCTAACCCTTTATGAGACAAACGTTATCCGCGATCGCCGTCACATATCTCACGTCGTGAAAATCCCAAATGAAAAAGACAAAAACTAGATTGCAAAGCCAGGCTTTTTTTTATAAACGAGGTTACGCTTTAAGTTTTTATTGATACGAATTTGAATTTCAGTCTCCGGTGACATTGGCAAAGTGGTGTTGTGTTTTCTCATTAAAGACCGCCAGCCTCATTTGAGACGATTTCAAATCTTTTGAATGCAGATTTGTAGCTTTAAGGTATTCACGTCCCTTCCAATCAAATATTTTGTCTTGACTTGATCAATATCCATCCAGGGGACATAAATGAGAGAGAGAGGGGGGGGAGGTGGGGAGGAATGGGGAGGGGCGAGAGAATGAGAGAGAGAGAGTATGGAATCATTATTTATCAAGCTATTTTGTCACGGACATGTGCTGTACAATAATATGACTGTTTTTTCTTTGTTCCACTGTAACTTGACTCCATGAAAATGGAAATAAGTTAGAAAAAAAAAAAATAAATCAATAAATCAAATCTGTGAAAGTGTTACCCGCCTTTTAAATGTTAGATATCTTGAGGAATCATGTCGACCAGGGTAACGGTAATAATAGAACCGCGTGTTAACCCTTTACCCAACGCAGACGATATTAAAATTTATTATTTTAAATATATTTTTTTTAATTTTTTCACAAAAAATCAGCAAAACCATATCATGTGACCCCTCATAGGAACGAGCTCAATGAGCTCGTTCCAATGAGGGGTCACATGATATGGTTTTGTTAAAATATTTTGAAAAATTTAATTTTTTCAACTGCTCAATTTGCATATTACGCGGGCGGATGTGGGCGATTCGTTCGGTAAAGGATTAACACTCTGCCATGCACTAATAGCACACGTGTTAGTGCATGGAGGAGGGAAGGGATACGCTCCCAATATTTTTTCCAAAATATAAATAAGAACATTTTCGTCCAGTTTGGAGCCTGAGATATCGATTCGTTCTTGCTAATAAGTGTGTACATTCTTACGTGACTGTATTTGACACTTGGACTTGTGCCACATATACTCGGTGATGAAATTGAAATTCTGTGGTACTCGATTCGGGCCTTTGTGGGCCCAGTATGACCAGTTTAGAGTACTGTATTTATTTACTGGTGTTTAAGATCTCATTTTTCTGCACAGTCGCTTATTGTGACCACGACGAGGAGATCAGGTCAAATTTAATCAATCGTTTATACTCATCTTACCCATTTTAGAGGACCGCCCCAAGCATTGGTTACTGGGTCCTATTTTACCAGTAAAATAGAGCTTGTTTACCACAGTAAACCGGCACTACTACAGTCTCCGGGTTCCCATAAGAGTTGAGGTACGGTATTTACTAATTAATTAAGCAGTTAGGAAGCCAACAACCTATATTTAACCATAAATAAATAACTGGAGTTTTTAAACCATACAATCCCGACTTACTAATGTTCCAGCTCTCAAGCTGTGCGTGCGACGAAGATGATGCGGATATAATATTTTATCTTACAATAAGTATATTGGGTCCGTAATTACCCGAATACAGCGTGTATGAGGTGCTCCTGATAAAAAAATCTGCATCCTGCAATTGCATAATACAACCGCGTGTTTGGTTACGATTTGTTTACGTTACTATTTATTTAACACCCCAAGCTTTCGAAAGGCGTTTGCGAGGGACCTTGTTTTGTTTTCTATACGAAAAGAGAAATAAAACACTTCTCAAAAGTATTATTATTTAGTTCGCGCGTGTATATTGGGGTAATAATTGCCCAGATCATTCGGTATTGGATTCTCAGGTCGATTCACTTGACCGGGAAAACCCCAAAAAATGGAACCGTATATATACTGGGTCCATTCATATACGGAATTCGTTATTACTTCTTTTTCATTTTTACTTCTATATTCCTTCCACATATACTGTTTCTGTATTGCGCAAGCATAATAAACTGGATTAACCATTTCTGAAATTGTGGCGTGCTTCAGTGTTTTGTAACCATGTCTGAAATACATTCTGTCCAGAAATCCCATCAACATTTTTTAAGAAAACGCGATGTCACTTGGCTTAGTACCTTTTAGCACCAATTTCTCGATTGCGTTTGACGACTAACAGTTTCGACGTGAACAAATTGGTTGCGCCCAGTAACGACGCATCAAGGGGCAAAGGTCTGGCCTGGTCGACCGAGATCGGCGTCATATCAGCCGAGTTTGAAGTCATATCAGCCGAGCACGATAATGGGCAATTGTGAGAAAGAAAATTATATCCAATAAATATCAAAACTTATGCAGCGTCCATGTACAGTACAGCAAAGTTGTTTTCAGAACGAACGCATTCAACTCTTCTATTCCTGCGTTTGTAAAAAGGCATCGTCCATATGGAAACTTGAAACTTATCTTGTTTTAGAAGAGTCAATTTTTAAGGTACGGCTTCAGGTTAAAGATATAAACTGGCCTCGCCTAAGTGACAAATCAATAGCCTTCTCCGTAATGTGGAGATCCCAAATATCAGTACCCAGGTTTTGCTCCATGAGCGAACGCAAAAGAGATTGACATTGCCAAAAGTAGTTTAATAGTTTCACCGTAATATTTTGCTGTAGAAGTCTCGGCAGTTGGTTGCCAATACTTTTACCGTACTTTTAACGGTAATTTGTTTATAGTGTGTATGGAAATATTAACCCTTTGAACCCGAAAGACCTCTCTTCCGGTTCGGGATCGTGATATAACCTGACTTCATTAGGTAGATAATTGCTCAGTGAATATGTGCGGTAGTCCAATCAAGATTTTCAACGTGCAGCCACAAGGCTGCACATTGAAAATATTGATTGGCCTTCTCCCAAGTAACGAATGCAGACTTCTCCAACTGATAACACTGAACTAGTTTGGCAGATACCACCAGGGTTCAAAGGGTTAACTCATTTTCTTTTATTGCAGAATGTGATTGGTCAAATTATGAAATTTCCTAACAGAGGGATGACCATGTATCTGGAAACAGCTATTTGATTTTGCTTCTCTGTGGTTCACACAACCATCTTTCCCCACAAAATCACTGACCCACCCTTGGTGACGCTAGTCATTCGCCTTGATGCCAAATATTACAAATAGTCTGAAGCCTATCGCGCTAAAAAAAATCATCAAATAGATGTGTAAGGATAAAGAAAAACAGAACACTGAACAATGTTGGAAGAATCAAGATGTACATTTTTGTCATAGATTAACAACCATATTCCATCTAAGTGTTTCTGACGTGGCTTTATTGTGTTACAGAATACGTTCTGATCTACAGTAAGTGAAAGAATGATGGCGACGCGCACCTGTCGGAAAATAGTTCCACCAGATTTTTTTTCGAACACGGGGGTTGGATGAAATGTAAATTATGTCTCGCGAGATTTTCGATTGTTTTGAGAACTGACAAAGTTGACAGGAGTCACAAGGGAGGATCTGATTAGGTAGTGTTTGTTTTTCATCGCGTGCATCAATTTTTGAATCCCAATCCCGAATCCGATATCGTGATATTAATATCCCGTTAATCTTTTCCCTCTGTTTCGGTTAGACGAACGCTACCTCGCAGATAACTGAAGTTAATGGTTATATATACTGAAAAACTGAAACCCACTGGAAGTATTGCTTTACATACAGATGCAACGAAAACTCAATGAAAGTGGGAGAGGGGAGCAAACGCCCAATAAGCACCAGACCTATCCGTAATTCGGCCCGGCGGAAGAAAGGTTGCAAAATGTTTCAGCAAAAATGTCAACTCCTTAATTCTCGGGTATTGACGAGCGCAACCTTTAACAAATACTGCACGAGGTTGCATGCCGTGTGAGAGTTTAAGGACTGGCTAATCAACCCGTAGTGTGCATATTCACGACAGCGAAACTTGCGTCAATAAGAAAATTATGGGTTGACTGGACGGCCCATGAACTGTCATGTGGTTCGCAGCCTCGTGAAATATTCGCTATATTA
This sequence comes from Pictodentalium vernedei, assembly GCA_031216915.1. NCBI lineage: Eukaryota > Metazoa > Mollusca > Scaphopoda > Dentaliida > Dentaliidae > Pictodentalium > Pictodentalium vernedei. The sequence continues at coordinate 454,095,443 of CM062296.1, forward strand.
TATCGAAGAACACCCCACCCGAGTCACGGCACTTTCCTATTGGAGCAAAAAGGGGGTTCACAATAATGGACCCTTTCAAACCACATTGCATAATGTTTAGGCAATTGAAAATATCACGAGAATCAACGAGCAGATGTCGACGCTCTGGCGATCAAATAAATGTCATCCTTTGGTGTTTGTGGAACTTTGATCATGGAAGCAGCTCCATATCCTAATATCCTCCCATGAATGCATCTAGGCGCCATCTACTACCGGGATGATACTTGTCGGACAGTTTCGCCCTCTTCAGAAGCTTGGCATGCCCAACATTACTATTTTATGGTGTGAACACACTCATTAATCCGTTGATTGTGCATCGCTATTGACTTTACAGTGCATAAGTAAATATTTTATTAAAGTCACAAATTCCCTTACATGATATATAAAATTGAAAGAACTTCACAAAAACAATGCTATGAAATCCAACCTGAAAGACTTTCGAGACACTATTAATCATAACTTCAATGGTTACAGAAATAATCTGTACATAATCCCACCACACCCCTCTCTCTCCCTCTCTCTCTCTCTCTCTCTCTCTCTCTCTCTCTCTCTCTCTCTCTCTAGTTCAAAGGGGCGGCGTCCATAAGCTATGTTTTGGAGGAAAACTAGGAAACAATAAAATCTGAATGGCGATATCTATGAATAGCTATGGTCAGATAAAGCGAAAACTTCATGCAAAGAGCTATAATATTGTCGATCTTCCCGACAATGCAATTTGGATTCCCCCATTTTCGGAGGACAGCATGTACACGATAATTCCCTTCAAGTTCATAGGCGTGAAGAGTTCACAACTGGCACGTTTTGTCGTAACTATAACGTGCAACGTTTCTTTATTGGGGTTTAATGCCACTTTCAACAGCCAGGGTTACACCGCTTCGAACAGTTTTACAGATGGAAGAAGCCAGAGTACCAACAGAGAACCACCAAGCAGCGACTAGCAACTATCACTATCAGACTCTTCAGATTACTAACACTGCACAAGCAGGGTCAGCAGCGGTTGAAGGCAAGTACACCACCGACGTGCAGTGCGTCTTTTATATTAGTACACACAGAACTAGGGCAATTGGGAGTACGTGTCTTGACCAAGGACGCGACACAGTTACCACTGGTCAGTTTCGAACCGTCGACCTTCCTCCGGTTTAAAGTTCAGTGTTCAAACCACTGAGCCACCGCGCTCCCAGTGTGTAAAGTTGCCGTGTATTGTTTTCTATGAAGTAATCTGTTGCATGCAAATATATTCTGTTTGTTGTGGAACTACAACATGGATATTTAGAGGGCATGATTCACGGGGCTCGTACATCAGAAAAAGAAAAAATCCAAAACTTCCAAGAATTTTACTTAGATCGTTTTAAGCACATTCCAGGACCTTCATCAAAATTATATTAACCTTTTACCTAACACGAGAAAAAAAAAACTAGTCATCACTTGCGATTTTTTTCTTCAATAACTGAAATATTTTTATTATTGCCTCAAAAACATAGGTTTTGATCCGCCATTGGAAAGTTCTCAACTAGTTCTTTCCAATGAGGTTTCATAAGCTGTGTTTACGGGGCAAATATTGAAAAAAATGGAATTTCAAGTTTGAAAATAGCAATGGCCGTTTTTCCGTTAATTCAGGTGCAGGTTTAATCACCTCTGATGTTTTCTGTACAACCGACGAATAAATGTTGAGCGCCCAAATGCAGACTAGACTGCTGGTATATCGAAATATCTCTATGTGGACTGCCATTGGCAGTCCATATAGAGAGCATTTCGGTATACCGGCGGTCAATACCATCAGATCCATTTCGTTTGTTGGTCATTTTCACAGAATTTCATGCAACAACACGTGTTGGACTGCTTCAGTTGGGAGGCTTCAGCCCCCCCCCCCCCCCCCCCCAATAGAGAGCCCACCGGGAATTTACGATACGACTAGTCCGCCTCTGACGCTAAAGATATTAATTATTCTACCTTAAAAATGGACTCCTCTTTACCGCAAAGTAAATTTCAATAAGGACACTGCAATTTTGAAAAAGGCTGGAATAGAAGAGTTATGACTTCGCTCTACTGTGCATCTCCACTCCTCTTATTCTTCTGTGGCTTTTTATATGCTGAAACTTAAAGTTGCATCAGTCAGCACCGTAATATTTAAGGTCGTCTAGAAGTAACGGCAACTGATTAGGCCCCACAAACTAGATCTTCTGTTTCTCGGGCTATTTATTATTATTATTTTTTTTTTTTTTTTTTTTGTAAAATTGCATTATGGTGGGGGGAGAGGGGGGCAGTTTTTTATTTTATTCTTTATTTTGGTAATTATTTCTTTGCCATCAAAAGTTCATGTTTTTGGTTTCTTTTATTTTTTAGGTCTTATAATCTACAGAATAGCATGGGTGGTGGTGTATTTGGTCCATTGAGTGCAAGAATGCATGGCAATGCCAAAGTATTGCAAAGCCTTGTTGCACTCAAGGGACGAATTTATCAATTTTATTAACTTGAATAAAATATCGGACATAAACCATTTAATTTTATTTTTTAAAGTTTGTATTGGTAAAAAAAGAGAGCATGCTCATGCGGCAGTCAAAAGGACCATGTAGGGGAGGGGGGGGGGGGGGGGCTGAGAAATAGATTTTTAACTTTTTTAGGTCTTATTTCAAACAAATAATTCCTGCTTCCAAGACTAGTATTTGGGAGTCTCTCTCGCCTGAGCTTCTTTTAGCTTCCAGGCCACCAGTTAAATTCTGTATGGAATCTGACACTGTAATGGGGCTATTTGTTTACCCACTTTCACGCAGACTACCTTTGATTTAATGTAACGCCCCTTTACTCGCAAGATATACTGATATTCTTTCTTGATCCTGTTATAAATATTCCAATCTGTATTATTTAATTCGCTTTGGAAACAAGATATTAAGACAATTGGTGAATTACGCGGTGTAATAATAAAACTTCACCTGTCGTGAGTCTTCACACATAATTATTTTTTAACCCTTTACACAACGTACAGTCCAAAACCGGCCAGCGCTATTCTCAAAAAAACGCCAATTAATTTTCATTTTTTTCATTTTTTGTCTCAAAAACATAGGTTATGACCCCCTCATTGGAACGAGCTCTTAATATTAGTTATTGAAGAATTTTTTGGCAAGTGTCGTCGGCTTTTCATGTGAGGTAAAGGGTTAAACAAACAAGTCTAATAGTAAAGTGGAGACCACTTAACTCGATATCTCTTAACTGAATAATCCTGAAAATTGAAAATAATCCAGTACAAATTTGGCCTGTTAATTGAATATAGGTTACAGAGTAAACTCCAGTTAATTGAATAAAAAATCTTATTACCTGTCCAGAAATTACCCCGACTCGCCCCAGTTTCCTTTGTTTATAGAATATTTGGTCGAGTACATCCAATACAGGCATTTAATCTATTATATATTGTTTGACAGAGCTCATGAAGCTCTGTCAAACAAGATATAGTGGAAATAATGCTAAGTTTATCTCTAGAATACACGAACGTGACACAATCCCTGTTAATTGAATACTCATGTTAATTGATTAATTGTCAACGGCAAAGTAGCTATTGAATTAGAAGGGTGCCATTGTATTGATAAAGTCATTAAACATTTGGTCAAATCAACTGTCGATTCAGAAGAATTTTTGTCCTTGATTCAAAGAAAATGAAACTTTATCATGTAGTATTGTTTTAGTAGAATATTTCTATAATTCCAAACCGTAGTACAGTGGAGCTCACTTAACTGGATATCGTTTAATCGAATAACCATGTTAATTGAATATAACTTCAAACACAAAACCATTTACCATATCTTAAGTTTCAATTTGATCTGTTAATTGTATATGGGTTATATGGCAAACTTTTATTATTTAAATAAAAAAAGTCTTGTGATTGGTCGATAAATTTCTCTGACAATGGCTGAATTTCTCGTGTTTTTTACCCATTTGGCTTCAGTGCATGCAATACAGGCATTTACACTCTTATATTTTGTTTGACAGAGCTCCGCGAGCATTGTCTAACAAGGTACAATAGAGGAAATAATACACATGCAGTTTATCTCTAGAATACAGGAAAGTGGCCAACGTTCAGTTAATTGAATATTGAATACTCCGGTCAATTGAATAATTTCCATATGCAAAGTCGTTATTCAGTTAACAAGGTTCCATTTTAACTCTAATTATGCGGAGCCTTAACATCAGAGAGGGTGTGCGAAAATAATGTGATTGTCAACATCCATATGTATAACATATAGAATGAATGATTTTTTTTTATTATTTTTAGTTATTCACGTTAATAACTTATGCACGCAGATGACATTCTCGCTACCTGATATGGGGTCCACCCGGGTCCACGTCTCCAGTATAAATGTGTATATATGATTAGCAGGCAGATAGTGGGCATGTGAGTACATTTCTGTGCCTGTGTGAGGATGTGTGCGTGCCTGTCTGATATGTGCTAGTGTCAGAGCCGCTGCAAAATTAATCTTTTTTGTTTATCTTCTGTGTTGCTTAATACGATATTTTTTTGTAATGTCATACCATTTGTACATCTTGGTTGTGCAATAAGTATTCTATTCTATTCTATTCTGTGCACGAATTTTATTTTTGCAAGTGTCGTCTTCTGGTTGTTAGGAAAAGAGGTAAATCTCTTTATTTATCCGTAACTGAGGATACCACCCGTTCTACACTGTCTGATCCCCGACGACGGTTTATTTTTCATTAAAACGGACCCAGGGAACCGAGACTGTAAACAGAGCAATTACTGAGCAGCTCGGGATAGAAAAGGCTACTGTACGATGGTAACTATAGTGTAGCAGCAATAACGGTTCCCAAATGTCAATATCCGATAGTCTCCTGAGAGGAAATAAGGAGAACATGACAAGAAACAGCGTCACTGAGTATTTCCGTAATTAAACGCCGGTATCTAGCTCACCAAAATAACAGACAAACGTAAAAGGGTCTACTTCATCGAAGCCACGTTATTTGGAACAGCGTTCACATGGAATACAGCGTATTGTGCACGGATGTCGTCGCAGAGTCACAATTTGTCCACATGCAGTTGTGTAGCTAAAGAAAAAATGTTTCGAACTCTCCGAACATCTGGACGTTATGGCAACGTCATTTGTAAACAAAATCATGACGCTGACTTTCTGATATCGAGCTTTCAAATAACACATGACTGTACCCCTCTTTATTGGTAAGTTTGAACAATCTCGATAAAAAAAACTACCTAAAGTGTCGATAAAGTTTTATCTAAATACTTCGTAAGTCGATACAGTTTTGTGTAAATATTTCACAAGCCAAGTCATGCATGTATCCAGATCCTGAACAGACGACACGAAGGGTTCCGAACTTAAAGACGAAGGCTCAGTAACAGTTTAAGCCTTCAACCTTTGTCTTTTAAGATGATAATATTTCTTACGCTCAATGCAAATAAGAAATAGATTCGTTCGTGTTAACTATATAAAGTTGTAGAGGGCGATATCACCCGGGAACACATGGGTGGAAGGGTTGAAAAACTGTTTTTTCAACTGTTCAATTAACCGAGAAATAAAATGCGGGATAAGGGTTACTACTAAAACAGGACATGGTTATTTTCACTCTACATAACATACAATTTCTGAGAGTAGAGAGGAAACGTGTAAGCAAACTTTCAGCTCGTGGACCTCCGAGTATATCCCGGTGGTCCACGAGCTGAGGGTTGTCCACCGATTTCACTGCTGTGTCTCAGAAATTGTACATAACTGTTGTATGGAAAATCAATTTCGTATTTTAGTAGTAGTCCATTCTTCCCGTATTATAGCTATGGCAGGCATTTCAGGCATTATTATTATTTTTGGTTCATTTGAGAAAATAATATTGACTTTGCGATCACGGTTTCCGAATAATTCGCAAGGCCTGAACCGTTGAGACGGGAAAAAACAACTCGGTCATGGTGGGTCTGCTCTCAAGGAGGCATGAAATGACTTCATTAGAGACGCATCTTTCATCGGTGTATATCAAATTATCGTCCGCCTCTTAAAATAATGTAAAACAGACATAGTTTCGTCAGGTTGCCTGGCATCAATGATGGCTTTGTTTTTAATAGATTAATTCCTCGACTAGCGATTACCCACTGTTTCTTGAGCTGTTAATAATTTTCCCATCGGCGTTACCACCAGGAAGGCGGGTTGTGTAATAAACCGTCTGTCATCAACAATATTATTACGATCTGTCACGAGCGACTCGCATTATTACCACTAAGAACGACAAGCTCCAAGAAGCAGCCTTTGCATCGACCATGGGAATCGCACTAGCCGCGAGCAGCGACATACTATATGAATATTATGCTTGAATAGTTAGAGGCGAATTCGGGTGGGGGTTGACCCGAAGCAGACCTCCTCTAAGTTTTTGTATACTTTTTTTAATAGTATGTACGTGAGAGACAATTGATATGTTCCTTATTTGTTTTCAGTAACCCGCATACAGGGACGTTGCCAACAGGACCGGTTTGGGGTGGGGGTGTAAACCCAATGACTCCTGACTGTCATGACTCATATCCCGACTGATAAAATTTTCCAACTACATCATCAATGTATTCTTTCCTCGAAGGCTAGCCTTGATTGACGCAGACACGAGGCTTGTTGACTGCCCGAGTCAAATAACTTTTCCTCTTGGTGAGATTTACCCACATCACTCGAGAATGATTTTTCTCCCATCACACCCTACATGACGTCATCAAAAAGCCGATGAAAATTAACTGTTCTACCGATTTATTTAATTCATATATTGGAGTTTAAGGTCACATATTTGTGTGCAATGGCTAACCGTCGCCGCAACATGGATATAAAGTCAAGTCCAGCCAGTCGTTTATACCGATGTTGCCCATTTTAGAGGATTTCCATCCCAGGCATTGGTTGCCAGTTCCTGTCAAACTTTTAAAACATATTTTGGTTACCACAGTAATCAAGCACTGTGTCGCAGGATTACGGGGTTGAGTGATGGAGGAAAATTTATGTTCTTATCGGTGCTCAGTCTGCCAGTGACTGTCGTCTGAACCCCAGTTCGAACGTAAGCCTTGCCACCTTATCAATGCCCTATCCGCTTGGGACTCTTAGGATTCCTGAAGGTGCCTGTGGCTTACAACGCCAAAGGGTGATCAACGATAATTCACTGAAAAGATTTTTTATTTACATGTACGAAGAAATATAATATCAAACAAATTACTCACAAAATTATCCATAAGAAAACACTAATTACGCGGATAAAAGTTTATTCTTTAGGGCCCTCGACGTCTCCCACAGCTAGCTGTGTCCGATGGATCGACCTCACATCATCTTCATCTTCTCACGGTTTGTGATGAATACAGTGTATATACACTTCTGGTTGCTTCCTCCTCGCAGGGTTAACTTCATCGTCAGTCGGGCTTAACACAAGTAATGTTCAGCTTGTGCGAATCTATCAGCGTTCTCACAGTTCAACCACAATTCAATCGGTGTCTACCACAGTTCACGATCACTTTGCGCTTTGTCTGGCTCTCACGGGGTTAAGTTATTCTTTGCCTTTGGATATATACTTAACAAAGTTTACATAAAAATATTCTGCAAAGTGTTCTCAACATCACCAATTCTCGAACCGCCTAAAACTATCTTATCTCGCGAGCTACTCCAGCGCTTTCTCAAGCTCTTAATACGGTCTCTAGACCTCAGCGTTACAGCTTTTACTTCTTTGGCTACTATGCCACTACGGGTCGCAACCGCTAACAAACTACAATCGGTTCCTTATAACCCTCACAGGGTTTCGACCATACGCTGACTTTCAATCTAGGTGCCTATGACCCTCGACAGCCAAGGCCAAATTCGGACCTTCTCTGAGTGCCCTCATGCCAACTGCCTCGCAACGACCCACAGCCTTACACACCTTCCGACTGGAATTGGCTGGAATGAATTTTTCGAGAAATCCCCCGATTTTTATTTAGATAGCCAGAACATTTATTCTCAGTTCATCGCTTCTCTTGAACTTGGCCGCTTAGATCTATCTTAATTTAACACTCCCTTTAAAGTTCCTTTGAAAGACTCGCATTTTGGTACATTTTGACATTTCGGAGACAGGATAGATGCGTAATATGGGTGTGTGTCCAGAACATATATGATGCACTGTATTCTACAATTAGATTTAACTGGTCTTTAATTACCCAGATAATTATTACAGAAGAGAATATTGTCTCTCTTACTATTGATCTGTTATCAGAGGCCCACATGGCGTTGAACACGTGTGCCATAATGGACATCAAATTTCATACTTAATTAGCAAAATTTGAATTATTGATTGCCTGTTTAGATGACAAATGATTTCCGGGGTCCGTTACATACGTATCTCCACGCTTTACATCCAACCCAGGCAGAACCATTATCGAAAATATTTACACTTTCATACAACAAAATCGCAACTTTTAGCTATCACCTTGACACACTGCTTCACTATCTCAAGTTCCATCGATTGATCGTAGAAAAAAATGATTTGCATATTCAGGAAGAGCATCGAAAAGTTCCGTATATACCAGAGACCAGCGTTAGCGCAGGGTAGCATGGGTAACATACTGAAGCGAGTTGGAACACTGTACATTCCGGCGAGTTCACGAATGAAATTAAGAATTTCGATGACGTCATGTGACATGTGGTGGGAGAAAAATCATTCTTGAGCGGTGTGGGGTGTGGGTATTGGTAGCTGTATTAATGGGAACAAAGCGGGCGCCTTCTGTGTTTAATGCAGACGATGATGAAACGGTCTGGAGATCATTGAATATTTAAATGAGAACTGTCACATTGGATGGATAAAACAGATCTGTCTCACCCCAGTATCTCACCCCGGACATGCGTATCTCAATAGGCAGGTTGTGGGAGAAAATCATGGATCATAGCGGCAATCTGGATGAATTGACGAGGCGTTTTGACGTCAAGCGTCACACTATACCATGAATGATTCTGCATATCGTCCACACGGGGTGGTCGAGTTTTTACAAATTGGAACATTTTTCCATAATTTACAGCTGAGCCAGGCTGAGTGTATAATAATTGACAGACTGTATGTAGTTGGTTTTCTGCGTGGATTCCAATCACGGACGAGATTCCTTTTTTTTTTATTTGCGCTCAAGAAAACTTATGGACTTTGTCAGAGGGGCATCGATGAATCATTGCAAACACAAATTATCTGATCTTTGTCTAACCATTCCCCTAAATTGTATGATATTTAAGTAAACTCTTACATTTTTAGTTCTTTGGTATTTCCAGCACAATGTTTACAAATGGGTCGAAATTGTTTTAGAATGAAAAATAAGAAAGGATTTAACATTGTGAACACGAAACACCGCTTTTCCGGCTCATGAACATGATAAGTTGTAATTTCATTAAGTAAGATGGCTCGGTCACGATTAGCCATTGCGCATAAGTATGTGACCTTAAACACCAATAAATAAATAAATAAATAAATAAATAAATAAATAAATAAATAAATAAATAAATAAATAAATAAGATGGCCGCGTGTGGGGTAAACCAATCAATATATTCAACGTGCAGCCCCAAGGCGGCTCGTTGAAAATATTAATTGGTGCACCCCCAAATAAATGAATAGGGACTCTTCCAATTGTTGCAATGAACTGAAATGGAAGACACCACCGGTGTTCAAAAGGTTAATACAAATTTAATAACAAGAGAAGTACCATAGAAGAAATTTCAAACAATTTCAGTGAATTTTCATGGGCGGGAATATTGATAATTTGACGTCACGTTTTCACGTTAAGCGTCGCGCTCTCGTGAAACGATTGTATATATTTCTCGTACGGAGATTGGAGTTTTACAACCACATCATTTTCTTGATAATAATTTATAGCTGGGCGTATAACATGTTTCACTGTACATGCCAGTCTTAATCCTGTGTATTTTACATGCATGGGGTGCTAACAGTTGGGTTATATATAATATTCCCTTGTAACATCTATTCATGTACGTATGGTGCATGTTCTCGTACGTACTGTACATTGGGTGGATTATCACAAAACACCCAAGGGTCCGACTTCCACCGAAACAATAACTTGTCTTCTCTGTTAACCCTTTGCCCAACGTAACAGCCAAAACCGGCCAGCGACATTCACAAAAATCGCCAATTAGTTTTCATTATTTTTTTCATTTTTTGTCTCAAAAACATAGGTTATGACCCCTCTTGGGAACGAGCTCGTCCAGCTCGTTCCAATGAGGGGTCATAACATATGTTTTTGAGACAGAAAATGAACAAAATAGTTATTCAAGATTTTTTTTTCAAGTGTCGTCTGTTTTTTATGTGAGGTAAAGGGTTAATGCACAAGAAACTACTAGGCGATCAGTTGAATTAGTGTAACCAACGGGAATTGTTTTTAATATTAAAACATAGCTGTATCTGTGTTAGTGTGTGTGAAAGCGTTAAACCAGACTTCGACCTATAGCTGACTGACTACCGACTTAACTTGCACTTTTCGTTAACACTACTCACTTTCTCCCGCCACACGTAGTATTTGTCCGTTCACTTCAAATCCGTTTTCAGCCTTCATCCTGACCAGACGTATCTTTGTTATTCTTATGTTTAAAGCTTCATATCCACTTATATTGTAAAATATAAGACTATTTGGATCATGCATATCTGGTAGGTTAATTATAATGCACTATTTGGGTCGATTTTTACTTTTCGGAATTCCGCGATCGCATAACTCAGAATTATTGTATTTCTTCGCTTTCAAATATTTATTATACTCTGTCTACAGGTGATTTATGTGCAATATATTTATTATTTGTAAATTTTGTATTATAGGCTCCATGTTTGATGCTCATGACAAGATGATTTGTTTCAATAAATATTTTATATATATTTGGACCTACAGATATTCTTCTTTTGTGGAGAACCACATCCTCGGGTTAAATTAACATTGCTTGGGTTTCTTGTGCTTTTTTGATTATAGATTCCACTCTATACGTGTATAACTGGCATGCAACTCTCATTGTATAGTGCTCAGTATATTCTCGCCTTTGCATTATACGGGAATAATATCATGATATTTATTAAATCAGACTGTTAGCACTGAATTATCTTCGGATTTGAGAACTCCACAAGCCTTTTCTCGGTTAGCCATGACAAACCTATAGGACTGAGCAAACTGGAAATTAAGGCTGCCTGAACATGTTTTAAACAACCCTTTTTCGGATACTCTTTTTCGGGCTTTTCAGATGGTAAAGCTTGTAGGTTCGTTATTGTTAGTGTAAATGCTGATATCGGAACCCACATATTCAGCAGTTTATGTCGAGAGTTTGTGTTGTTATTTACAGTTGGAAAGGCTTCAAGAGGACCTTTCGAAAAGTACCTTACATCGCATCATTCGCCCAAGCTCTCAAGCCACCAGTCAAATTATGTAACGCATTTTAACGCCTGGAACCGGTCTAGTCCTTATAAATGTTTAGATTCAATTGTCTGGAATATTTCAGTTGGTCGGAAAATTTCCCAACCAACTGAAATATGCAGGCCGACTGAATCCAAAAATACCACAAACATTCATTTTTTAACCCTTTACCTAACAGGAAAAGCAGACGACACTTGCAAAAAAAAAATTCTTGAATAACTATTTTTTTCATTTTTTGTCTCAAAAACATAGATTATGACCCCTCATTGGAACGAGCTCCTCGAGCTCGTTCCAATGAGGAGTCATAACCTATGTTTTTGAGGCAAAAAATGAAAATATATTGAAAATTAATTGGCGATTTTTGAGAATAGCGCTGGCCGGTTTTGGCCGTTACGTTGATTAAAGGGTTAATCGACGGAAGAAACTTTTCTCAGTCGAGGCTTAATTTGACCGAATCGTTTATTACTTTCAAATCCCATTATATGTACAATGGCATAGTGGGACTCGAACCCACGCCGAGAGAGTTTCCTTCGGCACCAACCGCGACTATGCCATTGTAAATAAAAGCCAGCGTCCTTTTTTGATTCTATGGTACACGGAAAATTTGAAAAAGAGACGTTCTCGCTGATTTTCATGAGGTGCAGTATGTAGAATTAAGTGATGCAATTATATGATCAGAAACCATTCTCTATATTTGTTTACTGAATAATTATGAATGGACCGCATAGTTCCACTATTACTGTGTTAATATCTCGATGTCTTCAATGTGAAATGAATACTCTTTGAATGGCATATCTCTAACTGGAGCATAAACGAATATCTCTAAACCTTTGTTGGTAAAAGGACGTCGCTTTTCATCAACCGTAGTCTTCGTGCAAACTCCACAAAAAATGAGTAAACAAACACTCCATAACAGCGTCGAATTGATTACAGAATTAGACTGGAGGCCTCTGTCGAAAGTCTTGTCATCATTATAAAATAGATCATGGTTCTAGATGAATAAACGAATGAATACCATGCTAGAGTAAATAGAATGAAACTCCTTGGCTTTTGGGGGTATTTTGTCTAGTAATCTAGGCGAACGAAAAAAAAGGTGTCCCTGTTGAAATGTCGTCGAATTTGTGTGGGCATGAACCTACCCACCAACTGTGGTGATAGGAAAGCTGCTTCAAAGCTTTTAAGTGTAAATTTAATACACACCTGAAGATGAGAGATAGGAAAAAGTCGAAACGTCATCAAACGGGAGATTCTCCCACTAAGGAGACAAGACAATATTATTCAAAGCGTCACGATTGAAAAGGGTTAATAACTCCTAACAAGAAGAGAAACATGAAAATAATCTACACATCGTTCTATTATAAAAATGCGAGCATGCATACTCTCTCTCTCGCGAGCATGCATACTCTCTCCCTCTCTCTCTCTCTCTCTCTCTCTCTCTCTCTCTCTCTCTTTGAGATCTGATGCTCAGATTTGGCGTCAATTTTATCCATGGAGAAACATGAGATGAATTTCAACGTCGAACTCAGAAGTCAAAAATGTCATTTATTGCGTCATTTCTAATCAACATCGCAATTTTCGTCGAAATATGGAACTCAAATTTATGTCATTTCTTGCCAGAATCCTCAGACTCTCTAACACGAGCAACGCCACAATTAACATTCTTGTGTAATTATTTTAAAAGAGAAACAGTGGATCGGTTTGACGCCGCTGGCTTCAGTTACGCCATTTTTTGCTCATGTAGCAATTTTCCTTTCCCAGCCTCTTTGCCATGAGCAACGGTTAGTGCTTGTTTTACGAACATCACAATTTTCGTTAAGTTATGGGGCTCAATTCTGGAACTCTGGTGAATTCGCCCATAGAGTAACATCAGCTAACGACTGTCTCCGACCTCCCACTTTGACGCAACTGACTCTACTTCTTAGGAATAGCGCAATTTTCGTTTTTCAACCTCGCCATCACGAGCCAAATTGAAGTTTGGCAGTCTTGGTTAATTTGTCGAGGAGAAAACATGGGACGTCATGTTTTACACCATTTCTTATCAAAATCGTCACGGAGCCCAAATTCGGAACTCATGGATAATTTTGTGCATGGAGTAACAATGGATGTGGTCGATTGTCCCCAACATCGCACTCTTACGTTATTAAATGCCAGTTCTTACCGTTATTGCAGCTTAAGACAAGATATAGAATTCCCATTTGACACTCGTGGGTCATTTTGGCCCAAATAACATGCAACATGTTGGGGTTGACTCGGACCTCGCCCCTGGTGCCACCAATGTGATTTACGTTATTTCGTAACAGCATGACAGTATTCGTTCCGCATGCACTCTCTCTCTATGATGCACGCGAAACGCCTGGTATATCGGCTAGGTGTTTTATTTTTCGGCCGGTACTTTAACCCTTTACCCAACGCAGACGATATCAAAATTTATTATTTTAAATATCATTTTTTCAAATTTTTCAAAAAATTTCAACAAAACCATATCATGTGACCCTTCGTTTGAACGAGCTCGACGAGCTCGTTCCAACGAGGGGTCACATGATAAGGTTTTGTTGAAATCTTTTGAAAAATAATATTTTTTCAGCTGCTGAATTTGCATATTACGCGGACGGATACGTCCGATTCGTTGGGTAAAGGGTTAAGGGTTTGAATTTCCTGCCAGACTACGACGAGATATATCTGGTGTAAGTGGATGACTGTTAAAACACCCAGACAGATATTTATAATTTCTGATTAACCCTTCAATTAAACCTTTAAATAATGTACACGATATCAACATTTATTATTTTGATTATTCTTTTTTAAAGTTTTTCAAAATATTTCTAAAAAAACATATCACGTGACCTCTCATTGGAACTCGCTCGTTGAGCTCGGTTCAATGAAGGGTCACAAGTTATGTTTTTGTTTAAATTATGGGGAACTGCTAAAATTATAAATGACGCGAGAGGGTGTGGATAATTCGTTTTGTGAAGGGTTACTGTCCAGTGAGGAGTAATAAGCTACGTTTTTTTAGGCGAAAGAAACAAAAAGGGAAAAAAATCGCCATTCAAATTTTTTCTCTCATTTCTTTTTTTACTTAAAAAAATACAGCTGATGACCCCCACCCCCACCCCTTCCTCATATGAAGTGTCATAACATATGTTTTCGAAACATAAAAAAGGGAAAATCTTTAGTCATTGAAGAAAATGTGTTGCAAGTGTCGGCTGGGTTGTCTCCTACTCTTGTTACAATACAGCCGCCGTGGAATTGTCAAAATCCACGCGTGGGCAGTGTTGTCCGCGGTCGCTTTTCTCAATCAATAATCAGTAAAGCAAATATTCAATGAATGAAGCATCGGGTTGTTCCCGGTGCTTCATTCATTGAAAATTTGATGGCCATTCCATTATTTTATGTCCGAGGTTCACTGTTAAAGCATGCGTGGAAATATTGTCCAGGCGTGGATTTTGACGTTTCCACGTCGACCGTACTATGAGTAAAAGGGTAAACCGCTAAAAGTTACTTCATAGACGACTCGCTCAGACCATGAACGCGATGCGGAAAAAATTCGCTGAAGACAGCGTTCTCGAACAAAATATGTTGAGAAAAAATCCAGGAGCCAAAAGCAATAAAAATAACAAAGATGGATTCTTCTTGTTTAACCCTTTACCCAATTCAGAGAATATCAAAATTTATTATTTTAATTACTATTTTTTTTTAATTTTTCAAAAAACTTTCAACAAAACCATATCATGTGATCCCTCATTGGAACGAGCTCGATGAGCTCGTTCCAATGAGGGCTCACGTGGTATGGTTTTGTTGAAATATTTTGAAAATTTTTTTTTTTTTTCAACGGCTCAATTTGCAAATTACGCGGGCGGATGCGGGCGATTCTTTAGGTAAAGGGTTAAACCTGTTTATTCGAGTAATGTGTATTTGTGGGGTGGGTCACTCAATAGAAGACTAGAGATTGAACATTTGTACTGATCTGTGCCTAACACAGTTTCTTCAAGAAAGTATTATACGTAGCTTTCCATGTCTTATATCACTTATATTAATATGAAGTAGAGAATGAAATATGAACAATTAAAATTAGTTTTGAAAAATACTCAGTAAAGTGAATTTAATCCTAAAAAGTAATAGAGGACTTTTGTCCACCTTTGTCACGTCTCGGTAAAGCTTTTGTTAGTACAGTTTTTTGTCCTTTGGGTGTTGATCCTACACATCCTACCGCCCCCACCTGACATTATCCAAGATTGTCATGTTTTTCTCTTTGTGTCTCTACCGAGCACGAATAGGAGTCGATGCAGCCAAAACACTTCTCGAATAACTAAAAACTTCATTTTTGTCTAAAAATATAGCTTATGACCCCCTCATTGGAAGGAATTCGTTTCAATGATGGGTGGTCAAAGCTATAAATTTGATGCCAAAATTGAAAAAAAAAAAATAATAAAATTTGTTTGGCGATTTTTTTAAAAATAGTTTTGGAGTTCTTTATTTATTTAGTTTTTTTTCATTTTTATTTTTAACTTATTTTATTTTTATTTATTTATTTATTTTTTTTTTTTTTTTGCAGCTATTTTATTTGAAGAGTTTGGTCGGGGGAAAATCTTCCCTGTGGGTGTTGAAGAAGTAATCCATTCTCCGTGTACTAGAACCAGAAGGGTTACATTATAACTATTTTTGAAAAATTTCTTATTTGGATAACGTATAATACACGAAATCACCACCGATGTCCAAACATTTCGAATGAGAGACGACTATGGCGAAAATACCCCATAAATTAATTAAATGTAAATTCTTGCTGAAAGCTCCCCATCTATACGTGACAAAATTAATGTGTTATGCGTGTCATCGGTCAAGATTTAGGCGAACTATGCACAGGTTGTTTTTAATTGTGTTGATTTGTTGAAAAACCCATTCTCACCCACTTTAGCAAGCATAATAAAATTTCAATCATTCGTGTTTGAAAACATTTTAAATTGATTTAGACGCTCTGGCAAAATGTCAGAAGTGACACAAACGGAAGAAAACAAAATTTGGTAAGTGACGCGAAAATGCATTGTTAGTATAAGGGTTTATAAGTCGGTGGAGAAGGGGGTTGAATAATGGAAGCATTTTCGTACCCTACTGTTTGTACAGGTTCTTTTTCACAGACCATATAAATGCGCTCTGTAATATAAATTACCTTTAAAATCAACCAGCTACTGATACGGCTTCGGCCACCATAAATATTAATACTGTAAAACAACAGTAATTTGGACACCGATGGCCGTTCTGGAGCCAATGCTATAAAACTTTTACAATTGTATTTTCAAGAATTCTATTTTCTACCCATTAATATAACTTACTAAAATGAATCAAGAGCATTTTAAAAGATTTGGAAATTTGCCAACTGACAAATTGCCAGATCTTTGAAAATGCTAATAGTTCATTTTAACCCATTTAAAGACACTAGAATATATAATTACAGAAAATACAATTGTAATTTTTTTTTATAGTATTCGCTCCTGGTTTGACGAATGAACACAATTACTATCTTTAATTTTTAAACAGTTATTAGTCCACCTCAGTAATTGACTGTTTCAAGATAAGTCATCCCTCGACATTTGCCAAATGAGAAACTAGAGATTCTAATGTGTTCATGCTGAAGAAACATTTACTTGAAGC
This sequence comes from Pictodentalium vernedei, assembly GCA_031216915.1. Lineage (NCBI taxonomy): Eukaryota > Metazoa > Mollusca > Scaphopoda > Dentaliida > Dentaliidae > Pictodentalium > Pictodentalium vernedei. The sequence goes on from CM062296.1 coordinate 454,112,512, forward strand.
AAAACAAAAACTTTGCAGTCCGTGAGTACATAACACAAAAAACATCTAATTGAACAGGATGATTAGTGATAATTTAATACCACACAGCCTTTTAAGGCTATGGGATTAAATTATTATTAAACTTCCTCACATATGAAATATACCCTCGCGGATGCGCGGTGGCTCAGTGGTTACCGCAGGGGACCTCAAACCGAAAGGTCAAGGTTCGATCCCCGCCAGGGGTATCTGTGTTGTGTCCTAAATGCTGTGTGCAAAACATTCTCTCGTGTACCTTCGCTGGTTTTGAATGCACTCTTCACCTTACACGAATCAGAGACGTCGTATTAAAAACATTTCCTAAAGAGGGGCGTGTCCCCCTTTCTAGAAATAGTCGAGAGAGAGAGAGAGAGAGAGAGAGTTTAGGAGACCAGTATCTTTACCAGCTCGTCATGGCAATCTTATTGGCAATTGTCAGGAAAGCGGGTGCACACAGACTCTTTACTCTTGAGATGCGACCAAAGATCCCCTCTTTGATTTGTCACTCCTACGGCCTATAAATTGAGAAAAAATCACATTTTTGGCTCTATATGTAACAAATTTGTTAAATATCGAGCCAAAAATGTAGATTTTTCTAAAATTAGAGGTGCTTTAGTTGCAAACATACCTTTGTGTATTGTATTCCCACCACACCAGGGACCAATACAAAAAAACGTTTACAATTGTATTTTCTAGAATTGTATTTTCTAGTTATTAATATAACTGACTAAAGTGAATCATTCGCATTTTAAAAGATATGGAAATTTGCCAATTGGCAAATTGTCAGATCTTTGAAAATGCTAATGGTTCATTTCAACCCATTTAAAGTTATAACTAGAAAATACAATTCTAGAAAATACAATTGTAAGAGTTTATAGTATTTGCCGCAGAAAGTATTTATTTATTGGGGTTTAACGACACTTTCTACAGCCAGAGTCACCTCGTGTCGGACAATTTTGCGTGTGGAGGAGGCCGGAGTACCCAGAGAGAACCACCGAGTAACGGCGAGCAACTGTCAGGCCCCCCAACATACTAACACCACACAAGCAGGGTTAGGATTGGTTGAAGACAAGCGCACCATCAACGTGCAGTACGCCTTAGTACACAACGTCACCGTGCCCCCACGTGAGGAATGGGGTGGAGGGTCATGCCCAAGGACACAACGCGATTGACGCAGGTGGGATTCGAAGGCCCAGAAAGGCAAATGAGCCAATAATAACATATATCAGTGTGTGGGTGCCATTGCATGACCGTGCCCCATGAAGTCTGGAATGCTTTCTACGTCCGTATTCTCGAATAACTAAGGGAATTTCTTTTGCTTCAAGTAAAAAAGCCTGTGACCCTTAGTGTAACGAGCTCGTTCCAATATGGGGTTCCGTTCTATGTATTCTTACACGTTTCTAGTTTATATATATATTGTCGAATCTACTGTATTGTTGCCACCTATTTATATGTTTGGTTGCACATCTGGAAAAAATACTATTTAAAATAAAAATTGAAAACAATCTTAATTTTAAATGCCGTTTGTGTGAATAGGAGATTTTCTATTTGAGATTTGAAGTGACATTATGAGCGATGTTGACTTTTTTATTTATTAAATCAAAACGAGTGGCACATGATACAAAAAACATGACAGCATTTTGACACCCAGATTTTTTTTGATTTTTTTTATTGTGTAAAGTTGACCACAAAAAATGAGATTTGCATTTCAGAAGCTACTCCCCACGGTTGGACCCTGACCAGGGGTAACTGCGTCGTGTTCTTGAGCAAGGAACTAAATCCAGATTGCTCATATGGGGACAAGGTGGCGCTGTGTATTAAGGCGTGCTGCACGTCAATGGTACATTTGTCTTCAACCAACGCTAACCCGCTTGTACAGAGTTAGTACGTTGGGGAGTCTGACAGTTGCTCGCGGCTGTTCGATGGTTCTCTTAGTTTCGACTACCCTGTAAACTGTCGGACATGAGATGACCTTGGATATCGAAAGTGTTGGTAAAACCGCAAGAAAAAGTATAATCCACCTTTCAACATTTTATTAACTCTGATGCCCTGAATAGTATCATCTTGTACAGAACAGCATACAGGAAACAACCGCCGTGGATTGGTCGTGGATTAGTAGGTAAGAAAAATCATCACCAGCAAAATGTTAATTAACGAAGCACCGGGATGTACCCGGTCCTTCATTAATTAAATGTTTGGTGATTATTCCTGTAATTAGTGTTTACAGTCTAATATTATTGCGTCCGTGGAAATACTGGCCACCCCGTGGAAAGTGACCAGTCCTGTACACCGAAAAGGACGACTCTCCCTTGCCTTAGCGGGGAGGTTCAGTAATAAATTAATCTTATAGCCCTATAGGGATATATGTTTAAACTAGCGTGCCCATCTATCCCAAGTGCCTGTTGGTAGTCTCCAACAAATTGTACCGGCAACATATAGTTCGCTTTCTAACAGGATATGAAATATATCTAAAACACACAAAGCCTTTCTTAAGGCACCAGCGCTTTCAATAGTACCCCAACAGAAGCCTTCAGTAGAGACAGTACATGACGGGCAATGTAGAGATGGGGGGGGGGGGGGGGGGGGCTGATGCTAAATGATTATTTTAAAACTTAATTTGAAAGAAAATAGAAGCCATAACATATTAGCTAAAATATACAAACTAAAAGAGTTGCTCAGTCGCGGGCTTGGTCGTTTTGTTTAATTTCGGACAGCTTGTATATTACGTCCGCTATTTTTTTCAAATTACGGGCTCATTAGCGATTTCCAGGTGATGTGAGTTGTACGTATCAGTACAGTTACCACGCCTTTGACTAACCCATTGACAAGTATAATCTATCACGTGGTCGATCAGGCCTATGTCTCAGCGTACACATCCAATATGTTGCGATTGAGAAACGACCCTATGGACATAGTTAAGATTACCCATCAAGTTTCTCACAACTGTCGATTTCACGAGTGGTACCACACAAAGCTTAAGCCGTGTTATAACTATAGATTTTTATCGTACGATTTTTTCAGTAAACGACAAAGTTGGTGTCGATCGGCAAAAATCTATAGTGAGAACACGCAAGACGAAGGACTTACTTTCGATTTCTGACTGATACGATTTTTGTCGAAACTATCAAATGCGTTTGATTTCAACTTCATTTAGCGAAAGATTCCTTAGATTTGTCGAAGGGATTACGGCTGACCAGCCTCCAGAGAAAAATCAGACGGCAAAAGTCTATAGTGAGAACAGCCTTCAGATTTTTGATGTTCGACAAAAATCGATCTACAAAAGATGTTCGATAAAAGACGTACGATAAAAATCTATGGTGAGAACACAACTTTAGTATTGTCACTTTTTATTTCGTTCCGTCTTACCTGCCGCAATCACATCCTCAGTCCACTATTTATTTTCTGTCTGTCAGATTGACTTTGTTACGATTACACTCATGTCCAAATGTAGCTCTATGAGCTCAGTATTAACTAAAGGCATGACTCGAATTTTACAACATCGAATTCGAACAAATCATCCATTGTGTGAATCGAGGCGCCATCTGCAATGCCAAAGCATTGCAGATGGCGCCTTGATGCACTCGAGACACGAAATATAACGCACAGAATTACCAATGTTGTATTCTTGATATTTCCACGTTGCATTTCTAATTTATTTATTCGAGTTTAACGACTCTTTCATAGCCAGAGTCACCTCTGTCGGAGAGTTTCACAGATGGCGGAAGCCGCTGTACACGGGAGAGAACCACCGAGCCATGGAGGGCAACTGTCAGACTCCTCAACGTACTAACTTCACACAAACAGTGTTAGCATTGGTCGAAGGCAAGTTCACCTTCGACGTGCAGTACGCCTGATAGTCAGCACCGCTCACCATGCCCCCATTTTATATGGGATGATCAATCGAAAGAAACTTACGTAAGCATGTTTAGTTTACCTGAAACAAGGGCCCAATTAGAAAATTTTATGCAAACAAAATTTCCAAAATTTGAAGTAAAACTGGCAGAGTTTGGGCGCATTATCCAAAATATTTCGAATAAATGTTTGAAAACAAAACACAAAAGAGCAAGAAATCCAGAAAAAGACCCCCCCCCCCCCTCCAAGCCGTGGTATGACAGTACCTGTCACGGTATGAAAAACACATTGTTCGTCTGTACTTTACCTCTGGAAGGCTGTACTCCATCTTCTGCATCTAAATATTTCCAGGTTTGAGAGTGAATATCAGCGAACCTTTCTTTCAAGCTCCCTTCAAAGTTATGGGCGCACTTTTGGGATCCAGCCAAAAATGTGAAAAACCGCAATCTTATAAGATTAACTGGATGTCGCATGTGCTTCTGGGTCTCTGTCCCTCCAGTTCTTTATATTCAAATTTTAGGAGAGGATTCACATCTTTCACCACCGCATTTAACCAGTTACTTACAAGTTTACATTTGACATTGACTGATAAAGGATATCTACCCCGTTCTGCCAAAACAGCAACGTTGCTAGCTTTGGAGTGTAAGTGCAAGATATTTTTACAAAATTTAAGATGAACAGATTCAAGTTTTTTGCTAGTTGTACGCGTTAATTGATCGCCCCATGCTTCACAGCCATAAATTAGAGTCTGGGTGACAAACGTGTCAAATCATTTTTCGCGTATCCTAATATTTGCTTTCGAAACTGATAAAAATATCCATTGAAGTTTAAAGTAAGCTTTTAGCGCCCTGGACCTAAGATTTTGAATGGCCCCAGCAAAACGTCCTGATGCTGATAGTATAATCCCAAAGTATGTATAAGATGTGACCGTTTGTATTTCCTCATCTCCATGGGTAAAATGCCCTGAAATTTTCCTTCCAGACTTATTGAATATCAGTACTGTGGTCTTTTGCTTATTGACAGTGAGCCTCCACTTGTTTCAAAAATCAAATAAAGAGTTGATAGATTTCTGAAGCCTTTGCTCGGTTGTAGACAACAGCACGAGGTCATCAGCATAAAGGAGACACGGTATATCAACATCTTGAAGTTCAGGGAAGTCTCCGTTACCATTTTAATAAACTCTGGGAGCTCGTCTATAAATAAATTAAATAGTAACGGGCTTAAATTATTACCCTACATCACGCCAACCGTATTGGTAAACTTAGTAGACAAGTTCTCGTCGGTCTTCACTTGTAAAGTACTGGAAGTGAACATCCGTTTTATGGAATGATAAAAATTCCCTCCTATTCCTTTCGCTATACGTTTAAGGAATAGTCCCTCCCTCCACATCCTGTCAAATGATTTGTTAAAGTCTACAAAGCACGTGTAGAGTTTTTTATTGCTGTGAGATGCCTTGTTAAGGAGAGCTTTTATGACAACTATGTGGCCTGATGTTTCGAAGCCTTCTCGAAAGCCAGCCTGAAACTGATTCGGAGTTCGAGTCTGTGCGAGAAAAGATGTGAGTCGTTTCGTCAGAATACTTATGTACAGCTTCCTGACGCTCCTCGTAATGGCGATACCCCGAAACTGATCGGGGTGTTGGGCATTGGCAGTTTTGGGAATTGACCCTATATATATATATATATAGCCTTCTGACCATTCATCTGGAAATCCCCCGGAATTTAGGATCGTATTGAACAACTTTGTCAACACTGGGGTTATTAACGATTTTACAGACTTAAACATTTCATTTTTAACCCCACAGACACCTTCAGCTTTTCCCAGCTTTCAGCTTCGAGATAGCCTGGTGTGTTTCCTGAGCTGTAGTAGGGAAATCCAATGTTTTCTTCAGAAAGCCTGACTATTCAGAAATAGTAAGCCTTTGCTGAACAGTATTTTGAAATTCATTGTCAAAGCTGAGTGAAGGTGTTGGGTTACCTAATGCGGCATAATGTTTTTGCCAGGCGCTCGTGGGAATATACTGCTTGCTAGATCGCCCCTCTTATGTAAGTCAACTTGTAATTTGCCTACCGTTTCCCAAAGCTGTTTCGGATTGGCGTGATGTAAAGTGCCTAATTTCTTTATAATTTCTTCTTTGTACTGCCTTTTACGAAGCATTAATATTTTCTCATACTTACGCTTTACAAACGTAGTATCTCCCCCGCACAGTGGGGGCACTATGGTATTTCTGGAATAAGTACCTTTTTCTAGAAATAGAACTTGGGCGTTACCACAAACCTCTTCCAATACCACGCGACCAGCCTTTTTGCAAACAGTGCAGGTCGGGGTTCGTTGAAGATGAATTGCATGTACTCTTTATTTGCTCGCATTACTCCGAGCAACGTAAGGATGTTACAGACATGATCTGCAAAAAAATATCCCAGCTTTATACATCTTCAGCTGAAAGAAAAAGCAAAATTCCTGTTCAACTGTCAAGATCAGCAAATACTGTTAGCTACTGGAAAAATGATGCACCGTATGTTTATGAACAGAACCCAATAGTTTTTCTACCCGGTGGTATCTATGCTTCTCTTCTATAACCTTCTCTTCCAAAAGGCATTATTAGAATGGCGTGTAACAGTAAACATACTCCGGTGTCAACCGCTAGAACGCCTTGTGACAGTGTGAGTATTTACTAGACTTGTGACGACAAAAAAGGGCTTAGCAACAGGCCACGTCTCAGGCGAACCGGGGTGTATGTGTGGGTGTATATTGGGAAGGGAGTGTGTGTGGGTGGGTGGGTAAGCGAAAGGGTGTGTGCGTGTGAGGGTGAAGGCATGTGTAAGGGGCGTCTGCTGTATGAGTGTGGCAGGGTGTATGTGTGTACGTGTGCTTTCTCTATCTCGTGGGTTCAGTTCACCTCTTACAAGCTCAGACATTTTAATTCTTTTATTATTTCAATATGTGTTTTTTTTTCTTTATACTAGTTTTTCAAGCCATACCATTTTGTATCACATTTGGTTGTACAATAAAGTATTATTATTATTATTATTACAACTCAGTTACCGCTGGTCAGGACAGAACGTTGTTTTCTATGTAAAAACTTTTAAACACTAAAAATGCGATGCTGGAGTCCCGGGCCTTGCGGTCAAGTAATAAATAACCATTTTATCTTATCTCGCAATTTCGCCACACGCAATGTTTTGGCTCTGATTTTTATTTGTTATATCACCTAAACTTAGTAAACTGTCAAATATGGAATAAAAGCTCACTGAATAATTTAATTCGTGGAGCCACAATTATATTTACCGATTTTATACTTCAGACTGCACATTCATCTCATTACAATAGGGGACTCCACCACACCATGTGGTAACTGCATGTGAGATGAAAACTGGATATTTGTCACTTTATGGCAACGCTCATCGAATGGGGTAGTCAGGGAGAGGCTTGGGCCGTCGCCTACCTCAAAATTTTCGCTCCCTCTCGAAAACATCTCTCTGCAACTTTCACATAACATCTAAGATGGTCTCCACTATAGGAGTACACACGTTACAAAATGTATCAGATTCGTCCTAAGATCGCTGAATTTTTCCAGTTTTTCTCGGGGGTGGTGCTAGTTCTAACTAGGACTCGCCGGTCGTTACTCGCCTCCAAGAGGGTCCTAGTTAGGGGTAATAGGGAGCGCCCCCATCCACACAACGGTCTTCCAAGTATCAAGTTTGCTCCCCCGAAAAAAAAATAATGACCTGGCCAGGGCCTAACCCCTATTAAAGAATCCTGCGCTCACATCGCATTTAGTTTGTAAATGTCTAAAGTTCTGTTGTGAAAATAAGGGCTACATTTCGAGCTAAAATAGTATTAGTAGTATTTATTTCTTTAGAAATAGTGACGTCTTATTCCGTATACATTTGAAGACATCACGCATGTTCAGCGACGTAGGCATGGGACGATTGGGAGACGACCCCCTCCCCACAACACACACACACTTTTCCCGAAGATGGTCTACCTTATCTACTTTCATTCGTGAAATTCCTAAAACTGCTTCATATTGCTCACTCTGATATTTCTTGCGTTATATTACCATAGTTACTCGTTGACTTTCTGGGTTCCTAAGCCTTCAAAAAGACCTCTAACTGACATGACATAGAGAGTAATCGCACGACTGGACTGGTTACGTGAAATAATTCATGAGAGGTGAGGAACGTTAACATTACCTAACGTAACGGCCAAAACCTGGCAGCGCTATTCTCAAAAATCGCCAATTAATTTTCATAATTTTTTCATTTTTTGACTCTAAGACCTAGTAGGTTATGACCCCTCATTGGAACGAGCTCATCGAGCTCGTTCCAATGAGGGGTCATTACCTATGTTCTTGAGACAAAAACTGAAAATAATAGTTATTAAAAAATCTTTTTTGCAAGTGTCGTCTATTTAGGTAAATGATTAAAAAAAACAATGAAGTCCCCATTACACCCACGGCAAAGCGTCTTCGTTTGCGCGCACGGATACATGACCCAATTGTTGATTGCAGAATTCACTTGTGAAGTTATCGTTTATAATCAAACCCGGAAATCCCAGTAAATTACACTTCGGAAAGTAATAAAAATTAACATTTTTCCCCCCGATGAGACCCTGGGGTTACATTTCGACGAGAATCCGAGAATCGATTCAGGCAAAGATTCGCGCAACAAAACCAGCGAGAAACCATGTATTGGATCTCGGTGAACCTCTGCTAGGATTCGCGAAAAGAATTGAGTCAATTTAACCCTTCACCTAACATAGCGACAGCAAATTAACCAATATAAGGCTAATATGGCCTGAAATATTTGGCAATTTGTCAATAAAATTGTACAAACGTGGATGTTATTGGAACCAGCTCAATGAGCCGTTTCCAATGACATCCATATTTGTAAGGGTTTATTTGTAAATACTGCTTATTTTTCAAAACATTATCAAATTCAGTTTATGTTTTAAAAATTGATAAGCTGTTTTGGGTAAAGAGTTAACATGTGCTATCGGACTACAATAGGGGTTCAATCATGGTATCCTGGGACACACATAGTAGATATGGATTCTCGCGACCATTTTCGCAAGAATTCAAATAGATTCCCTCAAATGTAGATGAAATATATGCTCTCGAGGCCCCTGGGCCGTATCCGATGGAGGTACACACTCTTACCATCTTACCACAGTATGTGGCATGGAATGAAGTAGGGGAGAATACGCCCTCCCCACACTTCATTTAGCCTGGCTAGGGCCCTGCACATGTTTACTCAAGTAGTGCATTGGAGTTTAACAGGATACATGCATTTTATCAAGCGATGGCCACCGCTAAACGACATGGGTCGTAAAATACCCATCAGTTTGATTAATGCTTGAAGTTTACATTTTAAATACCACGGCTGAAATTCCTGGAAGTCTCAACCGTATTTATTGCACTGATAAAAGTCAGTATCGAGTTATCGGAGATCAGGAACGTGGAACGTATACCCCAATGTAAAAGATTCGATAACCATTCATTCAAATATGACGTTCTATCAAGCAGTCAAGTTATTCCACAAATTTCTCTTTCCTCATTTGGTTCCTTGGTCATGTGGTTCTGTGATTGGTTTCAGAGAAGTATATGTGACGTGTTTGTTTTGTCACGCAACCATGCAGTTATATCATTCCATTTCATTCGCGCACTGTCTTTTCTAAATGGCGCAGTGTCCGGTATTACAGCACATCATCAGATTTCTCAGTAGGACAAGTCAGCCGCCTCTTCCAGTGGACAGGACAAAAATGCTTGTTTTCCCGCTCATGTTGGAAAGGGTCTGTTGTTTCTTGCTCCGTGTCAGACACGGACTGTTAAACGTTTCGCCTACGTAGCCAAAAAGATTTTATTGCACACCTCTTCTATAAAGAAGCAAAAATTCACTGGAATTTTCTACGAATCGTGCACCTCAATTACAATTTGAATCGCTAGCGATAGCTAAAAATCGTTCCCTGAGTTCCAATGTTTTCTATGTGCCAGTGGGCACGTAGAACACATTGGAACTCAGGGGACGAAATAGTAACACGGGTTCCCCTCGCAAATTTGGTTGATGATAAAATGTGTTCTTTTTGTTGATGGTTATCAAATGAATTGCTGAGTGTTCCTCTTATAATTGTTTTTTTTATAGACGTGAAGGTGAGTAATAAACACAGAACGTCACGCATGTGTGAATGGGTTAATCGATATGGCACCTGCGGCCTCTCGTTCTGTCCTTCCGCGCTGGTACTGGTGCCATATCGATTAACCCATTCACACACGCGTGTCGTTCTGTGCATTTATTTTCAATTTCAATTTCTAGCTGAAAAAATAAACATGTAATAAATCGGGGAAGATCAGGACCGCTGGAACGATGAAAAATTACTATTAAGAACATGACCAGGTGGGTGGGGGTGTGGGAGCTCGGAAGTAACGTCATTGTCACGTCATGTTTGGTTGCCATGGTAGCCCACGGCCATCTTGTGACATCATCCCCATAGAGATACGTGGTCTTAGTGCGCATGATCAGCGCATGTTGTTTGGGTGAAACGTCTTTCCGTCGTCCATTTTGTAACGTCATAGTCATGTCATGTTTGGTTGTCATGGTAGCCCACGGCCATCTTGTGACATCATCCCCATAGTGATATATGGTCTTAGTGCGCATGCGCAGCGCATGTTGTTTGGGTGACACGTCTTTCCGCCGTCCATTTTGTATACTGGGGTCGCCATCTTGATTTCTATGGTAGCATGTGGTTGCTATGTGACTCAGACACCTGCAATAGGACTGGGTATGTTCAGAGAGCGCGTTCGATTGAAGAGGGGTTAATATAATTACCCAAATAGACCCGAAAATTTCTCCAAATTACCCAAGAACACACGGCAACTATTTATTTGGCGCGGATTTCCTCAGAATCCTTTGTTTTTCAATAGCCTTATGGTTATAAGCTAGGGTTTTTAAAACCAAAAATGGAAAGTTTTAGTCATCCATTAGAATAATTCAAGTGAAATCTGCTATTAGTGAAGATTTATTTATTTATTTATTTATTTATTTATTTATTTATTTATTTATTTATTTATTTATTTATTTATTTATTTTATTTTTTTTTTTTTTTTTTTTTATTTATTTATTTATTTATTTATTTGGTTTTAACGACACTTTCGATAGCCAGAGCCAACTTGTGTTGGAGAATTTGACGGGTGGAGAGAACCACTGAACAGCGACGAGCAACTGTCAGACTCCTCTACGTACTAACACCGCACAAGCACGGTTAGTATTGGGGAAAGGCAAATGCGCCGTCGAGGCGCAGTGCATCTTATTATACAACGCCACCGTGCCCCCACCCCACCCCCCCCCCCCATCCCCACGTAAGCAGTCGGGATTAAGTGTCTTGCCCAAGTACACTACGCAATTACCGCTGGTCAGGATTGAACAGTAGACCTTTCGGGTTGAAGTTTAGCGGCCTAACCACTGAACCACCGTGCTCCTCGAGTGAAGTATTAAAATGCAAGATAATCACATCAGTATGTTTTAGGGTCATATACATACAGACCGAGACTTAGATACAGCCCCAAACCATTCCCACAAAAACACGGGGAATAACTGTTCAGACATTCTTAGAATTAAAACATTTTCAATGACAGGTGGATTGCATGTCACTAACCCACTGGTGTATGTGTATGCTTCCGACTCGACTGTGGCACAAAAGTGTTTGGAACTTTCGTTACAGCACTACGGAAAAATAAGGTATGGCTATAATGGCAAAGGCCAAAGTTTGTTATCGCGATTTTTTCACTTTTTGGTAGAAATTCAAAATGAAGTCAATGAATGACCACGTGCGTTTTATGCAATCTTCATGATTTCTTTAACTCCTTATACGCGAGAGGCCGGTTTTCCGGCCTAGGAACATAATACGTCATAATTTGATTAAGTAGAATGGCTGCAAAGTGTATGCGTGAAGCACACCAATCAGCATTTTCAATATGCATTGCCAAGGCAAATATTAGTTGGTTCACCCCCAGATAATGAATATAGACTCTTCCAAATGCTACCATTGAACTGACATGAAAGATGGCGCTACGTCTCAAAAGGTTAAGAGAGATGTGCCGAAATCAAGAGTAGAAAGCAGTGCCATAAATAGCTTATTCCTTTGGTGGGGCAAGACATACATTTTCCGATAAAAAAGTAGGAATGAAAAGTTAGGAAAGGTATTATAAAACATTGTTACTCCCTAAAGTTTGTAAAGTTTTGTTAAAAACCTTTCAACATGAGTGTCTGAAATGCGTAATTTCTTTTAGTAGGGGTGGGGGTAGGGACTTAGCAATTATTTTTCTGTTTTACGGTAACGGGAATTGACTATTATTTAAGGAAAACAAATCCGACAAAACTTGAAAACGTTCGGAGCCCTATCCTCTATCTCTAAGCACCAGGTGAAAAGTCCTTAAACTTCTTTTACACACAAGAATATTTAGTTATTTGCAACCTAAATGGAACACTCCACACATGTGCCTGAAAGTCTTGTAATAAAGGAAATTAAACGCGGTTATGACTGGAACGGCTTATCTTCACGCCAGTGGATCCACTCTTATTGATAGACGGACAAAAAGAGAAATTTTGGCAATATCAAAAGATCATTGAAAAATCAAACTGGATTCCTCGAGTGAAACCAAAACAATAAAACTGCCAAAAACATGATGGATGCCATTGTTTAAGATGAAGAGTATGCAGATAAAAAGAGCAAGATGTGGCTAGTCGCTTTTCTGTTCGAAACACCGGAACAGATCGTCGCCTGGCGATCTTGATAAAGTCGTTCCGCCAAGATCTAAACGAATTTACAACTCGATATTTAACGGTTTCCTGGATTTTGAATTTCTACAGACTGCAAGTATTTCCTCCCTCTTTTTTCGGATCATTACCACATATCCCCTTAATGCCGTGTCTAGAAAGTTTGGTTTAAGTGCGTTAACCTCCCAGATTCCCATGCACCCACTATAATCCGGAATTCTACCATCCGCACAGGGGTGTCAACTAATAAAATTATAGATAACGTATCACCCTTGTCGAAAAAATAACTTTCTTTCGAACCACAAACTGTCTCAGGGGCGGCGGATGCTCGATAAAAGAGGAGGGGCACAAATTTACAATGCTACCATGATTCGACCCAGTGTGAGACAGGTTACTTGTAATCGTATATCGCCGCAGGGCTGGGAGCAGTTAACGTTTCAAACGCTGACGTGTTAAATTATTTTAACAAAGTTAAAAATAATTTAACTAACTTATTAACGTTTAACTTTGAAGTTTCATAGGGTGCATCAGGAATGATTTTGTACTCATCGTGACTCATCTAAAGTATATGTATAGGTCATCTATTCTTTAGTCTCACTCAGTTAATTGAAACTGCGTCGCATTGTCGACTCTTTCATAGTCAAGTCATGCATAACTTCATATATGATAGCCTCAACAGTCAACATTGCCGCACCCAATATCAATTACCCAAGCAAGACGACACGAGCGACGAACAACGTCAATAAACATCTATATGTAGCATTGCATCGTTATTTTGTGTTTGTCCAAGTCGGATCGCGCGTGTCGATGCCGTCGAATTTTGCGCCATTTGACGAAATTGAAGAATACGAAAAATTTAGATGTCCGTCAATTATAGACGACCTGTTGATTTGGTGGAGAGACCATGAAGCCCTCCTACTAACATTGGCGAAGTTGGCCCGCCGATATTTGGCGATTCCAGCAACATCAGCTTCATCAGAACGCCTATTTTCCATATATGGACTGGTATTCGAGCAACGGCGGATGTCTCTTTCTTAGGATACGACCAGAGCGATTATTTTCTTACATGAAAACATCGCTGAAAGTTACACTTTACGATAACCTGAGAGAGCTATATTAACTCTGTACGTCAGTTCAATCATATTCAAGTTCAAATCAATAAAAATGGCCGGAGTTGGTCTGTTATACTACAATTTTGTTCATTTTAACATCATTTAACACGTTAACGCAGAATTATTTAACACGTTAACGTGTTAACAAATTTTTTAACTCCTTCCAGCCCTGTATATCGGTAAATGTACCATGAGTCGCTGTAGTCTCTCGTTTAGATGAATATGCCGCTGTGTGGTCACTGTCCAGTCCGTTTCTTCTTCTTCGTGTTGGAAGATTGTTGAAGTAGAAGAAACGGAACGAAGCGACCGAAAGTGGTATTCTTTGGCTAAATATTGTTAGGATTTGCAAATAATGTTACAGGAATGCCTGTATATTGATACACGCGCACATTTTAACTCATTGTGTAACTGCGAAACATATCTGTGGATAAAAGTGGAGGGGCACGTGCCCTCTGTGCCCTCTGTGCCCCCTGGCCCCGACACCTCTGAACTGTCTCCAAATAGTGCCATTTGGGGTATATTTTTAACAAAAAATTTTAAAAAATTTCGCGGGAAGTCCAGCCATCGGGTCTGAGCGCCTCTACCGACGAAATTTTGGGTAAAATACACCCCACCCAACCCCACACCCGCGGCAACAGCACGAGAAGGACATCATCTTCGTACCTTTCCCCAACTCAAAACTTAAATTTTCGTGATGTGCCAGCGGTATAAAAATGCCTGGACGCCCCAAAATCTCCCTGTACCCACCCCCAAATAAAGATCCGGATCCGCTCCTGGCGTAAACATTCCGACGCTATTCCCCGCTAATTGGCGATTCGCTGACATTAGTCTGTTGACCTCGATGGAACTCAAATTCTGTGGAGGATCACAGACAGGTAGGGTCGATGAGTGGTTCGAGAATTCAGGGGTTCGGAGGTGGGGGATGCCTAGGGCAGTAACACAATGTTATCATTGAATTGGAATAAAATCTGCCAGTAGACTATTCTCTCTCTTGACAAGTCCACAATGGCCCAAAATTGTATTACTTTAAAGGCCTGTCAGATTATATGTTCTATCTATCCGGGCCCATGTCACTTGTGGTACATTCCATTTTTAGCATATCCAATCTCAAATTGATGAAAAAACCTTTCTACCGAGGCGACAAAAAGAGCGTTGTTAAAAGGAAAAAAAACGTTACATTTTTATTGTTTGTGTAATCAAACTCCCTTTGCAATTTCCTCATAGTGCAATATGTGTAAACAAGAACATTTTTCAGTTACAAATAAATTCACAAAATACCATGCTCAAGTAAACAGATTTTTGCCCAAAACATTGAATTGTGGTAGCGAAAGCCTTGCGCTATATGGTTATGGTAAAACGAGAACCTCCTCCCCACCACCGTATTGAATTAAACCCAGAGGCCGCTTTTCCGGCCCAATAACATGATACTTCATAATTTCATTAAGTAAGTTGACTTTTGAGTGAAGGTGTGGTGTAGACCAATCAATATTTTCAACGTGCAGCCCCAAGGCTGCACGTTGAAAATATTAATTGGTCTACCCCCAAATAAAGAATATGGACTCTTCCAGTTGCTGCCATTGAACTGATATGGAAGATACCACCGGGGCTCAAAGGGTTAAGCTTTGAAGAACAAATTGCAATATTCCCCAGCTCATAAGCGGAGTGTTTGAAATTCTGGTTGTGCTTCATGAAACTAAATGTCTTGTACTACTGTTAAGCCATTTCTTCTTAGTGCAGAAATATAACAGAGGGGCGTAACGGGGTGGAGGCCCACTCAATGTTTTTCTAGTCGATACATTTTCTTATCTGGAGTCCTCGATATCGACCCGCTCTTGCACGTAATCGTGTACTTTTTTATACGAGACGAGATTTCTACTTGGACTTAGGTCATACGTCGGTCATACAACACAAATGGCGATCCGTGATGCCTAACACGTGTTGTTGTGGGAGGGAGAGCAGGCGAGACAGGAATAGTCAGTTTGGTCAAGACAACTACAAATATTTATTTCTCCACAAAGAATTATCCACGAACTCTTAAGTTTTTAAATTATAATTCCAAAATAAATATTTCAAATACACTTTAAAATAAGTTGGGTTAAAAATTAATTCAAATCAAATAGGTTGAGTGAATATCAACCCATTTAGGTTCATATTCACACAACCCAGGTGATTTGGTTTGATTTTTAACCCACCTGATTTCAGAGTGTACATCATCAAGGTGTGCCTTCGAAGAATAGGTGCAATGATGATGTAGACTGAATATTTTATCAGTCGGGTCTTCAGGTTTACACCCCAACCCCTCCCCAATCGGTTGTCTTCTCGACGCACCAGGTAACAATTTGTGCACATTTTGTGATATGCTGGAATAGTCCAGATGATGACATAGTGGGGCGTGTCTTGACCCTAAATTCGTTGCGTTTGAGATCGCGTTTGTAAACCACATTGGATGAATAAATATGAAAATAATTTATCATACATAACTGCAATATCGACGCAGAGCTTTCAACAAAACTTAACATTCATATTTTATTAATTTGGCAACTGTTGTCTCCAAAACGTAGCTTATGACCCTTCAATGGAATGGAGTATTTTTTATGAAAAGTTTTATCCATCCAAGTTACAAAAAATCCAGCTGTCACCATCTGTTCGTGTAACGTAAACAGTTGACCCATTACCCAACGTAACGGCCAAAACCGGCCAACGCTTCTCACAAAACATTGCCACTCAATTTTCATTATTTTTTCATTTTTGCGACAAAAACATAGCTTATGGCCCCTCATTGGAACGAGCTCGTTCTAATGAGGGATCATAGGCTATGTTTTTGACGCTAAAAATGAAAATATTTAGTTATTCAATGATTTTGTTATCAAGTCTCGTCTGCTTTTCATGTGAGGTAAAGGGTTAACCTATTCAACCCCGAAAAGAATCGCCTTACGCACACTGTATATTCAGTGAGTTGGGTGCGTCTTTGGCCAAGACACTTAATCCCGATTACCCCCGTGGGGGCACGGAGGCGTTGTGCACTATGGCGTACTTCACGTCGATGATGTCCGTCAGAAGTGCACATGTCTTTAATCAATGCTAACCCTGCTTGTGTGGGGTTAGTATTTTGGGGAGTCTTACATTTGCTCGGTGGTTCTCTCCGCGAACTCCGGTTTTCTTCGCAGTGAAACTGTTTCGATACGAGATGACCCCGGATTGTCCAATTTTGCCTTACGCAAAAATGTAGGCATATACCGGGCTGAACGCGTTAAGTGAATCTTACGTACTGAGAGAAATCATTTTATAACAACGGTAAATTTCCAACTACATCTATGTTATGCACATCTGCTTTAATAATCTTGAGTTTGATTATCATATCATTTTCGTAATTTGTGAAAATGGCGCCTAGACTCCTGCAATTCGCGCGACGATAGAACCTTCTGGTTCGGGGATATTCGTGAAGCATGGAGAAACATGTGGAATAGTATATGTTCAATTCACCCAGAACTATAAAGATTTTCATAATTATGTATAAGAAAAAAATTCGTGTAGAATCAATTTTTCCTCAACATGAATCAAATAACGATATATGTGGAATTACTTTAACAACGATTATGTCCTCCCAGAAGGAGAAAATTTGTCAGTGAGCTATATCGAACACATAAATAAAAATGAGTTTAGGATTTCATGAAACCACGTGTCAGTGTTTCCTTTTAAATCCCCAGAGTTGATCCTCGTCCTGATGAAAAAATCAGAGAACAAAATACATGACGATGGAGTTAAATTGAAGAATTTTTGCAACGGGAAAGTTGAAACAAGCATTACCACCGCGTGTGTTCGTTTTCTACAACGAATGTTTCATTAGAGATAATATGGCGAAAAAATACACTTTTACCGACTAAACTGTGGTTTTTGGTTATTATAGTAACTTTAAAAAGGTAGACGTGAACTTGGATTACTATCAATTCAGTGTTAGCTACCTTCATGTTAATTATACAATAACATGATTTTCGAGGGCGTTGGGCTCCATTACTGGACCGCCACCTGTGGTTAGCAGCCCAGCAGTCATTAGTGACCATATCGCCTCGGGCCGCTAATGACTGCAGGGCTGCTAATCACAGATGTTGGTCCCGTAATGGAGCCCAACGCCAGAGAAAATAATGTTATTGTATACTTAATGGGAACCTAAATTTACCTCATGCTGCCGTTGAAAAACTATCATTCTGTCGCCACTAAAAAACTCAACAACCTGTTCACGAGAAGGTTGTGAATCCCAAAATAGGCAGACAGTATAGATCAGACAAATGCACAGTCAGACAGACAAAATGTCTGTAAGTGCTCTCTATTTATTGAAGATCTCCTAATTTCTTGCCATGTACACATGCATGCCAAGTTTGAATACGAACGGTTAATTTCTCGGGATATTGAATAATGACGATAATAATAATTCTTTGGTCTTACTCTGATTTTTTGTGCTGCTTTATCGAGAAAGCATTCTGGAGGGGTATTCCTCCCTTATCCTCCCTCCTAACCTCCAGCATTCAGTCACAAACGGTTTCATAATTCACCCCATTGGCCCTTTCCAGATCTCCCCCAACTGTAATATTGACCCTTTCTCTCATGTCATTTCTCATCCACTTATCCCTCCACATGTTTTCGTCCCATTTTTCTATTAAATTCTTAAGGATTGTTCTTCCACTGGGCGAATATTTTTTAAATGAAATGTTTCATGCTCTCCGTTACTCATAAGTTTCACACTTGGTATGCTCTTTCCTCGCCTTTCCCGATTCTCTCTCTCTCTCTCTCTCTCAACTCCAGTGATTTGTATCTCACAGAACAACAATGACACCCAAACCCTATTAATCTAGATACTCGTCAAAACCTGGTGCATTTTTCTTATACAACCCTTCGAAAGAGCTCTTGGCCCTAATTTCAGTTCCTCAATTTCTATTGCAATCCTCGAGCACCCTTCCTCTGATAAAACTGCTCCCCGGGAGGCTTCAGTGTCCTTTCTAGGTCTTTAGCCTCAATAGAGTAAATATCCAATAGCTTCCGGCCTGCCTCATCCATCCTGTCTGAATGTTAGAAGAGTTCCATACATAGTTAAACGTCGTTTTGCACCATCTGCTGCTTGGGGTGGTTATCGGGTAATCCAGGTAGTATAATTGCCCATATGTATTCTTTAACCGGCATCTTCCGAATTCCTCTATGGCTGGTTCCAGTGCAGCGGCGTTAATTAAGCCAGTTATTCACCGACGCACATCATTTCGCAGAACCACCAACTTCTTCACTACCGTTTCGTTTAACCCTTTACCCAACATAACGGCCAAAACCGACCATCGCTATTCTCAAAAATCGCCAATTAATTTTCATTATTATTTTTCATTTTATATCTCAAAAACATAGGTTATGACCCCTAGTTGGAACGAGCTCGTCGAGCTCGTTCCAACGAGGGGTCATAACCTATGTTTTTGAGACAAAAAATAAAAAAAATTAGTTATTCAAGAATTTTTTTTGTGTCGTCTGCTTTTCATGTTAGGTAAAGGGTTAAAAAGATCACCTCCGTTCCATAAGTTATAGTTGGTAGTCCCGTCCTCTCCCAAATGGTTCTTTTTTCCAGCGAACGCCTTGTTAAGGCTATTTCTTCCAATAAATTTTAACTGATCCAGTATTCTTTTCTCCTTTGTATTAAGTTTATTTGTGTGGTTTCTGCACATGCCTCTATCTGTAACACATAAATTCACCCCAAGTATATTCATATTCCCCCGTTTCTCCCACTGTAAAATCCTTGCTTTCCTATTCGCGCATAGAAAATTTACCAACAATTCTCCTTCACGACTCATCAAACCTGCGACCCACAGTATTACCTTGCTTTTGTTTTCGTTCAGTTCAAGTCACCACTTTTCGCCGTACTTTCCTACGGTGGTTATCAGTTTTTTGTTGTCCCTATTCACCCTCGGCAAATAAAACCATGTCATCGGCAAAGGACTTTTGTCTTACCAATTTTGACCACCTCTGCGCTTTTAATCAACTCTTCTCCGACATCTTTTATGTACATGATAAACGGAATATGTGAAACGGATGAACCCTGTCAAGGCGATGGCTTGAATTTTCGGTTTTGTTGTTGAAAAGTGAAAATATTTTTGATAATCTTTCTCACTCGGGCTAAATGTAAAGCATAAAGATAGGTATATGACCGGCCCCGAAAACCGATTTGTCACTTAAATAGACCAGAAATAATCCAAGCGCTGCTAATTAAGCATTAAATTTTATGTCCATTACCTCATTTCTGTTTAACGTCATAATGGGCGGTCTGATAAGAGATTAAAAGAAAGAGAGACCAGTCGATGGCCAGTTAATAGGTAATTATTGTAAAAACAGTACATCTCACATGTTCTGGACATATACCCATTTTACGCATCTAGCCTGTCACCGAACGTCAGAATACACCGAAATGCGAGTCTTTCAAAGGAACTTTAAAAGCGAATATTAAATTAAGATAGATCTAATCGACCAAGTTCAAGAGAAGCAATTCAACTGAGAATTAATGTTCTGGCTATCGAAATAAAAATTGGGGGGTTTCTCGAAAGCTGTGGATCGTAGGAGCTGGGGATGTCCCATGCTATAAGTTGGAGGAGGTGCCGCATCGGTGCGAGAGTAAAGGCACGTTGTAGTATGGGGGAGGGGGGGGGGGGGGCACAGAGCTCATATTTAGAATAGCGGCAGTCGCGGCTCAAGTCGGTGGCCATATATGAGAATAGGATCAGGAACACGAAGTACGAGCTCAGAGGGCTATTTGCATTTAAGTAAACGGCATTATCTGTTGTAGAAGGCAAGCCATACGTAGGCAGAGTAGGTTTGCATGTATACACATTATTCTGAGGGAAGCTTTTAACCCCATTGGTGGCGACTGCTTGAGTGAAAAGCGCCCAGTAAAGTGACAATAGCTAGTGGCCGTGCGACGGCAGTGTTAGAGTGACATTCCGTCACTCGTTCGCGGGAAGTCGATATAGTATTGTAACAATATGTTAATGGCCGTGTGACGGCAGTGGTAGCGTGACATTCCGTCACATGTTAGAGCAAAGGCGTCCGGTAAAGTGACAATACGTTAGTGGCCGTGCGACGGCAGTGAAGAAGTGAAGTGAAAAGGCGACCAAAGTCCAAACACCAACGAGAAGGAAGGAAAACCATCGACAACAGAGAATGCGGGCCCGCAAGTGACAAATTACCATATTTATTTTTATATATATTAAAATTGTTGTTTTCAGTGAACCCCTGTTGATTTATGCTTTTGGTGGAAAAGTCATGGACCCCTTCAGGATAAGAACCACCCCAACAAAAATGAAGCAGACGTGTTCGTCACGGTGAGACATACGTTCACGCACGGACCCAGGCGACACTCCTTGAGTTTTGTCCGAATACGGGGCGTGAATCTATTTCCCCTAGCAGCGACAAAACCCGGTTTCCGACAGAATGCACAATAACAAAAAAAGAGCTCGAAAGTTTTCAATTTTTAACGCCTCGCAACCGCTGATGTTTTTTTTAAAGGAATATACTGTGATGTCTGTGGAAAGTGAATATGTTGTTGATGTGTGCAATACAAATTGTATATTTACTTAGTTGTTGTTGACAAAAACAAGTGCGGAGATTGGAAAGTTGATACTGTTTAACTAGTTTTCAGAAAGCGCGGTGGCTCAGTGGTTACAGCATTGGAATTCAAACCGAAAGGTCCAATGTTCAATCCCCACCATGGCTAACTGCATTGTGTCCTTGGGCAAGGCACTTAACCCTTTACCCAACGCAGACGATATCAAAATTTATTATTTTAAATATCATTTTTCCAAATTTTTCAAAAAATTTCAACAAAACCATGTCATGTGACCCCTCGTTGGAACGAGCTCGACGAGCTCGTTCCAACGAGGGGTAACATGATATGGTTTAGTTGAAATTTTTGGAAAAATTATATATTTTTTCAACTGCTTAATTTGCATATTACGAATCGGGAAATTACTCCTGTACAAAGGAACATAATCTCCGAACATACCCCTGTCTTGTTGTAAGCCATTGGGTAACCTAGCAACCACGTGCTACCAGAGAAACCAAGATGGCGGCCTCCAGTATACAAAATGGACGACGGAAACACGTATCACCCTAACAACACGCACTGCGCATGTTCACTAACACCACGTATCACTATGGAGATGACGTCACAAGATGGCCGCTCACGCGGGTTACCATGACAACACAACATGGCGCCACCAGGTCACGTGACATGACGTCACTTCCTAGGTCCCCTACTAGGTCCCCCCAAACAGGCCCTATCCATACATCTCCTACTACTTCCGACGGAGATTATCATAGGGGCGGTTCGCCCCCCCCCCCCCCCTGTACCCCACTGACTTCGCCCCTGGAAGGCACTTGTTTCCACGTGGGACCCATATTTAACGGAAGTAGTTAGAAAACATATTTAACCCTTTACCCAACGTAACGGCCAAAACCGGCCAGCGCTATTCTCCAAAATCGCCAATTAATTTTCACTATTTTTTCATTTTTTGTCTCAAAAACATAGGTTATGACCCCTCGTTGGAACGAGCTCGTCGAGCTCGTTCCAACGAGGGGTCATAACCTATGTTTTTGAGACAAAAAATGAAAAAAAAATAGTTATTCAAGAATTTTTTTTGCAAGTGTCGTCTGCTTTTCACGTTAGGTAAAGGGTTAAGAGGTCTAATAAACCATACCAATTTCTAAGATAAAAAGAAAATAATTCACAAAATATAACTATGACATCGACACTAAATGGAACGATCTCGAAGAACGAATTCCACACTATGATTCCAAAGAAAAAATGAAAACGAAAAACATTTGTACTGTAAGTATTTTGTCCAGCCTTTCGCATAGCGGATGGTTGGTTTCCTTGAAGAGATAAAACAACCTCGCTAGCACCCGAAATGAAATCATTTTTGATGATTGAAGTCACTTTCTATATTACCTGATCTCCGCCGCCCAAACGTCTTTCCGCCACCCTATGGGGATTTTATCAGTTCACTGGTGAAAAATCCCAGATCTGTTTTACAAATTTAGCGGGAAAATGTTTGTCATTGCAAAAAAAAATACAGCAACATTTCTGGCCTCATCGAATAATAATTACGTGAAGTTACAGAGGTAATGTATAAAAACGATTCACCATTTTTTCCCATACCGTGGATGTAAATTATCCGGTAAAGTGTTTCGATAACATACCTGCTGTAATGCGCGCCTTGGTAATTCTACAAAGAAGTATTGCTCTTGATTCGTATCGAAGGGGTGAGTGCCAACACAATGCGAAGATACCACATGATATTACATATGTGCGTAGCTTAGCACTCTGCTCTCAGTGCATTATTACTAGCTTCATGATAAGTACATTACCTATATTCACTGAACGACACATGCGAGTGAATGGGTTAATCGATATGGCACGAGTGCCAGCGCGGTTTAACCCATTCAAGTGCCATATCGATTAACCCATTCACACGCGTGTGTCGTTCTGTGTTTATTACACACCTTCAAGTCTATAAAAACAATTATTAGAACGACACTCAGCAATTCATTTGACAACTATCAACAAAAAGATCACATTTTATTGCCAACCAAATTTGCGAGGGGAACCCTTGTTACTATTTCGTCCCCCGAGTTCCAATGTGTTCTATGTGACTACTGGCACATAGAACACACTGGAACTCAGGGGACGATTTTCAGCTATCGCTGGCGATTCAAATTGTAATTGCGTTGCACGATTCGTGGAAAATTCTAGTGTAATTTCGCTTCTATTTAAAATTAGTCCGTCAACGTTTTCCATTCCGCACACATGTGCGGAACAGATTTTTATTTTCCGCGCGGTTTAGCATTCCTGCAGGTGGGATCTCATAGGCGTGTAATAAATTCTAATTATACACGAATTATTGAATATGACCGAGTAATATAATTACACTAATTTAGATTGTTTGGGGGGGGGGGGGGGGGCGGGGGTGCTTCCGAATAAAGAAAAATGAAAGAGGCGTCTCGAATGCAGTTATTGCAATGATGCCTGCTGTTCTACATGTTACATGCAAGAGGGTGGAGAGAAAGAAAAATCCAGACCCGGACCACATGCCCGTTCTGGAATTGGTTTTTAACAAACATGAATAAATAACGCCCCTTCCTCCTTGATTCTGAACACGTTGGTAAGACTCTCGCCTCCTTGGCATCTTTTACATGGATTTTTAAAAATGCGTAAAAGTGTATGTTATCTTCTCTCTCTCTCTCTCTCTCTCTCTCTCTCTCTCTCTCTCTCTCTCAATTCCTAAAAAGTGGGATTGCCCTACAACAAAGTTACGAGACTAGGTTTGATACCCCCATGTGGAGCAGGTTGCAAGAGCACTGGACATTAAACCTTTACCTAACGAATCGCCCGCATCCGCCCGCGTAATATGCAAATTGAGCAATTGAAAAAATTAAATTTTTCAAAATATTTCAACAAAACCATATCATGTGACCCCTCATTGGAACGAGCTCACTGAGCTCGTTCCAATGAGGGGTCACATGATATGTTTTTTTTTAATTTTTTTAAAAATTAAAAAAAAAATTATTTAAAATAATAAATTTTGAAATCATCTGCGTTGGGTAAAGGGTTAAATCGAAAGGCCGTCGATTCGATCCTGACCGGTGTTATCTGCGTTGTGTCCTTGCCTGAGTAAGATAATTAATCCTACTTTTCAAAGTGTGAGCATGGTGGCACAGTGTGCTTTATAAGACTATTGTGCGTTGGTGGTACAGGTGCCTTCAATCAATGCTAGCCCTGCTTGTGTGGGGCTAGAGAGATGGAGAGGCGAACAGTTACTCGCCGCTGCTTTACTGTTCTCTCCGTTTACTCCGGCTTCCTTTACCCATAACACTGCATATCCAACCGCCGTTCACTCCCCTGAAATAAATATAAATAAAAAGCTATCTAACGTCACAGTATAGATATAGCGAGGTATAGTTTTTTGTCGTTAAAACGGGCAGTGCATAAGTCATGAGGATTTGATTCCACCAGGTTTACAGCATAGAGCATGTATGGAAGGGTGGACGCGGGATAGTGAAAGATCTGAAACGGTTAACCGATTAATCGATTAATCAATGATCAACATCTCGATCGATCCAAAAAGTAAATGATCGATTAAACGTTACTTCTGATCTACTGTATTCAATGGGTTAACAAAGGAACAAACTTGCTCCAAAACAGGCAAACATTGTCACACTGACTCACATCAATTATATGAGACAGAGTGAAGCATGCAAGTAACTTGTTGACATACTTGTTTACTTGCATGATCATTATACTGTATCAGTTGCTGGAAAAGGTCATTCTTAACCATTTACACATTGCGAATAGCAGACGATACTTGCAAAATAAATTCATAAATTACTAAAAAATTTTATTTTTGTCTCAAAAACATAACTTATGACCCCTCATTGGAACGAGCTCAACGAGCTCGTTCCAATGAGGGGTCATAAGGTATGTTTTTGAGACAAAAATTGAAAACATAATAAATTTGAATGGAGATTTTTGTATATAGGCCTAGTCGGGTTTGTTTGTTACGTTTGGTAAAGGGTTCATGCTGTTAATCATCAACGGTATGGCAATTATTCGGATATCTATTTGGACAAATAATTAATCGGTTGACCAAGGTTCATCCACGTGATTAAGAAAACCCCTTAACCGTTTCAGCTCTAGACAGTGAAGCACAAAATGGCTGAAAGTAGACATGAAAATACACATACCACATAGTCAAGCACTACATTTTTCTGTCGATCTGTCAAATGGGTTTCTTCAGTGCTTAGAAAATCAAAACCCTTTGTGGAGCTTTATATTTGATACCCTGTCCTTAACCCTTTGAACTCGTAAGACCGATATTTCGGTCCAAGGCATAATTTCGTCCCATTTTTCTTATTTTAAGAGGTCTATACACGGGGCACCAGACGACTGCAGACTGCAGTTATTATTTTATCCTCCCTGTATATTGATACCAGACTGACCCATCACACGGTAAGTGTACACAGAGGAGATACCATTCTAGGAAACGATGGTTCAGGGGGTTAAATTGTAGTCTGGATCATATCGTGTGGAGACTATTCGGGTATATAACTGGTAGATAAAATATCGGAACTTTAAACATAGAGACATGCTGGTGTTTACGCTTAACCCTTTACCCAACGTAACGGCGAAAACCGGCCAGCGCTATTCACAAAAATCGCCAATTACTTTTCATTATTTTTTTCATTCTTTGTCTCAAAAACATAGGTCATGACCCCTCACTGGAACGAGCTCGTCCAATGAGGGGTCATAACCTATGTTTTTGAGACAAAAAATGAAAAAAAATTAGTTATTCAAGAATTTTGTTTGCAAGTGTCGTCTGCCTTTCATGTTAGGTAAAGGGTTAACCTAACGCAACAGCCATATCCGGCCAGCGCGATACATGCAAAGAAATTTTGGTCACCCCAGGAATCAAAACTGGTTCTTCAGTTTGTCCTGGTAAGGAAATCAAATTTGGTTACATGGAACCAAACATACGCGTTTTGGTTCTTCAATCGTTCGCATTAACTGGACTGTCAAGGCCTCTGGACATTGTATAAACAGTAAAATATAAAGCCGCGCCAAGCTGAAGTTTTAAAGTGGCGAAGCATGTCAGAAACACGTTTTCAGTTGTTCCATCACGCATGCGTTAAGCTGCGCGATAACGGCAATTTTTCGTATATAAACAAGACATGCAACTTTATATGAAATTGCCTTGTTCTGGATCACATGCAGACTCATTTGTTTGGGTTCTTCGGCGTGTTTTGATTTAGAACCAGATTTTGGCGCGGATTTCTCTGAAATTATTGCCAAAAATCTCCATTTAAATTTATTAACTTTTTTTCATTTTCTGCCCCCAAAACATAGCTTATGACCCATCATCGGAACGAGTTCGTTGAGCGTGTTCCAATGAGGGATCACAAGCTATTTGGGTGGCAAAAACGAAAATGTTACGTTATTCGGGAAAAATGTTTGCAAGCGTCGTATTCTGGTCGAGCTACAAAGGGTTAAAGATAAAATTATCAGAACTTTAGGAAAGGGAAAGAGTCCAACAGGATTTCACTTCTTAAAAGATGCGAAATCTGATCAAGATCCAACTTTATTGCTTCAATGAAAACATCTGCGGCCAACGTGATTGTGCCTGATAATGATTCACATCAAGGGAGATTACTTCATGTCTTCGCACCAGTAATTCCACGTGCAAACACGACAGCGCTTATCCCCAAAAATGTTCTGTCTCGACACAATGCCAAGATATCTATTTATTCATTTATTGGTGTTTAAGGTCACATATTTCTGCACAATGGCTAATCGAGACCGCCCAATGCCAAGAAGAAAAGGCGCCGGTGATGGGAACACTTCGGCAGGGATCCAAATGATTGTGGGAGCGGGAAGAGCGGTCTTATTGGAATGCTGTTCATGTGGGGAGAACAGCGAGAATAGAGGGGGAAATGCTGTCCAGCAAGTAGTCTGCTTATGAGAGAGAGAGAGGGGGTGGAGAGGGGGTTCTATCGATAATATGAAGATTGAGATGATATACTAATTAAACTTACGGCGTGCTTTCGTACAATAGGTCTTGTTGTATTTTAATTCAACAAACTAATGACTTTCATGATATTGAAATTATTTCCTGTGTTAAGAGGAGAATCCTTGCATATTCCGTGGAAATAGAGGGGAATTCCAGCCCACGCTCTGGTACTAGACCTATAATTTGTCACGAAGAATGCTTATAATTCTCAGAACGTCCTGTCATAAATTCCTCGTGGAGATCGAACGATATATTGTTTGAGCAACATAATTCTTCAAGTATAAGAGCTTTATCTCCATATTAGACTCGACGACGTCTGCTCTACTCCACTTGGATATTTATGGTGTTTCCTCTATTTGATAGAGGAAACCAGAAATGAAATTTAACAGCAAATGGCTTTCCAAGGCGGGGATAGGTTTCTTCTGTTGTGGATAGAGGTTTTATCAAATAGAGGTTATATCAAATGTTCGACAGAAACTATGAATTCAAGGCCTCGATAATTTCTGTCGCAAAATTTATGGTACGGATCTTCCAAATTTAGAAGAAATGTTCCCTTTTAATTTGAAAAACTCGAAAAAATAATAGACACTTGCGTGCTTTAATTTTTTTCTGTGTTTGCTAATTGGTAACTATTTTCAGCGCGAACGAATCTTCGATTGTATGTACAAAAAAATCAGACAGAACTCCAATTTCGCACACATATATTTTTGTGATTCTCCCCCCCCCCCCCCCCCCCACCCCTCTCCTACGCCACCACCCGAGCCGCCGTATAACTATGCTCCTGTTTTCCCGATTTTTTGACCAGTTACAGCGACAATTTGAGTGAGTTATACGTAGATCCCTAAAGGCCGAAGTTTGCTACCAGATTTTTATTTCTTTACCCATAACGAGAGAAGACTATAAGATCAGATAAGATTTATTTGGCAAATACACCAGAACAAAGGTAGACAGCTTTGTATATACAAAATCAACATAAATAGAAACATAAAACAATACTAATTCCAAGTGACAAACGTAAATATCAAGGCTTATAGTGGTTGTAATATAATATTGTTAATGTCACCTCTTGGTGCAAAACTTGTTCTCGTTGTTTTAAGAATTGCTGGATTTATTTATTTATTGGTGTTTTAAGGTCACATATTTCTGCAAAATGGCTAATCATGACCGCGACAGTTTTACGGGTGGAGGAAGCCGGAGTACCCGGAGAGAACCACCGAGCAACGGCGAGCAACTGTCAGCTCCCCAACATACGAACTCCACACAAGCAGGGTTAGCATTGGTTGAAGACAGGTGCACCACCGACGTGCAGTACGCCTTAGTACACAACGTCACCGTGCCTCCACGTAGGCAATGGGGGTGAAGTGTCTTGCCCAAGGACAAAACGCGGTTGCCGCAGGTGGGATTCGAACCGCGGACGTCTCGGCTTGCAGCCTGCACCTCTACCTACTGAGCCACCGCGTCCCCAATTGCTGGATCATATTACAGATGATACCGCATAGCTGTGACACATTGTTTCTCATCAGGAATATGAATCTATGTGCACTTGCAAACTGTTTTCTTGAAGAATTGCGGATTTTTCTCTTATTTTTATTCTTTTCAAAACGGTCTCGTTCCGATAAAGGACAAAAGCTAGGTTTTAAAGACAAAAATTGATTGAAAATATAATGTTACAATAAGAATAAAATTCTCGCCCTCTGATTGGATGAGAGCTGGCGTAGTTTCTTTTATGTTTTTGACTCCAGTAGCAAATGTTACCGTCTGACATAACCAAGCGAATTATTTCAAATAACGTTGCCCGTTTCGTAATTGCTTCATCAACGGATTGACTAGCAAGCTGCGTCGTTTTTCTGGAATTTTCACACGTGTAGCAGACGGTGTTCTGGATGGAATATTGTTTAAATTACAAACCGATTTACGGTTTGAACTGAGATGGAATGAGTTTATCTAGCTTATTGATTATTTATCGAGTGTCGTCGTGGGTACACGAAAGGTTTATTTACTAAACCTGTGATCGTTAAAAGTTGCCTTGAACAAGGCAACTTTTAACGATCACAGGTTTAGTAAATAAGCCTCCCGTGTTTCACGATGTAGGTTTGGGGCTATGGGTAGTGTCTTATTGGAACATATACGTTCTTGTGATGAGTTGACGGTAACATGGTCTGAGGTTTACAGCTCAGAGCGTATGTTCAACCTCGACGCTTCGCGTCCCGGTTGAACATAAGCTCCAAGACGCAAACCCCAGACTATTACCGTCAAATCTTCAGAATAATTTATAATACAATACAACTTGAATGGCGCTATTTGTGAATTGTGTTGGACCGCCAGTATGGCTGTAACGTTAGATAAAACTTGCTAAAGGATTAATGTTGTCTAACTTCTGATAGTGTAGCCAGTGAACTAGAAGTCTTTTCCGTTCATGCCTAATAGTTGTGGTGTCGTAAGACAAGAGTGAAAATTCAGTTATGCTATATATTGGGTCTGCTCAATGGCGTCAGAGTGATCCCATACTGCACAATACCTCTAAAATACGGCTGCGAATATCCGAGATGGTGTGGCTGTTCTCGTACTACCAGGGTGATCTATACACATACATTTTTATACCCCCACTCTCGAAAAGAATTGGGGCATACTAGATTGCATGAGTTCGTCCGTCTGTCTGTCCGTTTAGCCGCCCATCCGCAACTATATCCTACCAGTGAGTGGATGGATTTCAATGAAATTTGGTATGATGGATTCTTATGATAAGCTGCTCCTGCATATTTTATAAACAAGTTGCCTGCATTTTTTCAACAAGTTGCCCACATTTTTTTATCAATAGCTCTTGTTTTTAGTCCCCTACCGGCATCGCCAGAGGGGACTATAGGTTTGCACTCTGTCCATCCGTCAGTCTGTCAGTCTGTCAGTCACACTTTAGTTTTCCGGACTTTTTTTGGAAACGCTTACACGGAATGATTTCATTTTTGGTAACCTACTATATAACGATGACTTACAGATCAAGTTCGAGTTTCATGCTGATTACATTATTCTTGTGTGAGTCATGGCCCTTGGAAATATGGAAAAGCGCCAAAATATCATTTTTCCGGACTTTTTTGGAAACGCTTCAACGGAATGATTTCATTTTTGGTAACCTACTATAGAACGATGACTTACAGATCAAGTTTCGTTTGCACTCTGTCCATCTGTCAGTCTCTCAGTCACACTGTAGTTTTCCTGACTTTTTGGAAATGCTTCAACCGAATGGTTTCATTCTTGGTAACCTACTTTTGAACGATGACTTACAGACCAAGTTTGAGTTTCATGCTGATTGCATTATTCTTGTGTGAGTTATGGCCCTTGGAAATATGGAAAAGCGCCAAAATATCAGTTTTCCGGACTTTTTTGGAAACGCTTCAACAGAATTCATGCTGATCACATCTAGGTTATAACATTTGTATAATTATTAATGCTCATTAGTCCGGTAGAGGACATAAAATGTTCATTAGTCCGGTAGAGGACATAAAATGCTCATTAGTCCGGTAGAGGACATAGTATTGCTTCAGTGATACGTGCGCCCTTGTTACTTTAGAAGGTACCCAATGCTTTGTTTATATATCATGGCTGACAATTTTCGTCACTGGAAGAGATATACGGGAAAGTTAGCTCCCCTTAATGTCCGAAAGCTGTCAGTAAATTTAAGACTAAGGGTATGTGAATTTCTAATAAAAATTGAAATTTCGAAATGTTAGAGAATTTGTATCATCGATGTGCGCATCATTTCACAAACTTCAGGTATTTTCCTGTAGAGTGGTATAAAAATACAGAAGAATTTGCTTTTTACGATTTTTACGACTCAAGTTGAACGTTTGACTATTATTCTCTGTTAACCCTTTACCTAACCTGAAAAGCAGACAACACTTGCAAAAATAATTCTTGAGTAACTAATTTTTTCCATTTTTTGCCTCAAAAACATAGGTTATGGCCCCTCGTTGGAACGAGCTCGACGAGCTCGTTCCAACGAGGGGTCATAACCTATGTTTTTGAGACAAAAAATGAAAAACATAATGAAAATTAATTGGCGATTTTTGAGAATAGCGCTGGCCGGTTTTGACCGTTACGTTAGGTAAAGGGTTAAAAGTCATGTTTTTTTGTTCATCATATCACTGTGTCCGCATCGTGACATATAATACAGGCACTGTCCTTTCCATTAATATAAAAGTCTTGGAGGTGAGATTTGCTATTTTTTTTCTTCTGAGAACAATAAAAACTTAAAAATTCCGTGAACTAGTTGTTTCTAATTAGCTTGCCAAAAAGCCAAGTTTTCCTTTTGATACTTTCAATAAACGAAGACAGCTCGGAAAGCTGTCTGTTGTTTTCGTTTATTAAAAGTAACAAAGGAAACTTGGCTTTATTTTATACTGATGTCAAAGGAGTTTCCTCAACAATGATATGTTTTTTATTGGACCTTTATCGCGTATCTTATACTTTCAAGGAGGCGCGGTGGCGTCGCGGTAACCGGTTTTCGTCAGATCACCGAAGTTAAGCAATGTCGAGCGCGGCTAGTAGTTGGTTGGTTGACCATTTCAGCGACTGATTCGCGATCCCGCGTTGTGTCGTTGGGCAAGGCACTTAACCCCGCTTGCCTACATGGGGCACGATGACGCTGTGTGGTAAGGCGTACTGCACCACGAAGGTGCGCATGTCCTTCAACCAATCTAACCCTGCCTGTCATATATATGTGACCTTAAACATCAATAAATAATAATAATAATAAATAACCCTGCCTGTGACGCGGTGCAGAGTTCAGAGTTACGATGTTGGAGAGCTGACTGCTGCTGGTCGTTGCTCGGTGGTTCTCTCCGGGTACTCCGGCTTCCTTCGCGAGTAAAACTGTCACCGACATGATATGATATGACCCTGGCTGTTAATGTGTCGCTAAACCCTAGTAAAAAAAAATAAAATACCTTTCAAGGGAGATAACTTTATCGAAAGTCGATTTTCATGACGATTTTCGTCAGGGGTGTATTGTTCTTCAATACGTTATTTATAATTTAGCACAATTTCTACAAAGACATTGTCTCTCAAACAAGAATGCTTGTTTCTTAATCAGTGTTTGTATTTGTAAACTGTAATATACAACAAGGTCCTTTGTTGGAATGGACTTTCTTTTTGCAACCACCCACAAATAAATATTCAAGCTCACACAACACTAAATTCATTTGATTTTTTCCCCGCAATGGCAAAATGTACTTTTGACAAATAGAGTCTGTATCAATTCGCAGATATTTCCTCAAAAATGCAAATAATCAAACCTGTGCCATTTGAATATTCTTGTCTAGTAATCATGAGGGTCGGGATCACCCAGCATAGTAGATGACATTTTTGGAGATGGGGGCGAGACAAGGTTATTTCCGACAGAAATTATGATGCACGGCATCACTACGTACCACTATTTAACATGATGACGCACTGGCTGGCTAATTTCTGTCGAAAATTTAATGGTTTTGCACTCCGCATTAACCCTTACAACCCGGTAAACATGAACTTATGCGTGAAGTAAAATTTGACTTTGAAGTTGCAGATGACACAATAAACAATGAATCGGTATTGATGGTCAATAGAGCTATAGGATTAAATAATTATTGATCATCCCTATAAATGCGGAAATGGATTATCCCATTCGCCACAGTCAGTATAACATGATATAATATCATCCAGGTCCTTGTTCAAAGGGGAAAGAGTTAAGTGAGGTTATATCCTCTCCTTATATATAAAAGGTGGTGAAAATGGATGCCTGAAAGACCAGTCCCATTGATATCAACTGGTAACTATTAATTATCTTAGTTATTCTCAAGACGACAGGCCAAAAATTTCACGAAAAGCACACAAAGTTTCCGATAGGGATTTTGGTGGGGAGTAACACTCGCCCCCTGTATCTATGCCCATGGGGTTGCAATACTATAAAACGAATCAGTTGAGAGTGTGCAGGGCCTGAACATCAGAAGACTATCCAAAACTGATAGAGACTACTCGTCCGGCACTGCCGCGGTGACCTCCATTGAAGGATTGAGCCCCTCTGTCTCAAAAGCAATTGCTTGCTTAAAATTCATGGCTATGGGGCGGACTATGGGCACTAGGAACAGATTATTGGTGTAATGTCCTCGCTCATATATGCAATGCACATATGCAGGAAGGGATATCGGTGTTAACGAAACGTTCCTGAATTTCTGACACTTATTTCTGCGCAGAGAAGTTTTATTTATTTATTTATTTATTTTTTAATTTAGTCGCATTTGTGGCTGAAACCCGAAAAATAAAGCCATTTTCTTCAAAAGTACCCTTCAGTCTGACTGAAATGAGGTGAAGTCTTTTTCCTCTTGGAAACGCGCAACTTATTTTGAATGGTCATGAATTTTAAAATATGCAAACATTTGGTTTTTCGTAATTTCTGTTGGTGTAAATTGAGAATTTTGTATGTCGATATCGAGGAAGGATACTGGGACACATATTACATTCCAGACCTGTACGTGCACAATTTCTGCTATTTGTCGCAGCATAAATTACACTTTTAACGTCAACTATATAATTAAAAAAAATGAAGATGTGTCTGCTACCCTCTTCCCCACTTTACCGCTCCTGCCATTCAACTATACTTTTAAAGACTCACTCTATTTCTTTAATGTTTTGTCCGTCTCGAACGCTTCCTCGGACGGTTTGAGGGATGCCAAAAATAACTCCTTCCAGGCCACGTCGTGTTTTGGGGTTACATCACTAATGGATTGGCACCCATCTCAACCGGCATAGCTGACGATAGCCCCATCACTCCCTCCTGGAACAAATATTTTAGATTTTAAGGACAAAAGTCGCCAGATCCTTGATCGGAGAAGCGGTAACTTTTAACCCGCTGAGTATTTTCAATATATATCTTATCAAATCAAGTCAGGGCTGCTGCGAAGCAACCACGACTAAATTTGATGTAAATTTCATCTAAATTTAACACCAAAAAGTCATTGGTCAAAAATTGCATGCAATTTACAGGGGCTAAATGTGATTAAATATGCCGAAATTGTGTATATTTCAGTGGCAAGAGTAATTCTGTCCTGGGCCGGAATGTCCGCCAGTAGCAAGCAAGGAGTTAATTTGTACATACAGATTATCATGATAATGTGCATGTCCTGTGATTCAGATCAGATTCGAGATGGTGTCCAGAATGGGATCTCAACGAGCCGGCTTTGCCGACGAGTTGTGATCCCATTATTGGACACCACCGAGAATCTGATACAAATCACAGGACATGGATACTATCATGATAATTCATTTATCTAACAATTCTGTCACATAAGATTAAATCTTAACCCTTTACCCAACGTAACGGTCAAAACCAGCCAATGCTATTCTAAAAAAATCGCCAATTAATTTTCATTATTTTTTTCATTTTTTGTCTCAAAAACATAGGTTATGACCCCTCGTTAGAACGAGCTCGTCGAGCTCGTTCCAACGAGTGGTCATAACCTATGCTTTTGAGACAAAAAATGAAAAAAAAAATAGTAATTCAAGAATTTGTTTTGCAAGTGCCGTCTGCTTTTCATGTTAGGTAAAGGGTTAAATTATTTTTAAACATTTTTGGGACATAATGTTCGGTCGATCACTGAAACGCACTTAGAATGTATCCATGCGCCTGTTATTATAGCCCGTAGCGCTACCGGAAACGAGTCGTCTATATGATACGGAATCGGGACACATTATGTGATATGTACCGTTTCTCGTGGTTTTCAGGCCAAAATCTATATATGATTGTTAGATAAAATACTAGATGCCATATTATAAATGTGTTGGTGACATGATTTCATATTTAACCCATTACGTCCATTTTGCCCGTGGAACGCTATATTATTCATCATTCAGAGCAGACAGAGGACTCATTTTTGAAAAATTACACGACTTTGTTACTTTTAGTAAACATTCAAGTTAAATATTGAACTTGACATAAATCCCTACTATTATATTTTTATTGGCGTTTAACGACACTTTCCACAGCTAGGGTCACTTCGTATCGACCCCTTTACGGGCGGAGGGAACCGGAGAGAACCGGTAAATTGCAACAAAACAATTACCCATGAACAAATTTTCATTACCAAAAAACAATCTGACACTTCAGTTAAAGTGGACAATTCTAAACACGATGTGACCCTGGCTGTCGAAGGGTCGTAAGACCTAAACAAATAAATAAATTATATTTTGCATCATTTTCTCATATCAGGCCCTCTTTTTTGCATATATTGTCCCCATTGGTAAGGGGACACGCGAATGAATAACATGTTCAAGCAAAACTGGGGGTACCATAAATTTTATTTTGACTTCCTATTTCTCCCTGCCACTTTTGTTTCTCTTTTCGTCTCTCTCACGCCATCTTCAGCCGAAAGCTATTCATTTCTGACCACCCAAATATTGAGGTCGAAGATCCTCGTGGCACGGGGTGGGGAGGGGGGGGGGGGTGGTTGCTGCATTTTCTCTAGACACCTCGAATATTTCCAACCTGCAGCCATTAGACTGTATGATGAAAATATCAGTTGATTTTCCCTAAGGATTAAACTGACTCTCGAAGAACATGTTACTGAAGTAGCAGGAGATTACCATTTCCTGTCAGCATGTAAGGGTTAAAATACAATTTATTTACAAAAAATGTATGCTAATTATCATATAGGCCTACGTCCCGCTTCCGTATATTGTATCCAAAGAAAACAAATTAGTGTATGATATCTGTGATATATTGTTCTTAACAAAACCCCGCTGAAAATAATATACACGTCAACTGTCTAACAAGAACTCATAAATATACCGACATTTCCTACCGGCATCTATTTTTTCCGACAAAAAATATACTTTCAGCGAATATTTAGCAAATGAGGCGAAACATAAACTTTCACACTTCATCATCGTAAGATATTTTGGCGCCAAGAGGTATCATATTTTACTTTTCCGGAAATTAGCTCAACTCGAGCATAGCTTGAATAATACCGGGATGATTTTTCGACACCGGTGAAGAGATGCCAATAGATTTTGACATCTCTCTCTCTCTCTCTCTCTCTCTCTCTCTCTCTCTCTCATTTGTTTCATTAGTTCTGTGTGCGGGGAATTCTATTTGGCTGCATGTCTGTCTGGTTGGCTGGCAGTTTATGTTCTCATCGCACAAAACAGATCTCACGGACGATCTTTTCTTCGTGAAATTTAGTATACTGGAGTTGAATTAAAACAAAATTATTAGTAGATTATAAATTTAACCCTAACACACTTCGTATTTTCACGGGTTGCTGTTTTACCAAAAACATATCAATTTAACCAGTAGCGAACCTCTATCTGAGCTACCAAAGAAATTCCAATAAAAAATGAAAAATAATTCCGTTTAATGTGGAAATTATATATTTAACTTATTTACAAAGAGAAAAAACACCATTAACCTTCTTAAGAAATTTTATCCTGAGTTATGGAGTGGATTTTCCCCCGGATGAAATCTCTCAACTTTGAACGAGCACGTAAGAAGCACGACCTTGTTTAACCCTTTACCCAACGTAACGGTCAAAACCGACCAGCGCTATTCACAAACACCCCTATTTAGTTATCATTATTTTTTTTTTTTTTTGTCTCAGAAATATAGCTTATGACCCCTCATTGGAACGAGCTCGTCGAGCTCGTTCCAATGAGGGCTCATAAGCTATGCTTTTGAGGCCAAAAATTTAAAAAAATAGTTATTCAAGAATTTTGTTTGCAAGCGTCGTCTTCCTTTCGTGTTTGGAAAAGGGTTAACCCGTCATCTTATACAACTCGATGCAACACTTGCAAAAACATTATTTGAATGACTAAAACATTTTATTTACGCCTTACAACAATTTTAAAAAAGGCTGGATATTTCTCGTACATTACATTTAAAGGATGAAGATCAAGGTACTCAGTGTTCAATGTAGTGGTCCAGTGACTAAAATTTGTACTGCACACCTTCAGGTTTCTCACGGAATATAAGTTACAAATCAATTAATTTCCACTCTTCTCATAGCTCAAGACATCAGCGCGCTCACACGAAAAGTTAGTTTGGCTGATATACAGCCAAAGGCCCCCAAGACATAAGCCCCCCCCCCCCCCCACCTCTCTCTCTCTCTCTCTCTACTACAAATAATTTCCCCCAGTCCAAGTCTAAGTTAGGGGTAGACATTACCCCCGAACTGGGTAGGTAGATGCGCAGGCTGCAAGCCGAGAGATCCTCAGTTCGAATCCCACCTGCGGCAACCGCATTGTATCCTTGGGCAAAAACACTTCACCCCCATATCCCACGTGAGGACACGGTGGCGTTGTGTACCAAGGCGTACTGCACGTCGATGGTGCACTTGTCTTCAACCAATGCTAGCCCTGCTTGTGTGGAGTTAGTATGTTGGGGAGTTTGACAGTTGCTCGTCGTTGCACGGTGGTTCTCTCCAGGTACGCTTCCTCCTCCCGTAAAACTGCCCGACACGAGGTGACCCTGGCTGTCTAAAGTGTCGTTAAACCCCAATAAATAAATCACTCAATAAATAAGTAAGCCCCGAACTCCTCCGATTGAATCATTAAAAACAGTGTAGGTATAATTCCCAATTATATCTTAAACTAAGGCTTGAATAGTACCCCCCCCCCCCCCCCCCCCCCACCACCCACCTCCCCCCGCCCCATCACGCGAAGCCTCCGTTAACTGATCATTGAATTAAACCTGGAGGCCCAGTAGGTGACACGTTACTTGTGATTTTTTATGCTTTTTTACAAAGATCTGGATTAATGAGTTATCGTGGTGAGTCTAAACTCCACTCTATGAGTGTTTCAGTATTAATCCTCTCTTCACGTACTGTGGGTCTGTGTGTGTGCACGCGTTTGTACATATGAATTGTGGAGCTGTCAGGTTAGTTGTACAGTGCTTGCGTCTTGGGAAATCACATTTTCACCTTCTTCTCTGGAACTACTGAGCCGATGTGAAACAAACTTGGAAGGAATGATCTATGGGAGGTTCTCTACAAACGATCTTCATTTTAAATGGCCGCCAGAGGCATTCTTTGATTCTCATTGGTCGATTTTCAAAAATCTTCGCCCCTGAAACTGCAAGGTCAAATGTTTTGAAACTTCACATGCTTGATGACTGGGACACCCTCTTCCAACGGACCTCATTTAATGTTGATCGGGTCGCGAACATGGTTCGGAATGGTGGCTCATAGTTACTACGGAAACCCTATGGGAAATTACAATTTCATCTTCTTATCTGAAACTACTTGGCCAATGTGAACTACACTTGGCACAAATAGTGTATGAAAAGTCCTATGAAAACGATCATCATTCTTTGTCTCTCAGATGAAGGAGCATGGCAGCAACTGCATTCTTTGATTCTGATTAGAATAATTGAGGGATATGTAGTTCTGTCAGGTGGTCGATTACAAGCTCTTTAGAGCCTCTGTAGCTGAACCTGTCGCGAGAGAAAAAAAGTGCGTTACGAATATATATAGAATATATCCATAGTAGCTTGGTGTACCAAATGTTCACCACGAGTGGTGAACATTTGGTACACCAAACTACATTGGGTATGTTTTATTTATACCATGATCGTCAGATTATTAAGAGTCGCTATTATTTTTTCTTGATTTTACTGAGCACTGACGTACATTCGAATCAAATGGTTTCGCGCGCCGAAGGCGCGCAGGGACGGTTTGGGGAACAAACCCCTTTCAATCCTCTTTAGCTGTAGAATTTTGAAGTGTCAGACCGTGGTAAAGGAGGAGAAGTTGTGGGTTGTTAGCGGCGCTTGTGTCTTTTGTGCTTCTTTTTCAGAGGTGGAGGTTTGGAAGGAGAGACAGTGGTGGTTGGTGTTGTTGGTGGGCTGCCTAATGGTGATTGGTGAGTTTCGTAGAGTCTGGTCCTGGCCGAGTCTGGAGTGGTTGTGGGTGATTGCTGGGGCTTTTGTTGTTGTAGTTGTAGGTTTCTGGCGTCTATTAGTTTTTTGGTTTCTTCGACTTGTTGGAGGAATAGTTGGTAATTCCTGTCCATCTCTTGCTTGTGAAGGTCCCCTTGAAGGTTGTTTTCCCGTAAGATGTTCTCCAGCCTGTCGTCCGCGTCCTGGCATTTTGGTTTAGAAGGAAGAGGCGAGTGGGGATCAGGAAGAGGCGAGAGGGCAGCTTCCATTTCCACCTCGGTCTCCACAGACTCTTCCACATCCGACAACACCGGCTGGGAAGCCGGCATTTGGATGGGGCTGTCTGTGGGAGTGGGAGAGGAAGTGCTGGCCGCCTCTGGCTCTTTCTTTTCCTCACCGTTCTCTTTCTTCATCTCAAAGAATGTCTCCAAGCGTCGGGCATCCCTCCGCTTGGTGGACGGGCTCTTTCTTCTCGGTTTCCTTCTCTTTTCAGGGCCTCCAGACCCCTTTGGGTGAGGACCAGTGTGAGAGGAGGTCCTCTCAGCAAAGGTGCTACCTCTTCCCGAGGAGGGTGGTGATTCGGTAATTTCATCGATCTTGAATTCCAGTGATAGATGAACGCTCTTGCCTATCTCCTGGATAGTCCAGGTGACAGGACAAGAGACGCCCAGAGCTGCAATTGTTTTCTTCAGTCTCGCTGGTAGCTCCAGTGTTTCCATAATTAAGACTTTAATTAGGATGTTCACACTCTGACGTACATACGAGCGAATCTGTTTTTGTTTACACGAGCATCGGTGGACGGTACTTCCGCTGTCAATTTTATCGCCGAAACGAAATGAAAAAAAAAAGAAACTGAGCCTTTTTCGTTTTAATAACATAATAACATACTAATTCGAGTTATGCATGCTTTATTAACATGAGACAATGCATGTTTGTTAATTTTTGGCATCTTATGAGGTAAACCCATTTAAAAACGTAATAAATAATTGCCACTTCCATTTCACTCTTTGCGAGGCGACGTGCAATAAATTTAGACAAGTTTGCATTCACGTCGATGTCACCAAAGGTCAACGGGGATGAAGTTCTACTTTTGTCATAGGTTTTTCATATATAGTAGAATAGGTAATCATGGTATAAAGGAATGTTCATGATGCACCAGCTGAAATAAAATACAGGAATGACACGAGCAAGTTTTTATCCTATTCCCTCCTGTTAAGAACTCCATCCCTTCACACCATTTCTCAGGAAACTCTCTTTGAGGGATAGCTCTCAAGTTCAATTTTTACGGTCTTATTTGAGAAGTGTTTTTGCAAAATTTTATATGAATATTTTCATATGGTAGGCGACCTACATTTTTTATCATGCAGTTGTTGCATCCATCTGTCGTATAACAGAACAGACACGGTATGATTACTTCATTAAACAATTTTCAAAAACACCGAAATAAAAGGGTGGTGTTCTTGTTTGAATAAAGTGTTTAGAATATATGGGTACGATTCTTCATGGAGAACCTCGGAGGCTAAGGGGACAATGAAGACGGGCATTACTGAGGAATTTTCCCGTAGATTCCATATGAGTACTTGGGTCACTGCTTCCAATGTTTTTGAGCCTGTTGTTTGTAGACACCGCTGGAGGTCACTGTTTGAACATCGCTACTCGCGCTGTCGGGCGCCAATGGTGCCAATTGCACTAAAAATGTTCATTTGGCACCAAAAATATAGCATTTGGCATCAAAATTTGGCACCCAAAATATACCTTTGTTATGTTCCATAGTCTTTGTGGTCTATTATTTCAGTGCGTCGTTTTCCATAAAATCTTTGTCTGGCGATAGAGACGAGACAGAATTCACGGCTGTCAAGTAATCTACAAGTAACAGGTGCAATCATGGATCTTTGTTATGACCCAACTGAATTAACGGTTCATCCATTTATTCTGATTCTTATCAAAACATTTCTTTCTTACTTAATCTTGTTTATTTTGCTTCATATTTTTATAATAATCCCCCTGGTAGATAATAAATTTTATTATACGCTAAACGATAGATTATCGA
The DNA here is from genome assembly GCA_031216915.1 of Pictodentalium vernedei. Taxonomy (NCBI): domain Eukaryota; kingdom Metazoa; phylum Mollusca; class Scaphopoda; order Dentaliida; family Dentaliidae; genus Pictodentalium; species Pictodentalium vernedei. The sequence continues at coordinate 454,153,794 of CM062296.1, forward strand.
AGGAATTGCGGAAAGATAGAGATCGTATCCCCCAGTGTGAAGATATAGAATTTTTCACTTTCACAGTATCAATCAAAATGGCGTCTTTCAGAGCATCACTTCAAGGTGAATACGAGTCAAATTATCAGTGGAAATGATCAATTTGTTCTAATAACGTATAATGAAAAGTAAATCTAGTGTTTTTGAGTGGATACTGATCATTTCCAGCAATAATTCAACACGTATTCACCTTGAATTGATGCATGAAACCCGCCAGATCAAACATGGCATGAAAGTCCGTAATTTAAGTTTTTGGTTTGGTACGTCCATTGAAAGGACGTACCAAACCAAAAACTTATATTACGGACTTTCAGGCCATGTTTGGACTAGAAACCCACCAGCTGAATGAGATTGCAATACTCTGTTTGTTCCGAGTATCAATCAATCACTTCCGCGTTTCAATGATTCAATGCGCTGTTAACTTTCATGCATCAATTCAAGGTCGAAACGAATGGAATTATCAGATTCTTGTAAAATGCGTATAACAAAAAGAAAATCTAGTGTTTTTGAGTGGATACGGAAATATTCTCTCACTTGTGACCGAGCTAAATGGTAATTTTCGCTCGCGCAAGCGCTCGCGAAAAATAAACATTTGTCTCGGTCACTCATGAGATAATTTTCGATATCCACTCAAAAACACTAGATATCCTGTATGTTCGCTACCAGTTTATTTGAAGTGAATAAACAGTGAGTAAATCATTAAATTATTTTGTAAACGTTAATAATAGCTTTTATTTATTTAGTTATTTATTTATTTATTTGTTAGTTTTAGTTTTTTATCATTTGTGTTTCTTTTTGCCACTAAATTAATTGAAATACTAATACTAAATTAAAATATCATATTCTGACTACATCAATGCGCCATCTGTAATGCTTTAGCATTGCAGATTTTTATTGTGGTTTAACGACACTTTCGACAGCCAGAGTCACCTCGTGTCGGACAGTTTAACGGATGGAGGAAGCCGAAGTACCCGGAGAGAACCATCGAGTAGCGGCAAGCAACTGTCAGACTACCCAACCGTCCCAAAGTACTAACTTCACACAGGCAGGGTTAGCATTGGTTGAAAACAAGTGCACCATCAACATGCAGTACGCCTTAGTACACAACGTCACTGTGAAGTCCAATGCCGAGACCACTGTGACACTTGGTTGCAGTCAAAGAACGATGCATGGTTAATGTGTTTTGATTTAGAATCATCTTCAATTTAACACTAAAATCTTTCATTTGGCACCAAACAAAGATTCCACTAGGCACAAAAATACTTTCGGGCCTGTGTCAACACTGCCACTGGATGATAACCATATATTCAAGAAATGCTTTTTTGTAATTGTCGTCTGCTTGTCGTAATAAATAAAAGGGTATCTCCGCCTAAAACTATGATTGTTATAAATGACACGGAGACAGTACAATGGAACATTGTTAACCCTTTACCCAAAGTTACCGCCAAAAGCGATATTCTCAAAAATCCCCAATTAATTTTCATTTTTTTGTCTCAAAAACATAGGTTATGAACCCTCTTTGGAACGGGCTCGTCGAGATTATTCCAATGTGGGGTCATAACCTATATTTTTGAGATAAAAAATGAAAAAAATTAGTTGATCCAGAATTTCGTTTGCAAGTGTCGTCTGCTTTTCATGTTAGGTGAAGTGTTAATTGAATTGCCACTCAGTCAATGAAAAGTATTCACTTAACAGAAGTACTCATTCAGCAGGGATTTGGTCAGATTTCTGTATTCTTGTAATAAACGGAACACATATTCTGTATTATATTTTGTTTGGCAGACATTTCTGACAATTTTCGTCATTGAAAGGAAAGTTAGCTCCCCTTAATTTTCTAAAGCTGTCGGTAAATTGAACTCTACGAGTATGAGAATTTCATATAAAAATTTAAATTTCGAAATGTTAGCGACTTTGTATCATCAATGTGCTCACCAATTGACAAACATTGAGGTATTTTCCTGAGGAGTAGTGTAAACGTACTGCTGGCTTTTTACATTCTCTTCCCCAGTCAGTTTGTCGTTTGACTATTATTCTCGGGTGAATCGTATGTATTTCTGCTCATTATATCAACAGTGCGCGCGTCGTGACATATAATACAGACACTGTCCTTCCATTGATATAAAGTCTGTGAGGTGAGATTTGCTAATTTTTTTCAGGAAAAAATAAAAACTTTATAATTTATAAAAACTTTTTGCAAATTACTGTAAAATACATTCTCTAAATAAATAAAGAGCTGAAGTAGACACTTACGTGCTGTTGGTAGGTGTGATACTGATAGATATTCCTGATGACGGATTATCTATGAACAAGTTGCTTGTAATTAGCTTGCGATGAAATCAAAGTCTTCATTTTGTTACTTTTAATAACGAAAACAACAGACAACTCTGAGAGTTGTCTGTTGTTTTCATTTATTAAATGTAACTAAATGAAAATTAACTTTATTTTCTACTGATGTCATAGGGGATTTCTCAACAATTATTTGCTTAATTCTTAATCGCTCGTCTAAAAGTTTCAAGGGAGATAACGTTATCGAAAGTAGACTTTCAAGACGATATATGTCAGGGATGGCTCGTGGATCTCTGCCAAACATTCTATTGTAACAATAACATGATTTTTCAGGGCGTTACAGTTTATTAACGGTTCGGCTGGAACCCAAGGGTCTAATAGAGGCCCGAGACATAGTCGAGGGCTGCTAATTGGCCCGCAGAGAGATTGCTGTAAGAATCGCTTGATTGGAACAGTTTGACAGTTTTGAAAAACGTATCGTCTGTTTACTAACATAGGTCATGTGACCTGTCAGCCGACATGGGCCTCGAAAATGGGGAGAATAAAATCCAGCTTTGAAGACGATTGACAAGTTATGAGATATCAATAGATAAAATTATTAATGCATACTTACTCTAGAGATAACAATCCAAATATATAGCGTAATTTCGAACCATGACATGACTATATATAGTGTCGATAAAATAGAGTAAATATTTAAACCATTTATTCAATACAAATACGCTCAGGCGCAAGTTCAAGGCACGTAATCAGAGTAGTAGCTCTAGCTTCTGGTAAGCTACCGGGCTGCCGGCCCGATAATGAACGAAGCTTTTTGTAAAAGTGCGCTATTCGGAACGCCCTAAAAAATTAATTTAATAGCCAAAAGAACACCCTGGGAAATGGTAATAAAAGAGATTAAATGCCTGTATTGGATGCAATGGGGCCAAATAAGTCTATAAAAAAGGGAATTCGGCGAGTGGGTAATTTCGTTACACATTTCACGTTTTTTATTCAATTTATGATGTGCTCTGTTACATATATGCAATTAACAGGTCAGTTTGTACTGATGGTATGATAACTAGTTTTTGTGTTTCGGAGTTATATTCAATTAACAGGGTTATTAAATACAGAAATACCCATTCAAGTGTGCACCACTGTATTCTGCTAATGAGAAATCCTGACCATATAGAATTTAGCGATACATTTAAAATCCTCGTGACACAAGTGGTGCATGATGAAGATCTGCACCGCCAATTTCACATACAATTTCATTCCATATTCCTGCCCAAGACCTCTGGCCATCAGTCAAATTCTGGAGTTTTTTGCGCGCTGACTAAATATACCGTTAATATCGTAACGTGATATCCTTCACTCACGCCTATATACATAAACTGAGTCAAAAAAGAAAGTATAATAAACTTTGAGGAGCAATTATTTTAGTATTATCGACTTTAGTCCCAAACAAATTATTGTAAATTCCTATTTTGAGTCTAGCTGTATGAATTTGCATAATTCCATGTTCTTACTGTTGCCAGCGTCACGTCAGGACGTCGCAATTCAGACATGGGGTGAAATGAAAAGTTTACACATGCAGTCAATAGCGTGTATGTCTACCGTTTGCCTCTTGGATGGCAAGACATCGACGGCGCATGGACCTGATAAGTCTCTGGATGTCACCCTGTGATATTGCCTTCCATTCCTGCCTTAGAACATTTCGTAAATCGCCTAACGTCTGAAGATCATGGAAGTCGTACCCGACGATCCAATTGATCCCAAAGATGCTCAATTGGCGACAAATCTGGCGAAAGGGGAGTCCAGGAAAGAAGTTTGATGCTCTGCTCCTCAGGAAAGTGACGACAGATACGTGCCACGTGACATTGTCTTGCCTTCAGGAATAACTGTAATCCGACGTTAGCGTTGAACAACGGGACAACAACAGCGATAAGAATTTCGTCCCGATATCGCTGTCCATTCAGATTACCATCGATGAAGATCAGCTGCGTTCGATGGTTCAAAGAAATTTCTGCCCAAACCATTACACTACCCCCGCCGAAACGGTCGCATTCCCGCACGCAAGCATCAGAAAACCGCTCTCCTCGTCGGCGATACACTCTTGCCTTACCATCAGCGCGCCGTACACAAAATTGTGATTCATCACTAAACACAACTGCTCCAACGCTGCTGAGTCCAGCGAACACGCTGACATACCCATTCCATTCTGACAGTGCGATGACGTTGGGTAAGAATTGGTCCGTGGTATGGACGCCTACTTCGGATGCCGTGTTCAGCGAGTCTGTTGTGGACAGTTTGTGCACTGATTCTATTGTTAGTTCTACCAGGAGTAATTGCTGCTGTTCCCGTCGCCGGAAGGAAGCGACCCCGCAAGTGAGACGTCCTGATGTGTCGGTCTTGTGCAGGGTCATAACTCTAGCTCGACCTGAACGCGGTTGGTCGGCAGTAGATCCAGTGGTTCTATACCTTCCAATAAGATGGTAAATAGTGGCCACCGTGACTCCGAACTCAGCAGCGAGCTCATCTGGAGGTATCCCAGCCTCATGCATACCAATGGCACGCATCCTCTGATTTTCGGTTAACCTTAGCATTTTTCAAAATGTCGAAAGACAAAAACTAGTGTGTTTTCTCAATAACCCAGACTCTCTAGCACAACATAACACAAAGAAAATCTTCGGTCACCCATTCCATTTGGCATTCTCGGGAAGCACGTGCTATTTTGAAATCCGTAGCAAAATTGTATACGGTAGGGTGAACAACAACAACATGTCATAAAAGTCTTTGCCCGACTTCTTGTCCACAAACATTAGTAGGTAGAAATTGCTGGTGCAAGCGTACATGTACATGTACGTGTACATGTACACGTACATTCGTGTACACCTCCATAGGATTTAGTGTTAAAATCGTGTACAGGTACACGTACATGTACGTTTTTAGAAACGAAAAAACGTTTTTTTGCTCGCAATTTAACACTGAATTGTATCCTAGACGCCTGACAGGTACACGTGCATGTACCTGTGCACGATTTTAACACTGAAACCCTATGGAGGCGTACACGAAAATCCACAAGTGGATTTTAAATCGTGTAAAGAGGTTGTGTTAGAATTCGCAAAACCCACTGTCGCGTTTCTAGACGTAAGACTAACGCACGTTATTGCGAGGTGATCTTAATAAGCACTTAATGGAAATGTTTTGAATGAAGAGTGTTCAAACTCGCTGTCACGTTTTCCTGAAGTAAAAACTAACACATGTTATCGTTATGACTGAATGAGGTTTTCGTTCAAAAGAGTCAATTATAAATATGATCTGTAAAAAATAGAGATTCGTGTCTTGGTTCGATGGGACGAAGAGAAATTGAGTTTAGGGATATCGTTCAAAAGAGTCGATTATAAATATGATCTGTAAATAGACATTCGTGTTTTGTCTTGACGTAAAGAAGAGAAATTGACTTTAAGCGTTCGTTCAAAAAGAGTCAGTTATTGAAGTAATCTTAATAAACACTTCCCGGAATGCTTAAACGCATTTTCCGCTCAATTAGGTTTTGAGTGGTAAAATTTTTAATATATTCACGATAGCGATCAGAGAAATTTGAAAATGAATGAATAAGTTCCTTTGACGTTAAAAGTAGAAAAAAAAACAGTTTTCTTTTGTGTGTTGAAATGTTTTAACCGTCATCAAAGGGATTCTCTCTTAATTCGACACTAAGTGAATGGTTCTTTGATATGTGAATGAAAATCCTTTGACAAAACGTAAATTACAATCAAAATGCGTTAAATCAGAAACCGATTTGTCATGTACTGCTTAAAACGTAATTTAAACTTTCCTAAATCAATCAACACGGAGTTGAGATGTGAATATTTTTAGTTTATTATATTAAAGACGGAAAGATTTTATTAACTTAAAAACATAAAAATATAATTAAACATTTAATTTTGAAAATAATAAAAACAATTAAAAACGAAAAATGTTTTTACAGATGGATTCTAGACACCGAGATCGAATTTTAGTAGAGTTTGAGCGTGCTAAGAAGGGCATTCAGTTGGCTGACAGAAGCAGACGTCTTGGTGAGATGGAACTCAAACGCGAAGCCACAAAAATATTTAAACCCGTGACGGAGGGTCAAGAGCGAAGCAGGAAAGAGATAGTCGAAGAATTGAGACCCATAAAGGAGAGTTCTTTGAGAATGGGTTCGTTGCCTCTTAGTTTTGGAAATCGGCATTCCGTTCAATCTACACCGGATTACGTTCCCACGGGGATTCAAACGGAGAGCGACACCGATACAGCTTCGACTATCACCACCGATACAGCTTCGACTATCACCGCTGATAGCGTCACAGCGTCTGATGATGATGATGATGATGGCGGTAAGAGAGATCTGTTGTATGGATTTTATAAGGATTCGGAGGGAAGAATTTTTGTAGGAGACACAGAAGTAGATATTGGCGATGATGAATTGATCGTGGGTTCGAACAGATACGAATTGACTGATGGGTTGCGCAGATTGCTCCTTTACGACAAGCCTAGCGATTACACGGATCAGGATTTCGACAATTACGGCGACATTCTGGTTCAGACCCACGCCATGAAGAGAAATAACGATGCCAGAGAGACGAGACCCAAAGCCAACAGAGGTTACAAGTGGACGAAAGTGGTGAAACCCATATGGGATATGAACAAGAAGTTCGTCGAATCGGTGACCGGCAAAGGGGTGAAAACCACTTTACTTCCGAGCGATTCTGATGCTCTGTCTCAGAGATTGAGTTTGTTGATGGCGAGCAGACGGGCTGGTAACACAGGATTAGATAATCAGATAGTTGCTATATCTGACGAATTGTTAAGACAGAAGGTTTTGAATAAAAACCATTATAAAAGGCTGATGAACGAATTGAAGGATTGATGTGTATATAATAAGTAGAGAGAAACAAACAAACAAACAAAAATAAAACAGTAAATATTTACACTAGAATAATAAAAGTATTTAAACGGCAAAAAACGATTTACCAGTGAAAAAACAAAATATATTATAAAAATTAAATATGTTGGTGATAAAGAACAGGGGATACGTCAGAACTTACGTTCAAGGCGGCTCTGGCATCGTCGATTCTATAATGCGAGCGTTCACGAGCGATGCGGGTAGAAAACTCGCATCGACTGCGTTTGAGGTCGGTAAGAAGACGGCTTTGGATGCTGGTAAGAAAGCCGCTTCTGAAGCCAGTGGTAGGATAGCTTCTGTGGCTGGCAAGAGGGCAGCCGACGCGTTGATCGACAAGTTGATCAGTCCGCCGGCGAAGCGAGCTGCGTTAGAGCGAACGCCGAAAAGTTGGAAAGATTTTAAGGATGATGTGGTACCCATACAAGATTTAGCCAAAATGACGAGTGGATCCGGATTGAAGAGAACTCACAACGGTGTGATATAAATAAATAACAATATTAAACAACTAAGTTTGAAAAAACATATAAAATTTGTGTTTGAAAAGAATCTAAAATAACAAACAAACAAAAATAAAACAAAGATGAACATTAAAGATATGTCTTGGAACGATGCCGCGACTAAGAGGTCGAATAATGAGTTCTTTCCCAAAAGCATAAGAGGCTTGATAGTGGGAAAATCGAATTGTGGAAAGACTAATCTGTTGATGAATCTGTTGTCCCGACCCGACTGGTTGGATTACGACAGATTGTTCGTGTTTGGCAAGAGCTTGTTTCAACCCGAATACAGATTGCTTCGAGAGTGCATGGATCGTAGATTGCCCAAGGACGTCATAGACAGAATCTTTGACAGTAGGGAGGAATTCGACAAGAGTGAAGCTCCACTTTCGACCATTTTGGACCGTGCGGCGATGGAGCTGATGAAGAGAAATGCATCTTCGAACGTCGAGTGTCGACTTTATGAGAACGCTAGCGACGTTCCAGATCATAGGGAACTGAAATCGGAAGATAAGAATCTCATGATTTTCGACGATCTGCTTTTGGAGAGACAGAACTGATGCGAATCGTATTACGTTAGGGGTCGACACAGCAACGTGGACTGTTTCTACCTGTCGCAGAATTATTTTCGATTGCCCAGACAGACGATAAGGGAGAACGCTTATTTTCTATGTCTCTTTGGCCAAGATCTCAAGAATCTCAATCACATCTACGGCGATCACGTCGCAAACGACATGAGCGCGGCGGAATTCAGGAGATTCTGCAAGAGGGTTTGGGATGGTGGACTTTACAATTTCGTCGTGATCGATTTGACAAGCGAATTTAATCGCGGAAAATATCGGTACGGACTCGACAAGTTTTATGTTTCTGATGATAATAAGATAGAGCATGAAAATAAAATTTAGAAAATAATAAATCTTCAAATAATTAGTTTTGAATAAAAAAAAAAAAAAATTAAATATAATGTTCGAACATGGAGAATTGTTAGAATGGATAGCCGAGAATACGGCCGCAAAACAATCCATTCAAATCGTGGTGAGTGGCGATTCGACTCGATTCGCTACGAAATTCGAACCTTCCATCGAATTGAATAGAGAGAAAAGATACGAGATGGCGTTGGTGAATCTGGAGACTTATTATTCCTTTCCCAACATCACCGAAAAGAATAACTCGTTCAAGTATTCCGACGGAGTGGATTGGTTGGAGATTCGAATTCCCAAAGGGAGTTACGACATAGACGATTTGAACAATTACATTCAGACACGAATGAAGACGGATGGAAAGGGAAGCAACAAGATCAGACTCGCCCCCAATCCTAATACCTTACAGACGATGTTGGATTTGGAAGATAATTTTCGAGTGGATTTCAACACGGACGATTCTATAGGCAAGATGTTGGGATTCGATCGAAAGATGTATCAAGGCCACGCGGCATCTGAAAATACGGTCGACATTCTCGCAGTCAATAGCATTCTGGTGAACGTGGACGTGATTGCTGGAAGCTACGTGAATGGTAGCGCTCAACCGACGATCTATTCCTTCTTTCCAAACGTGTCGCCGGGTTATAAGATCGTGGAGCGACCTCGAAATTTAGTTTATCTACCAGTGATTTTAGACACGTTGTATAGTCTCAAAACCACGTTGACGGATCAAAATGGTGAACTGTTAGATCTTCGTGGAGAGAGGGTGACGATACGATTTCACATAAGAGAAATATAAAAGCAAAAAAAAAAAAAAATATTGTGTATATATATAGATAACAAAAATAAAATAAACGCAATATTAATTTTACAAAATTATTTTAATATAAATAATTATTATTAAACAAGAAACAATTGAAGTAAATATATTTTAAAAAAAATCAGAATTATGACAGAATACGTGATTAAAAACGTGAACATATCCGCAGGATAGAGGAAGAAACTTAAGAGAGCGTTTACAACTCGAGGCGAGGCGGTGAGATTCAAATTCACTCACGAAGATCTGACGAGAGGCAGTCAGGATTCGATCGCTTGGACCAGAAGTCAAATCAAAAGGATGGAGAAAGTGATTTGCGATGGAAGAGGGTTGACGGTGAGATTGAGTCCCGCTCAATTGAGATACAATTTGAGAATGAAAGGTGGTTTCCTACCGCTATTGGCAGGAATCGCCGCAAAAGCATTACCCTTCGCCGCAAAGGCACTACCCTTTCTCGGAAAGACTCTTGGCGTGGGAGCTCTCACGGGACTCGCTTGTTCGGCAGTTGAGAAATTAATGGGTGGCAGCAGACTGTTTTTGAAGAAGGGAGGAGCCGTGTGTCGCGTCCACGTAGACGACAGCGGTAAAGGATTGTATCTAGAACCCGTTAGAGGTGGCAACTCTTTGAGAGGAAACGGTCTTTATCTGAAGAGTGGACAGAACGTTGAGCGACTCGGCAAGGGTTTGTTGCTCGGTGAGAATTCGCCGTTTAAGAATATACCGATTTTGAATATGTTATTATAATATAAAATTATATAATTATATAAAATATAAATCATAGAAAGTATAAAATAATATATTTAAAATGGATAAAAAGGTGGAGAAACAATTTTATCACCTGGATGAAAAAGTGGAGAAACAATTTGACGATAATGACGAATATCGCGAGACAGAGTGCGAAAAAACAAAAAAAGATGTGGAAAAATGGTTAGACGCTAATGATGGATATCTAAGGAAACAACTGATGAAAGATATAGATAAAGCACGGGATAGACTGTTGGAATTGAAAAGAATGAGACGCTTTTCACCATCACCACTACCTTCTAAAGTGAATGGTAATGATGCGAGTGTTACCAAGAGATGCACAACATTCGTTCATAATTATGATTCGCATAAACATATGTGTTGTTATAAAAACGTATCATATCACAAAAAAAAGAAAAAAGAAAAGAAGAAGAATAGACGCTGAAATTTGAGAAAAAAGGAAACGTTATTATAATATATATGGGTGATAGTGAAGAAGAAGAAGAAGGAAAACAAAAAAAAACAACAACAAAAAAGTAATGAGATCTAAAGATGATCTCATTACTTGTTTTTTTTTCCTTCTTCTTCACTAAAAAATCAATCACTCTATTGTTTATATTTCCAAGTCCATTATTAGCATGTTGACACTCGTGTATTCTCCTTTTTCGAAAATGTGTTGAATGTTTATCTTTACTCTTTTGAGTTTTTTTACATCGGTGAACTCGCTCTCACCACCCAATTTCTCCACGAGTTCGAGTGAGATTTTTGGATATATGTAACTTCCATAGAACAACGTCAGATCGTCCTTGTCGAATTCTTTATCTTTAGCAATGACGATTTTCTGCAGATCGCTTTGATACTTGTAAAACAAATCGAGCGTGGCTTCATCCAATTTCAAAGTCATCTTATATTTGTCGTATTTATGCTCTAACTCATTCATCTTGATCTCGTTCAATTCGATGGGATCGTGTCATTGTAATCTATAGATTTTAAAACCTAATTTCTTATTCGTTTCGACTCGTTTCAATTTCAATTCGCATCTTTTAGGTGTTGCTGTCATGATCGATTATTTGGGTTTTTTTTTTGTTTTATGAATTCTTGCAAAATAATGTATATTTTAAATTTTGTATTTTAATAATTTGTTTAAAAAAAAGTTTGTTTTTTTTTTTTCGCTCTTTATATATAAAAAAAAAAAAGTTTTTTAAATTTAATTTTCTTTAATGTAAAAATTTTTTTTGTAAAAGTAATGTGATCATATTTAGATCTCATTACTTTTTTTCCTTCTTCTTCGCTAAAATCAATCTCTCTATTGCTCATTATATTTCCAAGTCCGTTATTAGCATGTCGACCTGCATTATTCTTCCTCTTATAAAAATGTCTTGAATGTTTATCTTTACTCTTTCGAGTTTTTCTACATCGGTGAATGTGCTCTCACCACCTGATTTGTCCATGAGTTAGCGTGAGATCAATGGATATATTTTTTTTTCATAGATCATCATCAAATTATTCATGTAGGGTCTTCTGTATTTGTCAATGATATTATTCAGCAGATCGTCTTGATACTCGTAAAACAAATCGAGCATGGCTTCATCCAATTTCAAACACATTTCATATTTGTTGTCTAAGTACACCATCTTAACATCGTTCAATTCAATGGGATCGTGTTCTACTGTATAGATAGAAGTATCTGTTCGCGTATTAAAAAAACATTCTTTCAATTTACATCTTTTAGGTGTTGTTGTCATGATCGATTATTTGGTTTTTATGAATTCTTGCAAATAATGTATATTTTAAATTTTGTATTTAAATAATAATTTGTTTAAAAAAGTTTCTCTTTATATATAAATAAAAGTTAAATTTTAACATCCTTTTTTTTTTTTTTTTTTTTCGTATTAATTCAATTCAACATATAATTGATTAATTCTTTTTGAAGGAATTAAAACATATTATAAACAATTTTAAAACTTTTTAACAAATTATCATTAATACAAAATTCAAAAAAAAGATATTCTTACAAACTCATTTTAAAGGTAAAAACAATGATCAAGTCCGAACATCCGAATTATAGTTTAGAACGTGCAAGACTTCAAACGTTTAAAAATTGGCCTTCGCATCTTGCTCAAAAACCCGAAGATTTAGCCGCTGCAGGTTTAATTTATGTGAGTAAAAGCGACAAAGTTAAATGTTTTTGTTGTAATATACATTTGATGAATTAGGAACCTCACGACAGACCTTTACTAGAACATATAAATAATATCAAAAAAGGCGAATGTGATTATTTGAACAAGATCCTAACGTTGGGATTGATTAAAATCGAAGACGAAGAGTGGGATAGAAATAAAAACCAAAAATTATTGATGGATATGTTACAATTAGAGTACACTAAGGAACAATTGTACAATGTGTTAAATAACGCAAACAAGACCTTATCTCAATTTTTGACTTTAGAACATCTGATTAAATTCACGACGCAAGCGGATGAGTTATCGTCGTGTGTCGAAAACGAGTCGAGCAACACGAACACTTGTCTGCTTTGCGAAAATGCTGCAAACATTTTGTTTCTACCGTGCGCACATTTGTGTTATTGTAAGGAATGTTATTCTAGAGATGAGAAAACGTGTTCATTCTGCAAACAAGAAATAAAAGCGATCGTAAATTGTTTTGAATAAAAACACATTAAAAAAAAAATTGAATTGAAAATTTTTTTTTTTTTTATATAAAGAGTAAAAAAAAAACTTTTTAAACAAATTATTTAAATACAAAATTCGGAAAAAAAATATATTCTTACAAAATGAAGCAAACAGATAAAAAAAATTGAAAAATTTAAATGAGAAAACCGTACCTCAGTTAAACGAGATTTGTAAACTATTAAAAATTTCACATTTCAGAAATCATAGAACTAAATCAAAAAAGATTGAAGTCATACAGAAACATTTGTGAAACGATGGAAAGGCAAATGAAATGCCGATAGCAACGACGTCAAAAAATGCATCGGTTGTGAAAAATGAGAAGAAGAAGAAAAAGATAGTAAAAGGAATCAAAATGCCGATGTCGAAAAAAACCAAAAACGTTTCAATTGTGAAAAGTAAGAAGACGACTAAACGAAAAGCCATTGAAGAAGAACTTCTAGTTTCCAAAGAAAAGAAAAGAAAAACTAAAACGAAAACGAGTGATGCACATCAGATTCTAGACAAACGAGATATATCGAGCGAACTTCAATGAGCAATAGATGAAGGGAAAGGAGAAGAATATCTAGAGTGACTCACTGTGGAACTATTTCAATTGAAGTCCGTGGAACGGGAGAGTGCGATCAAAGGCATTTTTAAAACTTTCGACGTGATTCCCTCGTTGAAGAAAACCGATCCGAAATTGTTCATGGAACGGGTGAAGAAAAAAGTATTGGATTTGTTTCGCGAATACATGAGCGTGGGACTAAAAATTAAGATGATACTCCATTGCGTGATGAATAAAATCGACGTGAAGTCCGGCGAGAGCATCGTGAAAAATGCATATTTCAGATCTAACGTCGAACCCGTATTTCGAGGTTCAGATTTATCGGACGTTTTCGAAAAGATGAAAGACAAGATGTTGACGTCTCTCGCGAATTATCAACATGAAGGTAGTAATTGGACATTCGATGAGTTGTTGAAACTCGAAATTCACATAACTGAAATTGATTTGTTGAAAGGGTCTTCCTACGTGAAATTACCGTATTTCTTAGCTAAAAAACAATCCGTGGTCAATGTGAGAAATAAAGATGATCAGTGTTTTAAATGGGCAGTCACCTCCGCTTTATACCCTGTCAAAATGAATTCCGATAGAGTTTCTTGTTACGAGAAGACTTCTAAAAATCTCGATTGGACCGGAGTGACTTTTCCAACACAGTTAAAACACATCAAACGTTTCGAGGTTCAAAATCCCACCGTAGCGGTGAACGTCTTGGGATATGATGATGAAAAACAAAAGATCTATCCTCTCAGACTGACTTCGTATCTCGGAAGAGAAAAGACGATTATTTTATTATTGATTTTGAATGGTGACAATCATCATTATTGTTGGGTTTCAAATCCAAGTGGATTACTGTCGAAACAAAATAATAAACATAACAAAAAGATATCTTTATGTTTCAATTGCATGAACTAATTTCACAGTGAAGACTCGTTGGCGAAACATCAGAAATATTGCAACAAAAATCAAGGTGTCGCCGTCGAAATGTCCAAACCTAACACCATTGTGAAGTTTGAAAATCACAATAGAAGGTTAAAAGTACCAATTGTCGTGTACGCCGATTTCGAATGTTTCACCGCGAAAATGAGTTCCTGTCAACCCAACGCTCTTCAAAGTTACGTCGAAAGATATCAAAAACACATACCTTCAGGCTATTGCATTTACGTGAAATGCGCTTTCGACTCACAACACGACATGGGTCCCTTCACCTACATGAAACGGTATGAAGATGACGACGTGGCTCAAAGGTTCGTGGAAGAGTTAGAATCGAAAATTCAAATGTTATACGACAAATTTAAAACTCCGGAAAAAATGATCATCACGCAAGAGCAGCAGGACGAAAATAACACAGCCACCGAATGTCACATATGCAGACAATCGTTCGATGAGAATTCGAAGGAAAATAAGAAGGTCAGAGACCACGATCATTACACGGGTCTGTATCGTGGTCCGGCTCACAGCAAGTGTAATTTAAAATATCAAGACGCCGTTTTCTATCCGGTGATATTTCACAATCTCTCGGGTTACGACAGTCATCTGTTCGTGAAAAATCTCAGCACCTCACATGAAGAATTAAATTGCATCGCGAACAGAGAAGAAAGATACATTTCCTTCATGAAATGGAAGCTCATGGAGAAGAAAAGAGTAATCGATGGAGAGACGTTGAAAGAAAAAACGAAATTCATTCGTAGAGCCATACCTTTCATCGACAGTTTTAAATTCATGTCGACTGCTCTGGAAAAATTAGTTGATAACATGAGCAAGGATAAATTTAAAATCACGAGCGAACATTTTGGAGAACGAGTAGACGTCATGTTGAGGAAAGGAGTCTATCCTTACGATTACATGAACGATCTAAAGAGATTCAAAGACACCGCACTACCTTCGAAAGAAGATTTTTATTCGAAATTATATGAATCCGACATTTCCGACGAGAATTACGAACACGCTAAAAACGTGTGGAAATCATTCAATATGAAAACCATGAGAGATTATCATGATCTCTATCTGAAGACAGACGTTCTGCTCTTGGCAGACGTGTTCGAAAATTTTCGAGACGTCTGTTGTCGAAATTACGATCTGGATCCCGCTTGGTATTTCACCGCACCCGGTCTAGCGTGGGACGCTCTGTTGAAGACCACTGAAGTCCAATTGAAATTATTATCCGACGTGAACATGTTGCTCATGTTCGAAAGGGCTGCGAGAGGTGGCGTCTCGATGATCTCTCACAGATATTCTGAGGCTAACAATCCCTACATGAAAGAAGGTTTCGGTTCGAAACGGTCGACTAAATACATACAGTATTTGGACGCCAATAATCTGTACGGTTGGGCTATGCGTCATCCTTTACCGATTGCAAATTTCGAATGGGTGAAGGAACCGGAAGAGATGCAAAAATGGAGAGACTATCCTTGCATTTTAGAAGTCGATTTGAACTATCCGGAAGAATTACACGATCCACACAATGATTATCTGCTGGCTCCTGAACGAATGGAACCGAACGAAGGAGACGAGGAAAAACTCATTCCCAATTTACTTAACAAACGTAACTACGTCGTCTACAGCGAGAATTTGAAACAGTACATTGATTACGGGATGAAATTAGTCAACATACATCGCATCATTCGATTCGACGAAGAGCCTTGGATAAAAAAATACATCGATCTCAACACGAATCTCAGAATTCGAGCCAAGAACGATTTCGAAAAAGTTTCTTCAAACTCATGAACAACTGCGTGTACGGTAAATTGATGGAAAACATCAGGAAGAGAACCGACGTTTGACACGTCATGTCTGAGAAAAGAGCTAAATCATTAGTGGCGAAACCCAATTACAAACACCGAACCATATTCGACGAAAATCTAGTGGCCGTTCACATGCAAAAGACGCACCTGAAGTTCGACAAACCGCATTATCTCAGACCGATCATCTTAGATATCAGCAAGCGATTGATGTACGAGTTTCACTACGATTATGTCAAACGAAAATCTGGTGATAAAGCCAAACTACTGTTCACCGACACGGACAGTTTAGTTTACGAGATAGAGACGAAAGACGTCTACCGAGATATATCTCAGGATGTGGCCGAGTGGTTCGACACGAGCAATTATCGCATCGATCACCCGTCCAACATTCAATCGAATGACAACAAGAAGGTGTTGGGTAAATTTAAGGACGAGAGCGGCGGTAAACAGATCGTCGAATTCGTGGGCTTGAGACCCAAACTGTATGCTTATCGTCTAGAAGATGATGAAGAGATCAAGAAGTGCAAAGGAGTTAAAGCGTGCATGGTGAAGAAAAACATCTCTTTCCAAGAGTATAAAGATTGTCTGTTAGGAAGTGGTCTGGTATATAAGACTATGAAATCGATTCAAAGTGAAAATCACGACTTGTATACCGAAATAGTCAACAAGATTTCACTGACGGCCGACGACGATAAGAGATTCGTGTTAGACGATAAAATAAGCACTTTGGCACTTGGACATTGGACTTTAGATCTAATTAGAGACGATATGAATGTGGATGATTGGATTCCAGATACGATTGTGGATGATAAGATTCCAGATATGATTGTGGATGATAGGATTCCAGAAAATCAAGAAGAATTATATGAAATCAAAATTATAGAAATCGATAGAGACATCGAGAGAGTTTTTTTAAAAAGAAAAAGAAAAAAAGAAAAAAAAATAACGTCATTTTAGTGAATTATAATAAAATAAATAATTAAAAAAAAGTATATACACATTTATGAATAAGAAAATAAAGATATCCGTAGAAGGTGTCGTCTTACCTAATGAACCCCTATCAAACATCGATCTCTTGAATGCAGCAAAAGATTTGAAAATCAAAGATTTTGTAGGCGTGTTTTCCAGAGATGCCTTGCCGAAAAGAAGACCTCGACAATCGGAATGTGTAATTTTAAATCTAGACGATTCATCGGGTGAAGGCACTTACTGGGTGGCGTGGATCAAGAACGGGAAGAAGAAAAATTATTATTTCCACAGCTACGGAATTTCGCTGCCAAAAGAAATAAAGAACTATTTCAACAAATCGATGGTTCGTTACAACACGGAACAAGTGCAATCACCAGATCAAGTGTTTTGTGGTCACCTGTGTCTCTACGTTCTCAAGAGATGGTCTGAAGGAGATCGATTTCAAGACATTCTCAATGATTTACATTAGAGAGAGATTTTTTTTTTATAGTATATATAAAGATAAAAAATTATTTTAAAAAAATGTTAATCGAATAAAAACGAAAAATAAAATAACATAGTTCATTTTTAATAAACTGCGTTTTGAATATATTTTTCTAAAAAACAAAAAAAATCTCACAACAACATGCCAGTCAATAAATTTGGTAGAAGTGACAACGAAAAAGTCAACCTAAGAAAGAAGAGAAAGACGTTCAAAGTCGACGATGGTTACGACGTTGCCAACTTGGACGAATGTTACGTTTGGAGATATGAACCTCAAGAAGAACCTTTGAACATGAACGATAAGAAGCTCTACAATCTTCCCGAGCCGATAGATCTCGCAGATGCCGCGACTAAAAAATACGTCGACAGGGGGAACGCCGATTTCGAATGAATCCTGCTAGATAATTACGTGGATAAAACCACGACTGACGATCTCGATCTGAAATCCAAACATTTGGTGAACATCGCGAATCCCATAGATCCCATCGATGCCGCGACCAAGAAATACGCGGATGACTATCATGCGAGATTCAGCAAACACCTGAGAAATAGATACGTTCAGAAAATGATGCACTCGGAATTTAACGCCAATTCTAACAAGATAACGAACGTGGCCACTCCCACGAATCCCATGGACGTGGTGACCAAACACTATGTAGATCTGGAACAGAGAAAGTCTGACAGACGAGAAATGAAATCGGATCTGAATGCGGGATTCAACAAGATATTGAATCTGTCGACGATCGACAACATGGATGCAAACTCAACCGCGGTCAACAAGGGGTACGTAGATTCTGCCATGATACGATCACAAGAATACCTAGAATCGCAAGTGGACGATCTCTACCTGAACAAACAATCTGGCGGAACCATGAAGGGTGGCATCAACATGAATGGTCACAATTTATTCGGTCTCGATCACGATCCTGAATTCGATTCCAGCACGGTCAGCAGAAAGTACGTGGATGACAACTCAGTCTGGAGAAAGGGTGACATAATGGAAGGTAAACTAGACATGGGTGGACACGCGCTCACGAATCTACCGGATCCTGTGAACATGACGGATGCCTGCACCCTGATTTCGGTGGTGGAGAAAGTCAAATATGCTAGACAATTGATCACTGTGTGGGCCAAAGAGGCCGGCACCTTAGATGAGGGAAAAGCTGAGTGGTCTTTCGGAAATGGAGGTAGCGGAACGAAACATGGTCAGGTGGGATATCCCATGCCACTGGGAGGTGAAATCATTCGAATGAGTCTGGCTTCCTCAGATTTGAATAACAGAGCGGTCGTCAATCTCATGGTGAATGGAGTAGTGAGCAATAAGAGATACAGCGTCGAAAAGACTGAGAATCAACACGCGAATGTTAGCACATTCGGCACGCCTCTCAAAGTGAACGCCGGAGACAGGATTAATTTCGTTATGAAAACCAATAATCCCGAAGCCGCCACTTCTGTGGTGAGTCTACTGATCGAACTAGTTCCTTTGAACAAACAGTGAATGCGTGGAAAATAATGAATTAAAAAAAATAATGTTAGCGGGGGAGGAATTCGCTAGAATTGTGCACTTGGTGATACCTTCCTGAAATTTGGCATGATGTAAGGGTAGGCATCAGAGATTTCAAAATCGATCGGCTACAAGTTGGCACCATCCTCTAGCCACCACTAGCAGCGAAATCCAAAATGGCCGCCAAGCGGATCGAAAAAAAGCTATTTTCGCCGATCGCACAACTGAAGCTCCAAACCTAACACCATACATGTGCTGTAATTGATGTGAATGATGGAGTGAAGCCCTTGGAACAAGTTGGGGGGGAAGATTAATGGATAATGGGATCAGAATTTCCGTCGATGTGTGCGTCTGTGTGTCTGACTGTCAGTATGATCGTCCGTCCGTAGATAAATTAGTGTTGAATGTTTCTCGGGAATGCAATGGTCAAATGAACATGGTATGAGAGATTCCTGTCAACACATGAACAAGGGTACTCGATAGTATGCAGCAGTGGGGATACTTGGACATTTGATAATCCAATTAAAGTGACAGTCTATTCTCAACTTCCGGCATTTTCGATAGATTTATTTTCTAAGAAAATAAAACTATCAAATTTCTAGAGGAGTTCTGGTTCAATCTCAACACCATAGCGACACGTCTGCCAGCAAGGGCAGTGCTGGAATGAACTCGGGATGCATTAGTTCCCGTTGTTAATTATACAATGTTATCTTGCCAGTATAGAACATTGGCAAAATGGGACTAGAAGGGGTGAGTGTATGTTTGCAGTCATTCGAGGTACAGGAATATTTTTTGACTACAAGTAGTATTCTTCATTTTCGGCCAGTTAAGATGTGGTGTGTTCCAAGTCAGGATTAATGTTGCCGACACTTAATGCCCATCCCTCATGGTATGCTACTTTACCAGGGATATAGAGATATAGCCACCACTGGGAGCCAAAACATGACCTTTGATGTCGATGAGTGGTCGAAATGTTTTAGCGAATAACTTATCGAAATATGATCCGGTATGGCAATTTGATACCTTACGTTAGATTTATTAGATCAACTCAGGTATGGATTCATTGAGACATGAGTGCGCTACAAGATGAAGGATTTCCAAGTTGATTTGCTATGGAGTAGGAACTGACTAGTCACATGTGGCCTATGGCCAGAGAAAGACAAGGATACCATAGATGAACACACGGGTGAACGAAGGTATCAACTGTTGTACAGAGGCAAAATAGTTGGGGATATTGTATCATGCTATGCATGAATTAACACCGTCTTGTGCAGTAAATAACAGACTATTTTCCGAAATCTAAAACTGTATTCCTATACCCCGGACAATGTAGCAAGCCACATGGGATGAACATTTGTTAGCAAAATCAACTCAACTAGAAACATGACATGTGTTAACTGGCCGAAAATGGAAAAAAAAATACCAGAATAGGAGATGACTGGTCCTAACATGACAGTATACTACTCAATATTGTTACAACAGCCACCTTCACACTTACACAAAGGTGTGCACCTTAATCCAGCTTTCAAGCATTTGCAATTGCCCTTGCAGGCCTTGGCACAACTACAGTGGAGCATCAGTGCACATGCAGCACTTGCGTCTCCTAGGTGAGTCCAAAATGGGACCAGAATATTGAGACGTGGATTCCACTCCCATCCGTACTGTGATGGGTCTGGCACACATAAGTGTTTCTGCAGAGCACGATGCCAAATGAAAGATGACACAAGAATTACCCTTTTTACATGTTGATACAGAGCTGCTTTGGTGGGCGGGATGTTTTCCATAGACTTAAGGCCATGTGTGAACATATGCCGTCTCGCATCATTGACACGTGTACTGACACAACTGTTACTGTACATCTGTATGGTGAGTTTTTCGATATGCTGCATATGAGGGGAATCCTCTGAAAAGACTTGCGGATTCTCAGTCAATTCTATCATCATTTCAGTTGATGCGGGAAAATTCATCCATGCATTCCATCCTGTCTTCTTCCCAATGCCGAGCATGCTGGATGTTACATCACAACCTGTGAAGGCGTGGAAGAAAGTCAGGGCCTTACAGTAATCAGGTCCAAGTTGTGAAGCTATCTCATGAATTGGCATATCTTTATATGCCTTTCCAATTCCAAACCCAATCCACAGCTCACTGAGTCCAAGGTCACGGAATGTTGCGAAATGGTGCAAAGACAGAATGACGACATCAGAATCAACCGTGCGAAGAAAAGCTATTTTGTGACCTTGTGAGACTGCATGGTTGAGATGAAGCATCATGCGCGTGTCTGCTTCCTCGTGGTTCGATGGAGATATGTCACATAAGCTAACATCCTTATTGCATAGTACATATTCTCCTGATGTCGTTAACAACTGGTACTCGGATGTTGATGTTAATTTCAGCAGTTCAGCAGACAGGAACTTGAAAAATTCGTCTTTATTCTCACTAACTTTCAAGAATGCCTGCCAATTCTTCCCTTTAGGTAAAGGGACGTTCTCGGACACCCGTATCAACCTAACTGCTGTCTCACCGAGGCGTTTTGCTCGCGTCTGATTCTTCAAACTGCCTTCGGGGTAACAGTCATAGATCGCATCAACCCTTGTGGTGTTCGTGTTAATCAGAGATTCGATGTATGGCAATAATTGCAATCGAGCATATTCTCCAAACAGATCCGCTTTCTGTGGTTTGATTACATGGACTACAGCAGGCATATCCAAGATGACAACTGAAGCTTGTCTAGCTGCTGAATTCTTCCCTTGTGCAGGAATAGCTGGTAAACAATTGAGAATTTGAGATTTTGTCCCACTCCGTAGCTTACCTCTATCGGATAATGCTGGCGGATCACGTGCATTCTCGTGCATGAAAAACTCATCCATGTTTGAATCAGGCCGGGCTTGCAGTGAAACGAACATCTGGGTAACTATTGCGGCAGTTGCTTTACTTGACATGAGTTTGTCTCGGCCTTTGTCCAGGTTGGCTGGGGGTGGGTTAAGGAAGGTATATATATTTGCCTTGGGAATAACATCATTCAGGGGTACGGTGCATTCCACAAGCCTTTCCTTCAAGAAAGTGGAATATAAATGCTTGCCCCTTTCGGGTAATGACCGTAAACTCTTACTAACTTCGGGGTCCATATATTCACCAGTATCTAATGTCACCAGCTGACCACTAGTTTCATCATAAGGGTTGATAATGAGTCCCTGATTCACCAGATCGAGGAGAGATTTCAATTGATTCAGAAATTTTTTCTGCTCTGATACCGAACTTCCCGGGTGTTCCGTGTTATCTGATGATGTTGTGTGGAAACTTGCATATTCATACTCATCTATAACACGCAGAACTTCTGACCTTGAAAGCTCAATAACGACTTTCTCTTCAGCCTGGCCATAGAGACCTTTTGGACCACTGTCTTCTTTGAGTAGTTGGATACTATGTTCTTGGCTCTGATCTAAACCCATCATACTGAACTTCCTCTCACTACGCTGGACCACAAAATGGCCTTCCATGAATTTGTTGTGGTTTGAAGGATGCCGCCTGGGTAGCTGAGACATGTCTCTCAGAAATACGGGGACCCACCGACAATAATTTGTATGTCCTAGGGCAAAAAAGTAACTGCACAACTCATCGATAGAACACAGTGTACCAGGCCAGTTACCGATTCGTTGGTTCCGAACGAATTGACAGCTTGTCAAGAGAAAGTTCCGAACGATTTCACCCCAATAGCGCGCAGTTGGAGATTGTGAAAGAATCCTCTGTTCCCACATTTCAAATGACTCATGGGGCCCAGTCTGCTGACAGTAAATCTCATAAGCATTCTTTCTGAGGATCTCAAGCCAAGCTAGAGTGAGAAGATATGCCTGTCGCGTCCTCTTGACATGTTTCCCACCAAGTAGGGATGATGCTACACCGGGTGTGAATATCTTTGCGAGGTGAAACATTCGCTCCCAACCAGAACCACCCATAAGCTTACCACCAGCTTCTTGGGTGCACATTTCAAGATGCAGGAATCCAATCATACACACCATTCGATCCTCACCTATCTCCTCTGGGAACAGCCATTGACATTTTTTCTGCCTGGCATACAACGGACAGTCACCTTCAATGACAGGTATCTGGCCGGGGTTTACGAAAGCAGTAGCTTCCCTAACCACATACATAGCATGCTTCTGCATACTGAGTGAGTCCGCTTTCTGCTCACTGAAAACAGGGAATACCCCAATAACTGCACGAGGTTTGACATTGTCTTGATCTTCATGTTTTGAAAAGAAGCCTGAAAAGGTCACAGGGACTTCATCAAGCTGCCAGCTGCCATCAACCTTCCCTTTATTGCTGATCTGTGACACATGAGACAACCAGTCATTCTCTCCCACGTTCAAATCTGCATATTCATTGGGCCGTACATTACATTCATCTGGAGATTCAAGCCTGATGTCCCCACCAAAGTCTTCAACGAAAGGAACAAATGCATAGTCGTCTGGGAGTTCAATTTGTGTGTCTTCTGGAACATCTAAACTCAGTGGTGGGGGATCAGTACCCACATTGTCCCTGCTCAGTTGACCAATGAGTGTGATGGACGTACCATGCATATCAGATCTACCAGATACATCAATGTTATCAGTGGTTCCTATCGAGAAAACATTACGTTTGCAGTTAGCTGGGACTACAACACCTTCGTTCTTGAACCGCAGTGAAACAGCTCTCGCGAAACTCCTGCGAACATCCATTACGCGATCATAAGAGACAGAGAGTCCCATTTGATGAAAATCTCTGATAAGATTTTTCATACGATCATGGGCATGCAACTTCAAACCCACATAAAGAGGCATTGGAGTTTCTCTGTCACGTCTCTGGTGAACATTTTGTGCATGTTCGGAGCGTTTCGCTGAATT
Source organism: Pictodentalium vernedei (assembly GCA_031216915.1). Classification (NCBI taxonomy): domain Eukaryota; kingdom Metazoa; phylum Mollusca; class Scaphopoda; order Dentaliida; family Dentaliidae; genus Pictodentalium; species Pictodentalium vernedei. The sequence goes on from CM062296.1 coordinate 454,177,829, forward strand.
GCTGATCAACATCTGTGAAATAGTACAAGCCACTCGAGTCTTGGCATTAACAGTCTCATCATCGCCTAAGTTCTGTATACTACATGTGCCCTCAAGTAGAACTCTAAGAAGAGTCAGGAGTGAGTTGGGTACAGGCTCGCTCAAGCAATAAGATGAAAATGATCCCGTGAAAGGAGCTTGAGATATGAGTATGTGTTTACGCAGAAGAAGACCCACATCAACTATCTTTTTTGCCTCTTCCTCAGACACTATACGAGTTAAAGATTCGGACAACAAGGAGCCAACTCGAAACCTACTTGAAATAAACACATCTCTACCCTGTGTGAAGGCGTCCCAGCCATCGCCCAATTTCTGCAACAAATGTTCTTTGAATCGAGTGGAATGTATTTCTTCACTAAGCCAATCAGAACCGACTTGCTTCAACCTCCGACTGTACAGATTCTTGAGATCGACAAGCTTCATCGCGGAATCGTTGTGTTCAACAAATGTTATGAGCTCTGCCATAACGAGAGGGTCATAGGGCAGGCCTGACGCGGAATGTTCGGCGTTCTTCGACTTTTTAGATTTAGCCGCTCGTGCTTCATTGGCAAGCTTACAATAACAGGTTTTGTGATAGTAAAGATCACTAGCAGCGGAATCAAATGCTGCATTGACCCGAGAAAAAACAACCCAGTTCTCGGCTTCCTTTGCCATAATTTTGAGTTTATTGTTATCAGACATTGATCTGCAAATAGGCTCACTGCTGTCACCTTCGCGTTTGTGACAATAAACACACTGGGGCAGTTTCCTGTCACAGCCAGATTCAAAACTTGTCCGTGTTCTTTTAGGACTCAGCGTGGAGCAGGATGCCACTGCCTCATTTCGCTCTCGCTTGTGTAGCACGCGCTGTACGATGTGAGTCCGAATACTGTCACGGCATGTCTTATGATATATTGCCTTATTCGTCAACAGTGACATCGACATACACTCATCACTCTCTCTCATCAAACAATCAATGGTCAAATTATATGGAAGCTCAACGCCATTATCTAGGAAGCGCGTTATGTCTTCCTCAATAGCTTTATAGGCGTCATGAAAACGAGATTCTCTATACGGACGCATCAATTTCTTGGAACTGTCTTGCTGGCAAAAGCAACAACGTTCCCAGTCAGTACTAGTCCGTACACGAAGAGGATTCTCACTCATTCTGTGAATGATTTTTGTGAACAATCGCGTTCTCGAATTAATTTCGACAGACAAATCAGAATTGCTTGCGGAATTACGCCAAACAAGAGATTGTATGGCAAAGAGACTGCTTCATAAAGAGCGTTGTTTCTCCGGGATCAGCGTCATTCAGGTTTGCCTGAATGACGCTGATCCCGGAGAAACAACGCTCTTTTCAAGTTCCAAGAAATTGATGCGTCCGTATAGAGAATCTCGTTTTATTCTACATCATCTCCCACGTCTGTTTCCAACACGTGCGTGGATCAGAGTTCACTTTCGCGCCCTTACAATCGGATGTATAGTCGGTAGACCGTCGAAAAGGAGGTTCCCTTCAGCCGCTGGCGGCCATTTTGGATTGTGCCGCTACTGGTCGCCACCGGTCGGTGTCAACTTGTAGCCGATCGTTTTTGAGAACCTCATAGCCTACACTAACAGTGTGCCAAATTTCAAGAAGGTATCACCAAGTGCACAATTCACCTGTATGTGACGAATTCCTCCCCCGCTATGTGTGATTATTAAAAACAAAAAAAAAACAAAAAAAAAGTAATGAGATTTAGAAAGATGTTCAGTCTCTCTAGATCACATTACTTTATTTATTTTTTTTTTTTGTTTTTTTTGTTTTAATAATTACTCATTACTTTTTATTTTTTTTTGTTTTTTTATTTTTTTTTTCACACTCGTCTCTCATCGAATGATCGACATCTTATTTCCGTCCGATTCGAATTGTAATTCTCTGTCCGACAGGACCAAGGTGAAGGCTTCGGTTTTTCTCAGCCCGTTTCTATCGAATTGCATCTTGATCTGAATGTCTAAGACGCTACTCTTGAGTCGTTCACTCTGTTTACTGACATCGAATATGAACATGGGATACATCGACTTGTATTCGCCGGGAGATATGTTAGGGTTGCTCATCAATTCGTCTAAACCGTGATACTTCTTTCTAAAATCAGCGGCGTCGCCATACAGTCTGCAGAAATCGTTCTTGTCGAATGACGCGTTGTAATCGATTGCTGGATATCTCGTGGCGTTCAGAAAAACTTGCATGTTTCTCAAATGACAGTGATCGAACAGTGACGCATTCTTTTCCTGAGACCCGTCCCTATCGGTCTGAAATGCAACCACGATGAAACGCGGTCTCTAAGAAGCGGATTTCACCATCAATCTCCAATCGAAGTGATTCGTGGAGGGAGGAATGCTAGCCGTGTCGCATTGTCTCATTCTAAATCACACGGGTAATTTACTCTTGGATTCTATGATCTTGTAGAGACGCGCTTTCTCCACGATCGAAGGCTCCACGTGCAGAACGAACCACGATATCTTGTGTAGAGTTATCTTACCCGCATTGGTCGCAGTGAGTCTCACTATTGCGTCGTCATTTCCTTTTCGAATCAACGTCAGATTATGTTTGAATCCGTACATGATCTTGTTGTAATCGTCCGCAAATCCGAAGATGTGTTTCAAAGGTATCCTGAACGAAAACGTTCCTTTAGGTCTGGACGTCTTGACAACGTAGTCGAATATCAAGGTGGCGCCGGCGCTAGCAGGGTCTATGGTGTCTTTCACCCACAACTGATTAAGTCCTCTGGATTTCAAAAAATCATCAGGATACGTCAAGAGTCCGAACATCGTGGTGGCCTGACCGGGATGAAAAACAGATTCTATCTCTTGTCCGGATAGCATGTATTTTATATTACTGAATAGATGCATGATGCCATTATTGGCTAGAGTAACTGTGTCGTCGTCGTCGGCGTAGTCGCTCCCATCTTCCTTGGTGAGACGTCCCTGCACCACTATGTAACTCTCGCTAGGATGTATGAATAGATCTTGAGTTTCAACGTTGATTCTTATCTCACTCGCATTGTTCAAACTCGTTCCGGTTACCGGTTCGTATTCGTGAACCTCATATTCTTGAATACTTTCATATTTCACTATGCTTTGTGCTATATCTAGTATATTTGTCATTTTAAAGGATTTTAGTTTTTTGTTTATTAATTAACTTGCTTTCTTTATCTAAAAAATAATTTTTAATTATTTTTTATTATTATTTTTTTCCTCTCTTATATATATGTGTGTAAACAAGAAAATGTTAAAGAGAGTAAATAAAAAAAAAATTGTTTTCTTTATCAAAACTTCATCTTCTGTAATTGTTGTTCGTAAAACTTTCCGATGATCTCTTCTCCATCCAAAGCTTCGATTTCGTAAGTCACCGGATCGGTGTGAAATATTTTGATTATCATGAAGATTTCCGAGGTCCATCAAGGAGTATAACCCTTTTTGAAGTGCTTCTTATAAGCATAGATTCTCACTCGATCACCGACTGCAAATTTCGACGTTCTAGACTTCTTCCTGATCTTAGATCTCTCAGGATATAGATTCACGTAGACCTGTTTTTCGTTTCGAGGATCGCTAGCTTCCGCGGGAGTCATCTTGATCGATCTGTGTCGGGTGTTGTTGTAATCTTTGACCTGACCGTTCAGAGCGTATATGTATTTCTTAGTCGAATTCGCCGTGAAGTATCTGTGCTTTTTTTCCTTCATCGTTCGATTCCAACGTTCCACCACGCTGGCTTTCTCTTCATTTTCGATCGAGTAGAGGTCGACCAATTGATGAACGTGCTTGTTGTAGAATTCCTTTCCCTTATCCACCCACAATTTACTAGGTTTTCGAGAAGATGAGTCGAACACGCTCTTCAGAGCCTCGGCGACGCAAGGTCCTGATTTATTCTTCAAAGCTCTGATCCAACCATATTTGGAAAACACGTCGATGACCGTCAATAGATATTTGACGCTCTCGTTCCACCTCGAAAACGATCTCATGTCGACCAAGTCGGCAGACCAAATATCATCCAAACCCTTCACGAACACCCTTCTCTTTCAAAATTTATGCACTATGGGTTTGTGTAACTCCTCGGCAAATTCGCTCGTCAATAATCGTTTCTTCTTCTTCTTTTCAGATGAGCTTTTTTTTTTTGAACGCCCCATCCGAATTGACGTTTCGCACCGATCAGATTGCCGACCGGCGAACGTTCCATCTTCTCTCTCCTGGTCAGATTCGATATGCCTCTCAATTTCCCCAACATGTTTTTATCGCAGACGTCGTTGCGAGTCTTGGTGTCGGGATGTCCGGCGTAGCACAGATCGTGATCATACGCGGCCGCGTCCACCCTATTCACAGGTTTGCTCCAAGATTTGGGTGTCAGATCGACGTTGAGTCTCTTGTTCAATTTCGTTCCGGGTCCCGTGAAACTGTGACCAGGCAGATGCATTTCGAAAGGTAGATTATTGATCATTTTATTACCGATGCCTTTACCTTTGCTCGCGTTCTTTTTTTTTGACGAATTTAGTCTTGATAGAACCACACACGTCGCAAATTCCGCGAAGCATCTGTCTGTCGTTTTTAGTTCGCACTTCTCTAGAATTACTCGTCTCGGTAACTCTCTTACACTTTACGCAATACAATTTTTAAGAGTTATTAAAATTAATTTCGTTTTTTATTTTATATATAAATTTAATAATCAATTCTGTTCTTATTATATATATATTTTTTTTTTTCAATCGCTGCTCTTGAGTTCTATCATCTTACTGAATTCCTCCCTGGCCTCTTTCCTCCCCTTTTCCACCAGAGAATCCTTCATCTCTTCCTTGATGATCTGACGAGTCTTGATTCTCACGGCTTCTTTCATGGCATCGTATTTTGTTTTCTCGCTCAATATCGCGAAGTATTCTCTGTCCGATATCCTACCGTCTTTCAATGCCATAGAGATCATTTCGGATATCGTGTCGATCTTGGAGTCGGCCAAGACGCGAATCTTGTCGTGTTTCCTCACCTTCAGATATAATTTCCTACTCAAAAAGTTTCCGAGCGTGCTAAACAATCCGGCGGCGAGAGCCACTCCTTCTACGGTCAACACGATCGGAATGCCGACCGCGGTCAACAACAATCCGATGCCGGCCGCGTGTAAACCCATGTAAATCGTGATGAGTGTCGTGTCAATCGCGTTGACGAATTTCACGAAACGCAAATACTTCTTCTTGAGGGAACGACGAGAATCTCTCTCTCGAGTTAGATACTCTTGGATTCTACTGATTTGATCGATGCGATACCTCTCTCCTCTTTCTTCTAGCGACGGTGCCGTCGGCAAAACGTCGATCGGCTTCTCATCCTCGTCGTCCACTAACGTCGGATACAATTTATTTCTGGTTCTCATTTTTGTTTTTTTTTCTTTCTAATATTAAATAAAAAATTTATGTGTGTATTTATTTTATTTTCTATTCTCCCTTATTTTATATCAACGAGAAAACTTAGACGTATGCTTCATTGAACAATAATTTCTTGACGCATCCCTTATCTTTTAAAGTCAGACTTTTACGTGCCAATTTCAGCTCTTCCGAAACTGTGGGCTTGCTTTGATCCTTACAGAAGAGTAATCTCTTCCAAAACGCGATCACTTCATTGATTTGAACGCGTTCGAACGCCGGTTCGAAATACTTGTTGACCATATCTTCCCTTTCCATCCACAGACACGAATGATTCTCGTGATCGAAGTCTAGATGATCCCGACATCCGACGCATCATTCTAACAAGAGACGACCTAGTTGTTCGTTCACGCAGAATGCGTAGGCTCTCATCAGCATTTTTAAAAGAATCCTTACTCTAATATCCTGAGAATCGCTCATGATTTACGTATTTTTTTATTGTCTATTCGATTTGATATATTTATTTTTTTTAAATAACTATTTATTTATATTTTTTTCTCTCCTATATATATCAATCAAAAACGCGACAGTGGGTTTGAACACTCTTCATTCAAAACATTTCCATTAAGTGCTTATTAAGATCACCTCGCAATAACGTGCGTTAGTCTTACTTCGAGAAACACGACAGTGGGTTTGTGAATTCTAACACAACCTCTTTACACGATTTAAAATCCACAAGTGGATTTTCGTGTACGCCTCCATAGGGTTTCAGTGTTAAAACCGTGTACAGGTACATGCACATGTACGCACGCATAAAACTACAGGCGTCTAGGATACAATTCAGTGTTAAATTGCGAGCAAAAAACGTTTTTTCGTTTCTAAAAACGTACATGTACGTGTACCTGTACACGATTTTAACACTAAATCCTATGGAGGTGTACACGAATGTGCGTGTACATGTACACGTACATGTACATGTACGCTTGCACCAGCAATTTCTACCTACTAACATTCAACATTAGAACTATTATATTTCATCCTTTATGCTATTTTTTCACTTTTGTTTCTATTATACTTTGTTTTTTGACTCAGTATATATACGTGCTCCAGTCGCCGTGGACTGGTCGTTAATCCACGAGAAGGCAGTGATGTGTTTACCAGGTAATAACAATCCTCACCAGCAAAATTTTAATTACTGAAGCACCGGGTTGTACCTGCTGCTGCATTAATTAAAGTTTTGATGATTATTCCTAAAATTAGTGTTTGCAATCTAATATTAATGCGTCGGTGGAAATATTATCTAACCCTGGAAAGTGACCAGTCCACGGCGGCCGCACTGTAAATATTCCTAATTCCAATCAAAACAGTATTTAATTCACTGTGCAAACATCACAATATTAACACAATTTGTGGGATTACTAATCATTAAACTACAGCTGTGATCAGTCTTCATTCATAATAATAATAATAACACTTCGGCCGGCCGCTGATTGGTCGCGTTTCTCGATTGAGAAGGCATTGGTAACCTCTACGCTCCCAACTGCCTCTCTATTCCCACGCTTCTTCTCTCCTCTCAACACTCGGAGACGAACTGCTTGATGACATCTCTTGCCCCATTCTTTCCAATCTCTCCGATTAGCATATTAATCCTCTCCTTTGAGTCACTCACTAATCACATTTCCTTCATTCTCCCATCCCACTTCCCCATTATACTCCCAGTGAATTGTATTCTTTTAGATTGATATTTTGGACATTCTGGAAGAAAGTGTTCCAGGTCTCCATCACGCTTAAATTACACATCTGGCACTCCGTTTCACTGTTTTTCCCAATTTTGCCCCTCAGCTCCAGGGACCGCGACCTCAGCTTGAACAACAGTGACCCCCAAAGGTGCCATCAAGGTACTCTTCAAGACCAGGCTTCTCTTTATCACGCAGTTAGGCCACACAAAGACCTCTTAACAACAAACACGTAATGGTAATGTCATAAAAGTTTCGGTCAAGTCAAGTCTCGATTGAGAAACATTCCCTTGTGGGCTGAAAAAAAAAAAAAAAAGTTTGTGATATTTTTAAATTTAATCGAATGGAATATTTCAGTTGGTCAGAAAGGCGAACCGTTTTGGTTCGCTTTTCCGACCGACTCAAATACTCCATTCGACTGAATCTAAAAAGAGGCGATGGAATATTTAAACATTAGACTGGTTCCAGTCCATAACAGCGTCAGATTCGTTTGTGAATTTGACTGCTCGAGAGATTGATTCACGTCAAGACAGGGAGCTCGGCACGACCATGCGAGCACGATCGTATATCTCATAGCCATCTCATCTTTGTTTCTATAGGCCTTTCTTTCCTTCCAAGTGTCAATGATTTTAAAAGGGTTTTGATGACTATTGTTGACAGAAAAAGACAATTTATTTACATGGAAATAAACATTATAGTTATTCCCTAAATCCAAGCACAAGGCACATTCTTTGATATAAATTGAAATAAATACTGTTTAAACAGAACTGGTTCCATCTCAGGGACAAGATTAGAACCAGTTTTGGTTCTAAAGAGAACCTATATTTTTTGCAGTGTGGGGCAAGTTGGTGAGTGTGACACTGACTGCCAACATGGGGTTTCAACCTGATATTTATTCATTGAATCTGCAGTTTATATCAAATAGAACCACCCCCTTTCAAACCTAACATCTCATTCAATAGAAATCTATTTTTGAAAGATTTTTCTTCAACAAGATCAAAAACATTCTGGCGTATCCTGGGTATTGCGAAATGTAATCGTTCTTCAGAATGTTTGATCAAGATGTTGACTAAAACTTGTCATTCCCATACACTTCACAGCTGTGTTTATGGGTGATACCTCGTGGTTTCCCGAGTGAAAATTAACTGTCGGATTTATTTTCAAAAAATTTACGAAACGTTCAGTAAATTATACCTGGATATGATCTCTGGTGAGGTCCGGGCATAATTTATTTGACGAGTTTCGAATAATAAACAATAAACTGAGAACAAGTTTAAAAAAAAACCCACTGAAGATGATGCTTTAACTGTTCAGCAAAAACCTCGCCTCTCACAAGAATACAAAATACTATATGCTAACATAATGTGCTGTTTGCTTGACCAATCGCTTTGAAGAATATAGTCCCCTCTGACGAAGCTATTTTAAAGCTTTTAGTAACCGAAATTTTACTTAATCGTCTAGTGGCTCATTGGTTGGAACATTGGACTTTAAACCGAAAGGTCAATAGTTCGACCCCGATCCACGACGTCCACGCTGTTTTCTTGGGCAAGACACTTAATCCCGATTGCCTACAGAGGCACGCTAGCGTTTGGTACTAAAGCGAACTACACGTCGATGTTGTACTTGCCTTCAACCGCCGCTAACTCTGATTATGTAGGATTAGTAACCTAGAGAATCTGATAGTTTCACGCCGCTGCTTGGTGGTTCTCAGCGGGTATACCGACTCCTCCACTCGTAAAATTGTCCGACATGATGTGACTTTAGTTGTTGAAAGTATCGTTAAGCCACTATAAACAAACTTTGCCTTCTGTACAGTGACGTGAAAATACCATAATTTGAAGCAGCATTTTTCTCAAATAATGCAACTAGATATTTAGACCTTTACCTAACATGAAAAGCAGACGACACTTGAAAACAAAATTCTTGAATAACTAATTTTTTTCCATTTTTTGTCTCAAAAACATATGTTATGAACCCTCTTTGGAACGAGCTCGACGAGCTCGTTCCAAAGAGGGGGTCATAACCTATGTTTTTGAGACAAAAATAAAAAAAAATAATGAAAATTAATTGACGTTTTTGTGAATAGCGCTGGCTGGTTTTGGCCGTTACGTTGGTAAAGGTTTAACCAATACACTCTTGCTTGACACAGCTCAATGAGTTGTGACAAATAGTTTTGAATTATTTAAATTCCTAGCTGTATTATGGGAGAAATTTTCAGGTTTGATATTTCGACATCATTGTGCAGAGTTAGCAACGGTTCCCAAACTCGCCAAATGATGTCGTTAAATGAGGTCACTTAGAATATTTTATTTTATTCCACCTATCCATTGAAACTTCGCTTTTTCGGTGACGTTTGATTGGAGGCGTTGTTGGTTGTTGCCGTTATGCACAAGGACTAAAAGTTACCGATGAAAACATATCTGAAAACAGACTGAAATGTACTGATAGATAGATAAATAGTTTATTGCAAAAACACCAAAAACAAGGCAGATTGCATGTTACACAACTAACAGTACAGAACATTAATGTTAAGCCTTGAAGATAATGAATTAATAATTGATTATTTACATGTTATGTGGAGGGTTTATACTGTCGTGAAGCGTATACGTTGGGGAAAATTAGCTCACTCAAAGCGCTTGTCAACTTTGAACATTTATTTAAATTTAGCGGCGGAACAACCAACCGTACTTCTTTCTCAGCCGGTATAGCCAGACAACTGGTAACAAAAAATTACGCTATACATATACATAACAGTTACTTATAACAATGGTTACTTGTAAACATGCACCTAAACCAAATATTTAAACCTTTTTTGAATTACACGATTATTCAAGCAGCGTGTGCAGTTATACAAATGTGATAATCATGGATTATCAGCTTATGTGAACTCTTATATATTTGACCACTCCACAAACAAACGCTATAATCACCACCTTATGACTACAACAGTTAACCCTAGATTTTCAATGAGAAACTCACCCTATAACAGTACAATGTGTCACACAATTAAGTAGCCATAGCATTTGCCTGATGCCTGTTGTTGATAACTGTGGGGAACTTATCCCGTGTTTTGTTCTTATTTGGTAATAGCTAAATTCATATAATAAATGTAGTTCTCATAACGTATTACCATGAATGCCCACTCTGTTAAGTTTTTTTAAACAATATATTCCCATCCACTGTATCAAAGGCTTTTTTAAAATCAACAAAAACGGCGTAGAAAGGTCTTTTTGTCTTTTTATGTTTATTTATCGTTGTTTTCAAAATGTGAGCACTGTCGATTGTACTACGGCCCTGACGAAGGCCAAACTGGTTATCACTGATTATGGAATTATCCTCGAGAAAGGCGTCAATTCTTTCATTTAAAAGTTTATTAAATAAATTAATGTGAAGCTTCAGTTCATTTGAGTTGATTTTTTTATTAGGGCTTAACGACACATTAACAGCCAGGGTCATATCATGTCGGTGACAGTTTTACTGGTGGAGGAAACCGGAGAACCCGGAGAGAACCACCGAGCAACGATGCGCATCTGCCAGTTTCCCAACATCGTAACCCTGAACTCTGCACCGCGGCACAGGTAGGGTTAGATTTGTGAAGACATGCGCTCCTTCGACGTGCAGTATTTCTAGTACACAGCGTCATCGTGCCCCCATGTAGGCAATCGGGGTTAAGTGCCTTGTCCAAGGACACTGTCAGGGACACCTGAGGCCCCGTAAGGCCTGGGCTGACGTGGGGTTATTTAGTCCCGCTGATGAAGTTGCGGGAAAATTAGACCAACGTGGATGGTCGGAATCCAAGTGTCGCGAACTCGGCACTGGGAGCTGAGTTAGGCCGACGCTGTGATTCCTTCTCTGCCAAATTGGCCTGAAATAGGTTCGATTTCCGTTAGGTGTGATTCCTAATCACTTCAGGCTGTGTAATGGAAAGAATGACTTAAAGTAACAACGATTCTTTTATTTACACATAAAAATAAAGCCGTTTCAATATTTCAACAATCAACAATTCGATTCTTTTCACAGAAATTTGGTTGCTAGGGTTAAATAATTCTCAACAAGCATATAGTCATTCTATAGCCCTGTACTGGCACTATAGTCTACACACTGGAAATGTTACTACTGTGAGCTCGCCATAAGAGCTTCACAAATCTGAAATGTTATTACTGTGAGCTCGCCATAAGAGCTTCACCCGCTTAGGCTCAAATGTCAACGTCTGCGCGTAACTGTACCTCTGGCTGTCGGAGGGTTCCGACCAGCAATGTTCGTCATCTATAAAGCCACCGTACTTCTGATTTGGGTCAGATATTGTCTACTCATACCTTATGTGCCTATTGAAAGTCCTCCGTGAAAGTCCTATTGAAATATTCACCGTTCCTGGTTGAATTCACGATTCACAAATGCCCCTTTTGTGCTAGGGCGAAATTGTCACTCACACCGATCTCCAGTCGGTATTACGATGCTTCGACAGCAAAACAAACTACTCAGAACGCAATCAGTCTGACGCTTCAAAGGGTTAATACGCACAATACAATTAACCTACACTTCTGACTATTGCAGGACGATACCTGCTACTCGACAATCTAAACTTTAACGTTCCACCTGGGTTTTCCTTCTCAACGAATTTGGCACTCTAGCCGCCTATCAACCTTAAGCTAAATCAGTCGTGGAATGCCCTCTCTGGCGATTCCAGCCGTTTCAGGGTCCTGTGATCGAAGGTACCCTTATGCCAGGAAACAGAGTCCGCCTGCCCTGGACTTCACCAACGTGTGTGTGACCCCAAGTGTGTGTCTAATGCTCTGCTCTTCAAGGTATATATACTTTTTACCCTAAACTGTCAGGTGGACAGACGCTAATCTGTCCACCTATCAAGACGGTGGGAGATGACATATATCGAGGCAGAGTCAATACACGTCATCTCGCGCGTGACTTAACGGTGGTTTCACTTGTCGTGAGAACCGATACGTTTCTGCCAGTCATTGTCATGACAGCCATTTCTATCTCTTAGAATCTCGTTTCTCAATTGGCCGTGACGATATCCTGCCACCAACCGATTACGTCTCGTAAGACTCGCGACTACTGTATAAATTAAATGAGATTAGACCTTATCTAACATACCGTTTCTCCCCTGGGTCCCTGCCCTGAAGCTGGATATACACCACGTGTGTTTTGTCCATGTCCAGCTTCACCGAGAAGTGAAATTCACGTAGGTTTTTCGCCTTGATGCGGAATATCTTTTGAACTTACAATATCTTTATATATGAGGCCCCTTTGCCCATATATTTAGGCTGGCTTTGCCCTGACAGACACAACGTGGGAGCGCGAATCAGTCGCTGAAATGGTCACCCATCCAACTACTAACCGCGCTCGACGTTGCTTAACTTCGGTGATCTGACGAGAACCGGTTACCGCGACGCCACCGCGCCCCCATTTTAGTTGATTTTTAATCCATCTGATTTCAGAGTGCTCATAAACTCACTGAGCAGACATATACCTGATGCCTTTACGACGTATCCTGATTCTGGATCTTTTTGTTTAAAAGGTTAAAGTAAATCCTCTGATTTTAGAAGGAGGCAAGAAAAATCATTACTTCTCGGGTTCCAAATTTTCATCTCCGTGACAAACTTAATAGCACACTGGGCTTTTTTTCCAACATTAATGACACATTTTATTTTGCTTTGAAAAAAACAAAAGCATGAAAATATTTGAGTTTCACACTTTATTTTCAAAATAGACGTATAAAAACTTATATTACACATACATTGTGCGTATATTTATTTTGACCGCGTTTATTTCTTGGGTGAGACGACGGTTTTCCAGGTACATTTTGAAAAGGGCATTTCAAATCGTGATCTCCATCTTTCCCTTCTCACATCACGAAATAATCCGTTCTTCCATACCTCTTCTAATTGTTCAATAATTTATTATTCGCTAAACGATAGATTGGCGAAGAAATTGCGGAAAGATAGAAATCGTATCCCCCACTGTGAAGATATAGAAATTTTCACTTTCACGGTATCAATCAAAATGACGGCTTTCAATGTATCACTTCAAGGTGTATACGAGGCAAATTATCACTGGAAATGATCAATTTGTTCTAAAAATGTATAATGAAAAGTAAATATTGTGTTTTTGAGTGGATACTGATCATTTCCAGCAATAATGCAACTCGTATTCACCTTGAATTGATGGATGAAACCCTCTAGTCCAAGCATGGCCTGAAAGTTCGTAATATATGTTTTTGGTTTGGTACGTCCTTTCAAAGGACGTACCAAACCAAAAACGTATATTACGGACTTTCAGGCCATGTTTGGACTAGAAATCCGCCAGCTGAATCAGATTGCAAGACGCTGTCTGTTCCGAGTTTCGAGCAAAACACTTCCGCGTATCAATGATTCAATACGCTTTTACTTTCATGCATCTATTCAAGGTTGAAACGAGTGGAATTTATCATATTCTTATAAAAAGGGTATAATAAAAAGAAAATCTAGTATTTTTGAGTGGATACTGAAAATTATCTCTTGAGTGACTGAGACAAATGTTTATTTTTCGCGAGCGCTTGCGCGAGTGAAAATGACCATTTGTCTCGGTCAGAAATTTGAAATAATTTTTGAAATAATTCGTTCTTCCATACCTCGTCTAATTGTTCAATAATGTATCTGGAACTATTGTGTAGTTATGTTTCACCATATTATTTTAGAGTGTACAAAGGCACATTTTGACACCAACCATAGTGAGAAATTCTTGGTCTTCTGATTTAAAAAAAACGGTTTATGTGTCATTATTTTTCGGAATCCTTGACTTTCACGCATCTAAACATTAACAAATACCATCTATATATTTTAACCTTTGCATTTATTGAAAAAAAGGAAAATGCTGCAACTGTTTCAGCCAGTGAAACAATCTTTTAAATCTTCTGTGTCAAGGTGATAGCTAACAATTGCGATTTTGTTGTTTATAAGTGTAAATATTTTCGATATTATTTCTGCCTGGGTTAAATGTTAAGCGTAAAGATAGGTATGTGACGGACCCCGGAAACAGATTTGTCAGACTAACGTTAATTCCAGAGCTTCTAAATGAAGTATGAAATTTAATGTCCATTATGGCGCACGTGTTGAACGCCACATGAACTATCTGATAACAGGTCAATAGTAAGAGAGACAATATTCTCTTCTGTAATAGTTATCTGGGTAATTAAAGCCAGTTAAAATCTAATTGTTGAAAACCAACGCATCCCACATGTTCTGGACACACACCCATATTACGCATCTATCCTGTCTCCGAAATGTCAAAATAGTTTACCTCAAACACAATTCGCATTAATATATCTATCCGTACCGAATTACAAAGCACTCGTTAAAACAGAATTAATATGTTTAAACTTTGCGTTCCGACTGTATAAAGAGTGAAGCAGAATTCTGAGGGGCAGTTGGCCTGAGGACAACCAGAGAAGGTCCGAATTTAGCCTTGGCCGTCGAGGGTCATAGGCAACGAGATTGAAAGTCCGCGTATTGTCGTAACCCTGTGAGGGTTGCAAGGAACCGATAGTAGTTTGTTAACGGTTGCGAACCGTAGTGGCATAGTAGCCAAAGAAGTAAAAGCTGTAACGTTGAGGTCTAGAAGCCGTTTTAAGAGCTTGAGTAAGTGCTTGAATAGCTCGCGAGTTAAAATAGTTTTGGGCGGTGCGAGAATTGGTGATGTTGAGAACAGTTTTGCAGAATATTATTATGTAAGCTTTGTTAAGTATATATCAGAAGGCGAAGAATAAATTAACACCGTGAGAGCCAGGCAAGGCGCAAAGTGATCGTGAACTGTGGTAGACGCCGATTGAATTGTGATTGAACTGTGAGAACGCTGATAGAATCACACAAGCAGAACATTATATGTATTGAGCCCGGATGACTGTGAAGTAACCCTGCGAGGAGGAAGCAACGAGAAGTGAATAGACACTTTGTATGTATCACAAACCGTGAGAAGATGAAGTGAGGTTGATCCAGCGGACACAGCTAGCTGTGAGAGACGTCGAGGGCCCTAAAGAATAAACTTTTATCCGCGTAATTAGTGTATTCTCGTGGATAAGTTTGTGAGTAATTTGTTTCATATTTTATTTCTTCGTACATGTAAATAAATAATCTTTTTAGTGAATTATCGTTGATCACCCTTTGGCGTTGTAAGCCACAGGCACCTTCAGGAATCCTAAGAGTCCTAAGCGGATAGGGCATTGATAAGATGGCAAGGTTTACGTTCGAACTGGGGTTCAGGTGACAGTCACTGGCTGTTGGCAGAGCACTGATAACATAAATTTTCCTCCATCATTTTGAAAATCAATTTAACCTCTGTAATCCTGCGACATTCTGGCGATTGGTAAAGCAGTTCCATTTTGACATGAAGCGATGGACGATTCCTTCGTGAAAGTGAGCAGTGATTTCCGGCACATGCAGTTGAGTTTATGTTTGTTTTAGGATTTCGAAACAATTCCTATTTTGTTTTTAAAAAAACATGTTTTTTCAAAGTGATTATGAAATTCTTAATATAGTGCTGTTTTAGTGTATCCCGATTGTTTTGTTTTTGTTTTTGTTTTTTTCTTGTCCATCATACACGTTTGTCAAAATCCTTTATACATGAGAATTGGGGGTTGTGGGGGAATAATCTTCCTAATATGTATAATTTATTTTGGGGAAGCACGGTGGCTCGGTGACAAAGGCGTTGGACTTCAAATCGAAAGGTCAACGGTTTGCTTACCACCAGGAGTTGTGTCCTTGTGCGACGCACTTACAGCGAGCTGCATGTCGATGTTGCACTTGCCTTCAACCAATGCTAACCCTGCTGGTGCGGAGTTAGTACGTTGGCGAGACTGGAGTTGTTCGCCGCTGCTCGACGTTTCTCTCTAAAATCAGCTGGATTAAGAATCAGCCCAAATCAACTGGGTTGAGTGAATATGAACCCGACTGGGTTCATAATTTTATTCACTCAAACCAGTTGATTTGGGGTAATTTTTAACCCAACTGATTTTAGACTGTATAAGAACCGAATCAATATGGAAAAGCGTCGCGTTGTATATGAGGACAATGAACTATTTCCAATTATATAATGATTAATAATCACAGGGTAACTGAAAGAACTGAAACGTTTATAATATGAAAAAGAGAGGTTGAAAACTAAAAGGTTCTGGCATTAGAGGAAAGACCACTTTTCACAATGTAACCGGAAGAGTTCACGCTGTCGGGAGCCAACGATGTCAACTGCACTAAAAAATTCGTTTGACACCCAAAATACAACATTTGGCACCAAGTGTGGCATGAACAATATACTTTTTGTATGCCTCAATTTATTTATTTATTATTTATTTATTTAGTGGTGTTTAAGGTCACATATTTCTGCACAATGGCTAATCATGACCGCGACAGTTTTGCGGGTGGAGGAAGCCGGAGTATCCGGAGGGAACCCCCGAGCAACGACGAGCAACTGTCAGCTCCCCAACATACAAACTCCACACAAGCAGGGTTAGAATTGGTTGAAGACAGGTGCACCATCGACGTACAGTACGCCTCAGCACACAGCGTCACCGTGCCCCCACGTGGGCAATGGGGGTGAAGTGTCTTGCCCAAGGACACAACGCGGTTGCCGCAAGTGGGATTCGAACCGAGGACATCTCGGCTTGTAGCCTGTACCTCTATCTACTGAGCCACCGCGCCCCCGGTATGTCTCAAAAGGTTTGTGGTTTATTATTTCAGTGCGTCGTTTTCCACAAAATCGTCGGTTGACAACACAGGCGAGATGGAATTCACGCCTGTCCCGTAATCTTTTAGCAACGGGTCATGGTTTTCTGTTATAGGTCAATTGAATTTACAGTGTATCCATTTAATCTGATTCTTGTCAAAATATTTCTTTGTTACTTAATCCTTTTTATCTTGCTTAATCTTTTCTTATAATCCATCAGAAAGATGATAAATTATTTATTATTAGCTTATATTTGGAGTGCATAAATAGTGAGTAAATAATAAACATGAAATTTATTTATTTATTTATTTATTTATTTATTTATTTATTTATTTATTTATTTATTAGTTTTAGTTTTTTTATTATATATATTTTTATCATTTGTGTTTTTTGTAACTAAAATACTTTAAAAAGCCAGGTAACACTAAAGTAGAATATCATACTTCAAATGAAATATGGCGCCGTCTGCTCTAGTATTCTAGATAACGTCTTGTTGCACTCAAAGGACGACACACCGCTAATTTGTTCTCATTTACAATCGGATTCCAATCGGCAGTAAAATCTTTCATTTGGTACACCAAAAATTCATTTGGCACCTAAAAAAAATTCCACTTGGTATAAAAAAATTTCGGACCAATCGGACCAACATGAACACTGATGACTGGATTATAAACGTCTTAGGGAATGTCGGGAAGACAGCCAACCTGGCTACGTCATTCCATACGGTGTGCCTATTTCTGTAACACAAGATTATGTGAATTGTACTTTAAACCATTTTTGCACACCGTGAATAAAGAATTATCTTTCTCCCCCCACTGCATGTGTAACATACGTGTGTCCAGGGTGAGATAGCATGGAGACACATATGTTTCTCCCCCCACTGCATGTGTAACGTTCGTGTGTTCGAGGTGAGATAGCAGGGAGAGACAGATGTATCCCACCCACCCATGTGACGTTACACATTTATAACGTTATTATGACGTTATGCATATCGTATCAGTTTCTTGCTACCAACTAATTCATATTGACGTCATCAGAATGCCGTGTGATCAAAGTTTGATGCTCTAAAACTCTTTAAACCCCAAGATGCCACCGTTCCTAATTGATTTCGTGGTTTTTCCATTTGGTATATACGTAACTTTTGCATGCTCTTTCCGATGGTGTCATTAGTTTTTCAAAACAACGAATACCAAATGAGTTGATTATATCAGCACGTGACCGCCGATTACTTCTGGCTAACATTACCGCTGTATGGTTGGGGGGGGGGGGGGAAATAATCCCTGATGGGTACGGGTGTGGGATGGGAAAATCTCACCCTCGGGACAATATATTTGGTCCAGACTCTCGAAGCCGAGTGTCTGGACCAAATATCTTGTCCCGAGGGTGAGATTTTCCCATCGCACACTCGTACCCATCAGGGATTATAATATTCCCCGAAAGATCTTAGCGGTTTGGGGCACGGTGACTCAGTGGTTACGGCATTGAACTTCAAACCGAAAGGTTCGCGGTTCGATCCCTGCCAAGGGGCAACCTCGTTGTGTTTTTAGGCAAGAGACGTAATCCCAATTGCCCACGTGGGGGCACGATGTGACCCTGACCGTCGAAAGTGTCGCTAAACCCCAATAAATAAGTAAACAAATAAATCGCGGTTCATCTGAATATCTCGAAACTATTGATAAGTCCATCTTTTTTTAAGAATCTGTTTTAAACAAAGCTGTTGAACTTGTGGTTTTCATTTTCTATTTTTCCACAATTAACAATGTGTGATTAATTTTGGGAAAAAAAAACAACGTGCTATCAATTTTCGCATGGAGCTGTATTTCCTCTCGACTGCGCAAGTCAAACAATCTGAATTTTTCAGAATTATTGTCAAACTATTAGTGGGTGGCATTTACGTAATATAGCACAAAACATGGAAGTACATATTTCCGTGATGTTCATAAATGTTTGTTGTCATGATTGTTTTAGTATGACTACTGTTAATAAGTACCAGTCGCTCTGTCCTCAGCAAAATGTTCGAAGCAATTATGCCAAAGATTGTTGTCTGAATAATTGTGCGTGATAGTAATGAGAACAGGAATGACAAAATTCCAGTATTCTGCTAATGAAGTAATACTTTTGCTGCTGATTGTTTTTTATAATACATTTGTGGATTTTCCTATTGTTTTCATCAACATCTGCTTGGTCGAGGCAACCTTGTGTTATGCGAACGAAATCAGATTACACCATTCAAAGATTTGATCTTATAGTCAGTGGCGTCATGCCAATGGTGCAGGGGGGGGGGGGGGGCAAATATTTTCGGTAAAGGCCTGGGAAGTGCCATTTCCGGAAATCTGGGAGGCATTTTTTTGCCAAAATGTTTGGGCACGCTACGCGCCAACCGATGGTTGCGCTCCGCTTAGATGGTGTTACCGATCCGGCCCCCTCCCATCCAGATTTTTCCCTTGCATGACGCCCATGCCTCTTGTCCTATATACACCGGAGCAGACCTTTTGTATCTGGCGAGATGCAATGTTTCACAACACTTCGACTAAACTCCGTTCTATCGTGTGAACGAAGTTCGGGAAACTTTTCAAAAACATTTCCAACTTTGGTTCAAGCGTTGCAATACGTTAAGGTGGGTTCTTTAACCCTTTACCTAGCATGAAATGCAGACGACACTTGCAAGCAAAATTCTTGAATACCTAATTTTTTTCATTTTGTGCCTCAAAAACATGGGTTATGGCCCCTCTTTGGATCGAGCTCGTCAAGCTCGTTCCAACGAGGGGTCATAACCTATGTTTTTGAGATAAAAAATGAAAAAAATTAGTTATTCGAGAATTATTTTTACAAGTGTCGTCTTCTTTTCAAACTAGGTAAAGGGTTAATTGTTTGATATTTCTATGGGTGTCTCACTTTCTGCAAAACGACAGATGATGTAGAACCCTGACCACACTCTCAGGTATTTATCCCACTCTTGGGGAGTGAGACGGTGAAAAATATTCGAGAAGGATTTTCAATACCCCAGGTAGAGAATCATCAACAAAGCCAACTACAGCTATTTCATACAGGTGATAGGTACCATGTGGGCTGCACTGTAGACAAGAGCTCGTGTTTCAACATGGGCTAGACTTCAAGTCACTCCTTGCTTTTGGTGGTAATTTGCAAAGCCGTTCGTGTCTTGGAGTCAAAGAAAGTTTACGAAGCGTCATAAATATTTATTCAAACAAAATTCCAGGTGTGTGTTTATGAAATATAGCCATATTTATACAGCTGGTTCATTTCAGTGCGACATAAAATAGAACTGCGAGATATCCATACCTTTGAACCGGTATGATAGTTTAATTAACGTTTAATAAGTACTGATTACCGAAATAGTGTACATGGAATGCGCGGTTATATTACGTGTAGATTTTATATTTGTTCCATATGGAAGGAAACCAATACTCCGTAACGTCTCTGTAAAGAATAGAACGCTTATATACATATGTATCTGCGGGGATAATTTGTTTTTAAAGCCAATTACTCCATCAAAGATATATGAGCGAATATCGTTCGAAAAATAATTTTGTTATTCCACGTGTTTTATTAATATACTCTCAAGTCTAATAGAACACGTGCGTGCAGTTTTTTGAAGTCGGGAAAGACTTGATGTGAAGGGTCCTCAGCCACTTAAATGAACAACGCGATGAAAAAATAAAATTTGAGAAAATATGTTTCGAAACAGTGTCGTACAAATAAACATTCATAAGACCTGACACACAAGGGCGGAGTAAATTGCAGATTACAAAACCTGGAGATGGTTTGTTTGTAATTGGTTAATATCTAACCGGTTTCGGCAGACACTATTCACGAGAATAACCGAGATATAACGTGGCAAAATAGAAAATGTCATGAAAGATACAGCATACCGGCAAGTGCCACAAGACAAAATTACCATGCATACATATTCTAAAATGAATAATACCCATGCAAACCAGGGGTGGTGGAGCAAGGGACTTCACTTCAGCCAACTCAATTTTTGGGGTCAACAATGCTCAGCATATTTGAAAATCGTTAACAAAATTAGCTTAATTGGTTGCGATTCTACTTGGCATCCTTAATACCAAAAAACTTACTTTTGAGTCGGCAATTGTCTGAGTCGGGGTTGGCCACGGTGTAGTGACTGCCCTCATAGCGTGTCAGAGACCATAATGTAGGCCCATTGTGCAATGCGGATGGTTTGGGGGATTTTAGTGAGCTACCGGCCAAGCCTGGAAATAAGCAATATGTCATTTGCAGAATGAGGTATCCAGTGGGTGAATTCGCTGATGTTTCGCATACAGTGGACCAATTTATCCTTTGGGTACCTCTTTCTCCTTATGCCTGAGACCGTGATTACTATTGAGGTTCACAGAGGGTAAATTTGGTGATGATATCCTGCTGTGCAGGATAGTATCACCAAATTCCCCCTCTGGGTACCTCATTCTGCAGATGACAGTGTGCTAATTTCCAGGCTTCCTACCGGCTGCCGGTAGCCCACAAATACTATAAAACCACCCATATTAATTTTTAGGTTACGTTTTTTACATGATTTTGTAAGAGGTCTTGTAACCCCAGCTTAACCATCACCCTCCCCCACCCAAATTACACACACACTTTCAAAGTTGCTCCGAAGCCTCTGACCTAAAATGGCATAATATGAGGGGAAGAATATTCCCATTATTACCTGTGTTGAATTTTTTTCAGCTATTGCTGGCTATTGCACTAAAGAATCATTCCTGTGCTAACAGGCCTGTCTCCTTTTTCAGACCTCTCACAGTCGGATTTGTCAATGTCGGAACTTCATCTTAACCCCAGTGTAATATGCTCACATGTAACTGTTTTGTCCCCAAATTAGCCACGATTGAAAGAGTTTTAAGGCGTATTTTTACAATTAAACTGGCTGTCTAGTAAATATAATGTAGTCCCTTGAAATTAGGCTATAAATGTGGCAACTGCAATGGCAAAGCATTGCATTTGCCATGTTGGTGCATTCAAGTGATGGTATTTTGCTGAGACTCACAGACCGACTAAATATATACATGACTGAGAAGTATATACATTACTAAAATACTCTTCGTCAAATATCACATTTAACTTCGTCAAATCTGACGTCATTACACCGCGATCGATGTGTGTATTGTACGTTACCCGATACAATACAGACACCAACCAAGTATCGAATCAGACCTAACGTGTAAGAACGTCATGTAAGAACGCATCTAATTTATCGCTGTGCATCTGACTGACAATATGACGTGAATGAAATGTATTGACACAAAACAGCGCCAAGCAAGAAAGTAAACAGTCCGCCGAAGGTCAAACGAGGGGATGGCAAAAAGTTTTGAGCCTAACATAAATAAAGCTGGAATATCGGTACTGAACATGTTTGTTTTTCAACATAGTCCCATTGTAATTCAATACACTTGTTCCACCTGGTCTGCCAGTCGTTGATGCCGCATATGTAGAAGTCCATATCTTGGTCCTGTAGCCAAGCCGCCACAGCAGCAGTAAGTTCCTCATCATCTTGAAATCTTTGACCACGTAAGTGTTTCTTCAACTTTGGAAAGAGATGGTAGTCACCAAGTGACTACCATCTCTTTCCAAATTTGAAGAACCACTAATGTGGTCAAAGTGACCACCATCTCTTTCCCACTTTGGGGAAACTCTTACGTGGTTAAAGATTTCAAGATGATGAGGAACTTACTGCTGCTGTGGAGGCTTGGCTACAAGGCCAAGATATGGACTTCTGTAGACGCGGCATCAACGACTGGCAGACCAGGTGGAACAAGTGTATTGAATTATTGTAGGGAATTCTGAAACATTTTTGTCCAAGTATTCATTGAAAGTTATTGCCCTTGTAGGATTTAGGTGGCGGGAGATTGGCTATCTCATATCCACAATCACATTTCTCTTATCAACATATGCTGCAGACAGGGGCGAATTCAGAGAGCTGGGCCATCCACCTTTGGATCTATGGAAGTAATGCTGAGAATTTGTCCTTTGAGCATTGGTGCAAATTTCAGTTAATTTTGTGTAACATTTCCCTATAATTTTAACCAGAGTTAGTCGATGCTATCAATTAGGTCTCATAGGTAAGTACTCTTTCCACAGAGGTCTGACCCTGACAACTCGTCTATTCAGACGTATTCTCCCCAGAGGCGCCGCGACGATGACTAATTGGGAGGGGATGTAAACTGGATTAATAAATAATAAAAAATAGTTGAATTAGCAAGGCGTGCCTTCGTCGAAGGTAGGCTCCTTGATGACAGGCCTGGCGTTTTGAGGAGAGTGATTTATTCGCCCGCCTAAACCTCGCCTTAAAACAATTGAGGAGGGCGAAAAATAGCCCTCCTAGACTTGGAAAATAATGATTACCACAACAGCCTATTCCTAAAACCAGCAGGTTTTCAGATCTCTGCTATGTTAGTGGTGTCTACAATATGGCCACACTGCCCCTCCCACACCTCCGGGCCTTACCAAAGCCCGGAGGTGTGGGGGGGGGGGGCAATGTAGCCGTCTCACAGAGACTACCTGGTTAGCAGACCAAATAAAAGTACAACTTCATGTTGTCACTTTTAGCTTTTGTAAGCTTTTGTAAGCTTGGGGAGAGCTAATTGCTCCCCTAGGCCATGTGAGGAGATCGATTTTTAGCCCTCCTGCAGTTTTATGAATGCCAGGCCTGTGGTGACGTAGATGGAATATTAATCAGTTGAGATTATAGTTCGAAACTTGGAACTTCTAAAAATATAAGTACATGTAGTAGACTCTAACATCAGTTTGGTTAAAAATCAACTCAAATAAACTGAATCAACCCTATTGGGTTCATATTCACCAAACCCAGATGATTTGGCTTCATTTTTAACACACGTGATTTTAGAGTGTAGTCATGGCACATGAGCTTCCCAATTTCTTATTTACCTAGCACGTATGCCGCACACATAATTGGTCAGGCTAGGTCCCTAACACCCCCTTGTGGTACCACAGACCTTCATTTGTATGACCAACTGTTTGTGACATAGGTCCAAGTAACAATTCTCTAGTCTCCTGAGAAATTACGATTACTAGCAAGAGCGAATCCATATCTTAACTCCAATCCAGGTGAAAATGTATCGACTAGAGAAATAATTTGGTCGGGGTGCTGTCACAATCTCTAAACCCTTTCTTTTTTTGCCACTGGCGTTACATGTGTCATTTATTTGTCTGCCCTATAGATGGCAGGTGGCTGTAGAAAAACTACCAAGATAATGATGTAATACAAATATTTTAGAGTATTAAATCTACACATTCTGCTCTCTGGCTATACAGCGGAGCCCACTTAAATGGATATCTCTTAATTGTATATCCCTTTTAAATGAATATAATTTTCAAACACAAAACCATTTACCATACCTTCAGTACAAATTTGCTCTGTTAATTGCATATGGGTTGTAGTGTAAACGCCTGTTAATTGTATTTAAATTTTTGTAATACGTCGAGAAAATTACTGCGACACACACCAAATTCCCCTTATTTATCAACCTTTTTGGCCTCACTACATCCAATACAGGCATTTATTCTATTATATCTTGTTTGACAGAGCTCTATGAGCTCTGTCAAATAAGATATAATAGAATAAATGCTCAGTTTACCCCAGAACACAGGAAACTGACCAAATCCCTGTTAATTGTATACTCCTGTTAATTGAATAATTTTCACTGGCAAAATGGATATTCAATTAAGAGGATTCTACTGTACAAAGTTGCAAAATGCCTTATGGAAAGGGTACGTGTTAACACTCAACTTTAATGGTTGTAGAAAATCCATTTCTTTAAGACATGATGGAAGAGATTTCCATAGCTTTGACCCGACAACGGCAAATGAATTATCGCCAACAGAAATTAATTTAGATTGGGGTTAAACCAGATTAAGTTTATATGATGACAGAAGAGACATCTGTGTCTTTCCTCTGATAAGTAAATTAGACAAATAGGGTGGTGCAGATCCTTTCAACCATTTGAACTTGAGAGGCCCCCTTTCCCGGTCGAGGAACATGATACGTCATCGTTTCATTAAGTAGGGTGGTTTCCTCAAGGCTGTACGTTGAGTGTATTAATTGGTCTACCCCCAAATAGTGAAAATGGACGCTTCCAATTGCTGTCATCGAACTGACATGGAAGATAGATACCATCGGGGTCCAAAGGGTTAAAACATTTAACCATTTAAAGACGCAATTTTGGACATGCTGTCGCTTTTCAAGAGGGGACTTTTTAGAACCTTCCAAAAAGAGTTACAATAGTCAGTTCGACTAGCAACAAAGGCGTGAACAAGCTGCTCCGTTGTTTTGTGTCAATGAAAGGTCGAATTTTACTATTACGTAAATGGGAAAAATTAGCCTCGACAAATGTATTAAACATGTTCAAGAGCTGTCAGATTTTCTTCCACGGGATAACCAAGATAACGGACACAACTGCTGGAGACAATTTTGAATCTTGAATACTGAGGGACAATTTGGATATGTTTGTTAGTTGATGTGGTAGACCTGTGTTTATTACTTCCGTCTGAGCATGGTTTAATTTGATGGAATTTTCTGTCACCCATGCCTCTATGCCTAAACTTCAGCGTTCAATTTTATCGCGAGCACCGTATTCTGAATAATGAGAGAAACAAGTACACAGCCATCGGCATAAACATGAAAATCAATGTCATGGTTCGGGATGATTTCACCAACGAGGAGAACATGGTGTGGAGTAATGGGCCAAACGCCGGCCCTGGAGGCGGGGAAGAAGTAAAAAAGAAGACTCGTTTGATGCTCCTTTTATAATATTAAGTGTGACACGTCATTTTCTCTTACATTTTGCAGTATTTATAAATTGTATTTTCAATTATTACACCAGCTGTCGAGATTGACCAAAAACCGCAAACTTCAGGCAGTGTTATCTCCCCTCGCTACCCTCTATAGCCCGAATACACAATAGTGAAAGGTTGTTCAATCTGCAAGGGTTTTTTTTATACCATTGCGTAGTTGTGTTCTTTAATTTACCTTGAACACATTTTAAATTACTCCGATTTAAAATACGGAGACGGAATTTTCAAAAATACTTCTTGAATGAATTACACATCGAAGGAACTGAAATGAAATACAGTCCGCGCATGAAGACATCGTAATGACGTGCTATTTGAAAATAAACAAAAAGCAATTGTCATTTCTTTCTTGAAGTTGGTCCAGACATTGCACTCGTAATTTAAACTCGAATTTTTATCGAAAGAAAGACAGGTGCTGGTTATTTGGAATAATGGTAATACTCGGCATTGAGTATTTATCAGTGAAATATGGAAAACATATTGTATGCAATATTCTTCGCTCACTGCCTGTGTTTGAATAAAATTTTCGGTGCGTCCAATTACCACATGAAACAACATAGAAAAGGATTATGTATAGAACTATAGAGATCTACATAGAACTAGTACTTAAATGGTTAACCGGATAACAGATTTGAAACCAGTTACCAACCCAACCGATAAGAAAAACCGTCAACCCGTTATCCGAAATATCGGTAGTGATCGTCATTCCACAGTTGGGATACATTACACCACGAAGCCGTGTTGTATATATTGAGAAATAAACGACTTTGGCGTTGAAGACGTCTTTAATTATCGCCAATTTCCGTGAGCACTGAGCAATCGCAGAAACTTTTCCGTAGTATGTATTCAAACGAACGTTGTCGAGTACTCGACAACGTTCGTTTGTATACACACTACGGAATTTATTTATTGGTGTTTAAGGTCACACATTTTTGCACAATGGCTAATCTTGACCACGACAGTTTTATGAGTGGAGGAAGCCGGAGTACCCGGAGAGACCCACCGAGCAACGGCGAGGTGCACCATTGACGTGCAGTACGCCTTAGTACACAACGTCACCGTGCCCCCACATGGGCAATGGGTATGAAGTGTCTTGCCCAAGGACACAACGCGGTTGCCGCAGGTGGGATTCGAACCGAGGACCTCTTGGCTTGCAGCTTGCACCTCTACCAACTGAGCCACCGCCCCCCCCCCCCCACCCCCCCCCCCCCCCCTGCGGAATAGTTTCTGCGAATACTGCTTTCGAATCCCTATAGTTTTAATCCCATTTTCGGTGAAATAATGGCCACGGATAACCGGATATAATCCGGTTATAGCTCTCGGTTAGTCGGTTGGTAGGTCTCGTCTATACCAGTTTTCACGCTAGCCAGAAACTGTCTGATGCCACATTTTTGGCCATTCTGCATATTTTTAGTGCTAAACAAAATGTTTTGTGTGCCAAAACGCTAATGGGAGGGTGTCTACTTCGCCGTCTGGACAATTGGTCACGAAAAAATCCGACAGAACCTAACAGAACTTGAAAGTTCTGACGAAATCATCGGTAGCCGAAAAGGACGGTTACTTAAGTCGGAAAAAAACAAATTACGGACCTATATAAAGTTTAAAGAAACGTTCAACTTGGAAAATTACTTGCTGTACACAACATCTGTTGAAGCGAAGAACTTGTTCACGCGGCTGCACACAAGCAGCCACTGTCTGATGATTGAAAAAGGGAGGCACAGCCAACCACCCTTGTCTGTAAAAGAAAGGCTATGTCGTTTATGTAATGTAGGCGAAATTGAAACTGAATATCACTTTGTCATGGAGTGTAAGGAATATGAAGGGCTCCGAACTGATTCATTTGGCAAAATAAGTAGAGAATACCCGCACTTCGTCAACATGGACAGTTGGGAGAAATTCACCTTTCTTATGAAAAATGAAATCCCACCATTATGTAATATCATCTGTAATATGATCCTTCAATTCTTCAAGAGCAGAAGAAATGCTATGGATACTTAATGGAGTGACACACTGTATAAATCCTCCACATAACATGAAAATAACCAATTATTATTAATTCAGTATCTTCAAGACTTAACATTATTGTTCTGTACAATTAGTTGTGCAACGTGCAAACTGCCTTTTTTTTTGGGGGGGGGGGGGTGTTTTGCAATAAACTAACTATCTATGCTAATTCAGTTAACCCCTTTGAACCATGGTGGTATCTTCCCTGGCAGTTCAGTGGCAGCAGTTGGGAGAGTCCATATTCACTATTTGGGGTTAGATCAATTAATATTTTCAACTTGCAGCCTTCGGGCTGCACGTTGAATATATTGCTTGATCTATCACACACATTCACTTGACAGCTATCCTACGTAATGAAATCATGACGTCTCATATCCCAAGGCCGAAAAAGGGCTCCTCATATTCAAAGGGTTAATGGTCAGACGGATTGCTGTCGGTACGTTTACCTGTTGTTGCCTTTAATAATAACATATTAATAGGGGTAACTGCGTTGTGTCCTTGGGCTAGGACTTAATCCCGATTGCGCACGTGGGGGCACGATGGCGCTGTGTGCTAAGGCGTATTACGCGTCGTTAGTGCGCTTGTCTTCAATCAATGCTAATCCTGCTTGTGTGCAGTTAGTACGTTGGAGAGTCTGACAGTTGCTTGCCCCTGCTCAGTGGTTCTCTTCGTGTACTCCGGCTTCCTCCACCTGTAACACTGTCCGACACGAGGCGAACCTGGCTTTCGAAAGTGTCGTTAAATCTCAATAAAATAAAATAAATAAACAGATTAATAGACTTTTTACTGTTAATCCGTTGGGCTTAGAGGATCGCGAGTCTTTACGGTAGCATTCAACTGGTTGAGGGCTAAATCATTTTTGATGTTCTGAATTTGTTCATCAAAATTTGTTTACTACAAATTATTGAAGAGTGCCCACAGGCACTCTTCAATTATATGTGATAAAACAAATTAATATAAGCAAAATATTATTTGCGTTTGACAGAACATGAAACACAAGTAAGGGGGATGTTGGCTTTTGCTCTGGTACCCTCACTTTTCTGAAAGCGCTGATATTGGCTTCTAGCATTCAACCAGTTAATTAGGTAAATATTTCATACCGTCGCGAGTGTCTCGCGACGGTTTAAAGTATTTGTCTAATTATATGCTGCCTTTCTAAAGTTGATAACCTACAACTGCGCATGTCTTCAACCAACCTAACCCTGCCTGTGCTGCAGTGCGGAGTTATGATATTGGGAGCTGGCAGCTGCTCGTCGTTGTTCGGTGGTTCTCTCCGGGTACTCCGGCTTCCTCCAGCCGTAAAACTGTTACCGACACGATATGACCTTGGCTGTTAATGTGTCGTTAAACCCATATAAATAAATAAATAAATAAATAAATAAATAAATAAATAAATAAATAAATAACGTTTTATTGAAGAAAAAAACAATGTCCCATTACCGCTAACTGACAAAGTTGAAAGTTTGCCCAAACACTATTTTCAACACATTTTTGACAAAAAGAGAGTAATAATGTTTTTTGTTTTGTTTCGTTGTCGATCGCGTTCTTTCCTGCCACAATGGTTTTCCTTCACAAGTGAAAGAAACATTTTTGGTGCCACCGTTTTAGTCAGCGAAGATTTTGGGTGCCAAATCAAAAGTTTTAGTGCTGTTGGGGAAAATGTTACCCGACAGCTTGAATACTGGGCTCAGTACTGATGATTACATAACTCGATATGATGAAGGAATGATGCTTGTGATGTACCGATGTATGACTTTGAAAAAATATTTTTTGTTCAAGCCCTTGGGTAATATTATGATATGATTTGATGTGGTCGCATGAGCGCTAGAATGTTCTATGTCCCCTATGGGACATAGAACATTCTAGCACTCAGGCGACGATGTGTCTATTCAGCAGTATAGTAAAAGAATACATTGTTAACAAATGTACATATTTGTACAATATGCATGCCCATAATAACAGTAACAAACGCAAACATACAATCACCCAATACAATATGTATACTGGCAGAGAAAGACGAGAGGAATGAGAAACAAGATGAAGGAAGAGGGATGGAAAAGAACAGAAAAAAGAACAACAAAAATATAAAAATTGAACTCGCGAAGGCCTGTGTGAAATAATCGAATAATCGACTTCAGAAATGAATATCTCTCTGGTGCATTAATTTTGAATGTTTATATTGTTTTGCGCACTTATTAAAAATGTAACGCTGTTAAGAGTGTCGGTAAACACCAATAAATAAACAATCAAAAAGTTAATAGATTCCGATTTCTGAAAACCGGTGGAATTGGTATTACGATGAGTTAACCGTAATAACCCTGAAGGTACATGCATTTCAAATCAGGTAAAGACTTCATTTGGAGGCGTCAGTATTAGTTTTGGGAGATAGACTGATTAATATTTTCAACGTGCAGCCTTGAGGCTGCACGTTGAAAATATTGACTGGTGTACCCCCATAAATGCACAAGCAGTCATTTCCTTCATGAAATTATGCCGTATCTTGATCCTTGGGCGCCAAAGTAGCTTCCGTTTTCAAGTGCTTTTGGGTCGCGGTCTGCAGTATGACCTCTGAACTACACGGTTATAAAGAACTTGGAAACGCTGCAGAACGATACCGACCGATTGATAACAGCGTCGAATAATGCTGCAACACTAGAAGCAATCAGGGCTAGCTTGAGTGGTTGAAGATCGAGGATGGAATAAACGTAATGAAACTATGTTATCATAACTAATTGGTAAATCGCCCCAATGGCTGATGGTGGGAACTAATGTTCAAGAATATTTAGAACTGAAATACAAAGACAGAGTGGATGGAACGGGTGAGGGAGTTGATAGAGAACTATTGAATGCAGATTTCATACTAAGAAGTGGGGACAACCCAAGGTGAAAAAAAATCGCTAGAGAAAGAGATGGATGATTGTAACTGAAATGGCGAGAGGAAGTCAAAGCAAAGATGTCTTTGAGTTGCCTGCGTGAGAAAGAGAAGCCATGCTTTGAAGAATACCTTTATGGTGCCGTTGAGAGTCACTGCTGTACAAGTTAAGGTCGCGGTCGCTTGAGCTTTGTGGTAAATTGGGAAAACAGTGAAAATGAGTGCCAAATGTGTTATTCAGGAGCAGGGGAGACTCTGGTGCACTTTCTAATCGAATGTCCAAAATATCAGTCTAACGGAATAAGATTCACTGAGAGTATAATGGGAAGGCGGGATGCGAGAGTGAAGGACATGTGGTTAGTGGGTAACACAAGGGAGAGGGTTAGTATGCTTATCGGAGAGATTGAGGAAAATGTGGTATGGATTGTCATCGAATGGTTCGTTTCCGGATGTTGGGATGAGAGAAGAAACGTGGCATAGGTAGGCATTTGGGAACACAGGGTTAGTGAGGCCTTCTCGTGTGATAACCGTGACAAATCAGGCTGTGTGAGAGAGAGAGAGAGTGAGAGAGAGAGAGAGAGAGAGAGAGAGAGTTTAGTTATCCCCTTTTCTTTTCCAACTCTCCCCCGTGTCCGTTCATGTTTTGTCGATTTATTTATTTGTTTACTTGTTCTGAGGTTGAAACCAAGATAAACGCACTGTTAAAATCTTCAAAGGTACACGTGTATTCTAAATAATCGACAGTGTATTAAAAGAAAGCAACCCGCCTACAACATGAAACACGTAACGCCCCTTTCCATGCTGATGGCCTTCAAAGAACTTCTACAGTTTTATGAAATGAGGAATTTCAGTAATTTCACAGATCATCAATTAATTTACATTTGATCTCCTTAAAACCTTCTCCTATTAAGTGATGGTGTGAAGGCGATCAAGTGCAGATTAATTGCCAAAATAAGAATGCCGGAGAATTTTAAAACCTTCTCTTCTGTTTAAATCGTCAGTGTTTCAAAAGACCCCTATGGGTTGCTAACGAAAGTATGCACGGTAAGAAATAGTCGACATTTCAACCGTGATCAGCCCAGCATGATACATCAATATTCCACGCGAAAATCATCTCAGGGTAGTTTAACGTAATTTTCCGATATCTAAAGAGCATATAGAGCAATTCCCTTGATATTATCCTTGACGTTGTTGGTAACTAGAGAGAAGACAAACCTGGAATACTGAACATGAAGAGATGTTTATCATTTTTATATTCGTATATGTTGCGGTCAGGGTTCTATTCATCATTTTCTGCAATATAACGCATATGTTGGAGCTATAAAATTAAAATATCTCTGGCTGAATTGAACTGATAACATCTAGAAAGTTCACCTGTTCGTGTCGGCAGAGACAGTTTCTGAGACGTTATTGCTGGGTTCCACCGATTAGAGGTGTACTGGCCTGAAGAAAGAGTTACTGGAAAAGATGGTCGGAGGGTCCCGTTTTTCAGTTCCAAGGCGTTTCGGACTTAATATCTCCAAACTTTTTCCCACCTGGCCGAACCATGCTCGGCCGGTTGGTCATAACAGGAGAAATTTCGGGATTTCAGTTCCCAAAGACTCAAAGTTATTATATCTTGGTAGACCAGTTGAGGCGTCGTTGTGGGTATACTAATGTAATGAAATTTGGAAGCTTATAATTTTGAGTCTCTCAGCTGTCCTGTTGCCACTGTTTACAAGGAAACACTTGATAATCAAAGACACACGGGACATGTACAAACTTATCGATTACAATCTGTCGTGTGAGACAAGTACATAGTTATGTATCTATATTGGGGGGGGGGGGGGGGGGGGGGCACAGGGAGTCCCTGTGTGGAGCGAGGAATGTTTATGCTGTTGGCATATCACGACATTTTGGGTTGGGGCGGTATGGATGTGGTGTCCCCGTGGCGCTGTATAGTTGTCAAAACTTTCTTCCGTCGGTCATACAAATGGAGGCCTGCGGCATCGGATTTAGGCGGTTGGGCGCCAGGATCTGTAGTACGGTATGTGCTATAATTAATATGAAGTTGAGAAGCCCATGCGTCATGGCAATTGCATGTATTAATTCACAAATAAATTTCCAAGTACTGTTGATTTTTTAAAACTATAATCCCGACTGTCTAATAGTTCAACTACATCATCAAGGTATGCCTTTGACGTTAGGCGTTCCTTGTTGATATACATGCAGCCCTGGAAATAACCCGTGAAATACCGTTTGTTTGTGATGCGTACACTGGAAAATACGCGAATGAACAACAGGTCACAACAAAGAAATGCAACATAACTTTATTAAATTCCTAATCTCGCATGTTTTACCGCTCAGAAAGACTTGATAGCCTTTCGGAACTATTTCAACTCAAAGGTTGAGTATTGCATCCGCGCCTGAATAGAATGAGGTGCTGGTTCCATTTAAAAAGAACTTCCGCTGGAATAAATAGCAACAAGTAACGTGCGATCTCGCTTCGGTGAGGTCGCGCGTTAGTTGGTGATATTTATAGAGGCGGAAATTCCATTAAGTATAAAAAGCATGACTGGGGAAGTAACAACAGAAAAGACGGAAAAGCACGAGAATATAGCATAACCTGCCGACGGGTTGCACTACAGGTCCTTTATTTCCAAGTCTGTCCATAGAACACTGTAACATTCGGGAGTGAGCTATCATAACTGAGACAAATCAGGTTTACACCACATCAGCATCCGCCCCAAAATGATCCCCATCGCGACGCCCCTGCTTCGATCAGAGCCATTTCTCAATTGTTTTAGATTTGGTGGTGATTTGGGGGTTGACTTTTATAAAAACTGATTATGCTATGTAATGAACAACAATATTACGTTGCTAGGGAGTAGAGGGCAGATAGCCACCAAATTTCAAGTCTAGAAAAGCAGGGTATGTGTGGAAAAGGGCACAAGGAATTATACCTCCCCAACAGGGAACCCGGTTGTCCGTACCGCTGAAGTTCTGAAAACCACGTCATTTTTCATTGATCACATATCGTTATTTTTTTTCGTGTTGTTAGAAAAAGAATTTGAAAAGTTATTTCTACTTTCCGAAAGTATAATCCGATCCTACCACGTTCCTGCTACCCAATTAAGGTTGATTTCATAAAACAATAACTCATTTTTATGGATCATCTTGTTTTAAAATCCTAGTACCAGATAATTTTTAACAAAATATTCTGTAATATAATATGATTTATTTTTTTGTGGCAATTTGGATTTATTATTACCAAAATCTGGAGGTTAATGTTTTTTGGTACTTGTATGTTTCCCAAATTTGAACGAAACATGGCCAAGAAAATGTTTACCTTGATGCGATTCTCTATAACATTACCTCCCCTTAATTTGGTAAAGATGTTCAGGCCATTGGCAGTCCACATAGGAAACATTTCAATATACCAGCAGTCTATACAATCAGATGCATTTCGTACTTTGGTCATTTTCACGAAATTTCATGTACCAACAGGTGTAGGGCTGCATCAATTTTGGGGGGCCCAGGGGGAACCTAATAGGGGGCCCCACAAGGGATTTTCCCGGTTGACCATACGGCAGTCCGCCTCTGCGTGTTCCAGTGAGTTGTGATTTACTGGGATTTAACCCCTTCCACGCCGGATATAACAAAAAAGACAGGCAATTTCTTGCTTTTAAAACATGTATAATTTGGATACTGTTAACTAAATTTTTCACTCTAAATTAAATCTATTGTTCGGCCAAGAATTTATTGAGTTAAATTGTCATACAATTTCTATCAAATCTAGTCATGGCTGCTTCATAGCAGCCATGACTAGATTTGATGAAAATATTTTGAAAAATGCTCAGCAGGTTAAGAGTTAAGGACATGTTCAACAGCCAGCGTCCTATTGTGTCGACTAGTTTTACCGATCGAGGAAACAAGAGTGCCCTTATAGAACCAATGAGCAGCGGTAGGTAACTCTCAGCCTCTCTAAGTTACTTACCCCACACAAGTATAGGTCCATCATCGGCTGAATCCATGTGTACCATTGACGTACAGCACAAAGGCGGACTGGCCATATTGTCCACCGGGAAAATTCCCAGTGGCACCCCTTGGGCCCCAAAATTGATGCAGGCCAACGCGTGCTGGTGCATGAAATTTTGTGAAAATGGCCAACAGGCGAAATGGATCTGATTGCATAGACTGTCGGTGTACTGAAGTGCTCTCCACATAGAGACATTTCGATATTCCAGCAGTCTAGTGTACATTTGATCGCGCAGATATAAGGAAACAGTGTTCTGTCAGTTTGAAAAATCAAAATTTTCTCCCATTGGGTCGAACTATGGTCGGTTCGATGGGTCCAAGCCCCAGACCCCCCCCCCCCCCCCCCCGAGCTCTCCCCTCCCCTCCCCCGTGCAACTATTTTTCGAATGAGCGACGAAGATTATATAAATATGTCATTGAAATGTCCTCTTTGTGGACTGCAACTGGTCGCTCAAGTTCAGGGAAGCAGCGTTCTTTTCTCCGGGTCCGGGTCCTCCTTGGTACATTTCCCGGTAACTTTTCTTGCCCCATTCCGCCCCTGGTACAGCACGCATTATCACTCAGACAGCGCCAGCATTCTCCCACTCCTGCAATTAGGGTCTTGCCTTTGACACGATGCAGATGACATGGGCCTGGGTCGACTCTAACACCATTCAATCATTGATATTGATGTAAAGTCATTGCTCTAATCAATCAGACACCACTCTTCCTGTTCTAGATAGAGGGTTAAAAAGTAGATGCGTGCCTGCCAAAACTGGCGGATCATGGTATGGCCTAATTCCGACTTTAATCACATTTTTCTACATAGGCAGCCAAGACTTGCCAAGAAACAACTGTAAAGTAAAGCAAAAATGCATTTAACCCTTTACCTAACATGAAAAGCAGACGACACTTGTAAAAAAAATTCTTGAATATCTAATGTTTTTCATTTTTTGTCTCAAAAACATAGGTTATGACCCCTCATTGGAACGAGCTCGACGAGCTCGTTCCAATGAGGGGTCATAACCTATGTTTTTGAGACAAAAAATGAAAAAAATAATGAAAATTAACTGGCGATTTTTGAGAATAGCGCTGGCCGGTTTTGGCCGTTACGTTGGGTAAAGGGTTAAGAAAGTCTCCAGGCCCTTAAGGGTTATATATGTTATATATACATTCCCAGACTCGTGTCGTTGACTGTAGCCGCAGTGCATTCCCATTGTTTACATCCAACCCCAGTGGCGGGTCCATAATTCTGGGTTTGTGTGTCTCATGATGCGAAGTATTACCCTGTAATTGGTAGTACTCTCATTACATCAAACCTAGCGTCGAATCCAGGATTTTGGTTTGGAGCGTCACATTTCATGAGGGGGGAGGGGGGGGGGATTATTCGGCACGCGTAGCGATGAGTAGTAGGCGAGCACGAAATGGGGTATCCCAGTTTCGACGCCGGGTCCGGTGGTCTCCCGGGAAAATGCTGGAAAGCAGAAGGTCGGTGTTGCCTGCGGTGGCTTCTTTGCACATGGAAGCATTTTTTCTAGTCAAAATATTCCCGCAGTTTTAAATTTTGAAAAAGAGAACCAAATTTATAACGGTTCACAGGAGATCAGCTCAGGCGCTGACGCTGTAAATGCATGAGGGGCGGTGTAATCCACGATAACAAATGGGCACTCACCGCCGGATGTAGTGGGTGCATGTGTTATCACGGATGGAAGAGTGTCTTCTGGGCTCAGTGCTTGTGAAATGCATTTGAGTTTAAAAAATTGGGTATACGATCATGAACACAAATTTCATATTCGATGATAAATCGTCGGCAGAGGTTGCAAAAAGAGCGTTGTTGATAAACAAACACATGACTTACATGACCTTCATGAATGCCCAGGCAGTAAGGAACTCGTTGGTGGCAAATAAATACACAAATACACAAATACACACTATAGCTGTATTTTATGTATACTGTCAATCTATTATCCTCAGTGTCGGCTTATAAAGTCTAAAACAATATGGAAAAGCATAGCACAGTATATTTATTTATTTATTGGGGTTTAATGAGATTTTAAGAGCCAAAGGCATATCGTGTCGGTGACAGTTTTACGGGTGGAGGAAGCCGGAGTACCCGGAGAGAACAACCGAACAACAACGAGCAGCTGCCAGCTCCCCAACATCGTAACTCCGCACTGCAGCACAGGCAGGGTTAGATTGGTTGACATGCCCACCATCGACGTGCAGTACGCCTTAGTACATGGCGTCATCGTGCTCCCATCGGGTGAAGTGCCTTGCCCAATGACACAACGCGGGAGTCCGAATCGATTGCTCAGACAGTCATACCGTCTTGTCAAATGAGATCCTAAGGATCTCCCCAGGGACGTGGCGAGAGGGGGGGGGGGGTGTCACCCCCACCCCCCCCCCCCCCCCCAATCCTGGCCTAAATTTCTTATAGTTGGAAATATTCGGAGGGCAAGTCATGAGTAGTTGGAAATTCCATCTATCTGGATTTTAGAGCTTCTTTGGTGATGCTGATGTCTCTTTTACTTCCCAAAATTCCAACCCGATTTCAAATCGGCAAAAATTCCAACTGTTACTATTTACAACTACAGTGTACGCAATATTGAGCTTCATAAGTATGCATGATGTCAATAGGTATTAGATTTTTATAGTATGTTTACTTTGTGAAATAAAAAAAAAATCCTCGAAATGCACTTCAAGAAAATCAAATCATGTAAAATGGTTATCCTGAGTTAATTCCATCATTCACAGTTACAAAATGACGAAACATCGAAAATTGATCATTCCTGCATAAGATCTGCTTTAATGTTAGGACAGTGTGGATTGCTCGAAGTTTTCAGCTTGAGCATTTGTTTAGTTTAACACACATGCAATTCTCAGAAGAATACCAAATAATAATAACCTGATAATTCTATTATAAATGTGTTGGCATTTCAGTTTCTAGAATCAATTTTATGCCCCTTTCATGGATTCATTTTCAAAAGTTTTCTCGGTAGTAAATTTCCAACTAGGGGGAGGGACCGGGAGGGGGATTCCTCCTCCCGGTCCCTTCCCCTAGTTGAAAATTCACTTTTCTGCACCCTCCCAATCGGAAACCTTTAGCCACGTCCCTGTCAACAAAAAAAACAACAATACACTAAGACTGTCAAAAAAACGAAATATCATACAGATTGGCCTAAACGTTTTCTAAACACTCGTCGTCTGAAAATTGTAACCCGGAATTCGTTAAAAAAAATTTAAAAAAACTACGGTAAAAAAGATTAAATTTATCTCTTACAACCTGGACGATTATGAACCTTTCTCAATGGAAGAGTTAATATAAGGCCAAGCAAAATTAAATAATTGATTCTCAGGCATTTGTTATAAAACGAATGAGGGAGGGCGGTTTTTATTTTTATTTTTTATTTCTGGTGGAAAGGTAGCCGATTCCTAAAATCCAGGTGTGAGAGCCTGAACTAAATACTAGAGCTTCCATGTTGATTTCACTGATAGTTTTGTTGTAACAGTGATCACACAACACAAAATCAATATAGAACAACTAAAATGGAGATAAAAAATAATAAGGATTTTTTTTTAATTGAGTGCTAGAAGTCAGAATCAGACCTTTCAAAAAAATGAGGGTACCAGTCAAAAGCCAACATTTTCCGTACCTATGTTTCGTATTCAGTCAAACGTAAATAACAGTTTGTTTATACAAATTTGTTCTATTACAAATTATTGGAGAGTGCCTGTTGGCACTCTCCAATAAGATGTAATAAAACAATTTTTGGTGAACAAATTTAGACCACTAAAACTAATCTAGATCTCAACCAGTTAAATAAATATTTATTTGGTACATACATATGAGAATCGTGTCGCATTTCGCGAAGAGAATAACAATACTTTATCAATGTATACGACCTATTGCATCGCAAATCGCGGAGTGATACCGCAAAAATCACAACCCTATGATAGTTTTATACATTTTGAATTTTGCCTCCGAAATAAAAATGACGAACGCTGGCCAAAAAACGAATGCGCCGGTGCCTGAAAATCAAAACATTAAGTTTCTTTAGCCTAAATAACTCGTTGCACAAAACAAAGAATGCAGCCACTGGACCCGATGAAATACATAACCAAATTTTTATAGCATCTGCCAGAATCATCACTTGAACATTTATTATCAATTTTCAGTGAAAAATGGGTGACTGGCCAGTTTCCACCTTCCTTGCGAAAAGCAACAATATTCCAATTCCAAAGCGTAATAAAAATCGCAGCAATCCAAGTAATTATAGACCTATTACATTAGCAAGTTGTCTGTGTAAAACCATGGCTAGGATGATCATTGATCGAATTGTCTGGTTTCTGGAATCGAACAATCTACTTGCGATTGTTCGGTGTGGTTTCAGAAGCCAGAGAAGTATTGTTGGTCCTTTAGTTAAGACTTGAAAAGTTAAAAAAAATGCCTCTGCTAGGAAAGAACATGTCATAGCTATCTTCTTTGACCTGGGCATATGATACCCCGTGAAAGTATGGGATTTTAATCCATTGAACCCGATCGGTCGTTTTTCCGGCCAGGAACATGATACGCCATAACGTCATTAAATAGGATGGCTGTTCAGTAAATGTGTGGGGTAGACCAATCAATATTTTTAACGTGCAGCCTCGAGGCTACACGTTGAAAATATTGATTGGTCTATCCCCACATAATGAATACGGACTCTTCTAACTGCTGCCATGGAACTGGTATGGAAGATACCACTAGAGTTCAAAGGGTTAAAATCTTTTTAACATGGGGTGTTAATTCAAGTTCGTGTCGGGTCTACATTGTCTGATCCTCACAAGCTAGAACTGACTTTAAGATCAATGACATCATCGACGCAACAACATTGTTGATTCTTCATTGTATGTTGATGATTTTTATCGCCGCATTTTCAAAAATGTGGGAATGTAGTGATGATCTCCGTCCGTGCATCTGTACGTCCTTTTTCAGCTATAATTTTGAAACTTACTATACTTTTTAAGAATGGTATAGGGATGACAAACATAGGTTTAGTTGGAATTTTAGTCACCCGGTGGTGCCAGTGGCGCCAGTGGCGCCACTTGAAGAGTAAAATACTGTTTTCCGACGAAAGGCTCCTATGATATGTAATTGTGATTGTTTAAAGTGTGTTTTTATGTTCAAGTATAGGGTCTCTGGATGTACATAAAGGTTTCGGATTTTTTATTCGGCCCAATGTAGCACACGTCGCACCACTTTTGTCGTTAGAGAATCGGGTTCCCGGCGAAAGGTCCCAATGGGTTTTAATTCGAAACGTTGCGTGAATGTGTATTGATATGTTCAGATTTTTGATTCGGCCCCATGTGGCCTGAGGTATGGTCTATTGATGTGAGTAAAGGTTTCAGATTTTTTATCCTGCTCCATGTGGCTCCTGTGGTGCCACTTTTGTCGTCAGAGAATCGGTTTCAGGTGAAAAGCTCCAAGGCTTTTTAATTCGAAACGTTTAAAATGTGTTAATATGTTCAGGTAGGGTCTCCAGATGTGCATAAAGGTTTGTGATTTTTTATTCGGCCCTATGTGGCGCCTGTAGCACCACTTTGTCATTAGAGAATCGGTTTCCGGCGGAAGGCTCATACGGGTTTTAATTTAATACGTTGAAAATGTGTTGATATGTTCAGGTAAGGTGTGTGTGCATAAAGGTTAGGGATTTTTTATTCGTCCCCATATGTCGCCAGTAGTGTCACTTTTGCCATAAGAGAATCGATTTCCGGCGAAGGATCCCTTTTCAAAATGTGTCCGCATATTTAGGTAGGGTCTCTAGATGTGCATAAAGGTTTGGGATTTTGGATTCGGCCCCATGTGGTGCTATGGGCAGAGAATCGGTTTCCAGCAAAAGGCTCATGAGGTTTTTAATTCGAAACGTTGAAAGTGTGTTCATATGTTCAGGTAGGGTCTCTAGATGTGCATAAAGGTTTGAGATTTTTTATCCAGCCCCTTGTAGCTCCTGTGGTGTCACTTTTGCCGTTAGGCGATCGGTTTCCGGCGAAAGGCTCCTGTGGTTTTTAATTCCAGACATTGAAAGTGTGTTCATATATTCAGGTAGGGTCTCCAGATGTGCTTAAAGGTTTCGGATGTTTGATTCGGCCCCATGTGACGCCCGTGGTGCCACTTTTGTTGTTAGACAATCGGTTTCCGGCGAGAGGCTCCTAGAGGTTTTACTTCGAAACGTTGAAAGTATGTATGTTCGTATGTTCAGGCAGAGTCTATCGATGTGCATAAAGATTTTGGATGTTTGCCTTTAGCGCCACGTTTCTTGTTAAAGAATCGGTTTTTGACGAAATGTTCCTAGGATTTTTGAAACGTTGAAAGTGTGTTCATATGTTCAGGTAGGGCCTCTATATGTGCATGCATAAAGGTTTAGGATTTTTTATTCTGCCCAAATCGGTTTCCGGCGAAAGAACCCAAGGGGTTTTAATTCGAAACGTTGGAAGTGTGTTCATATGTTCAGGTAGGATCTCTGGTTGTACACAAAGGCTACAGATTTTTTATCCGATCCCATATGGTCTTGTGGTACCAGTTTTGTCCTTAGAGAATCGATTTCCTGCGAAAGGCTCCTGGGTTTCTTTTCGATACATTGATAGTGTGTTCCTATGTTCAGGTACGGTCTCTAGATGTGCATAATGGTTTCGGATTTTATTATTCTGTCCAATACGGCACCACTTTTGTCATTATAGAATGAGTTTCTGGCTAAAAGTTCCTACGGGGTTTTACTTTGAAACGTTGAAAGTGTGTTCATGTGTTCAGAGAGGGTCTCCAGATGTGGATAAAGGTTTGGGATTTTTTACTCGGCCCAATTTGGCCCCCATAGTGACACTATTGTCGTTATAGAATCCGTTTTCGGCAAAAGGCTCTTAAGGGTTTTAATTCGAAACGTTAAAAGTATGTTAACATGTTCAAGAAGTGTCTCTAGATGTGCATAACGATTTGGAATTTTTGATTTGGCCTGTGTGCCCCACGTAGCACCACTTTTGTCATTAGAAAATCAGTTTCCGGTGAAACGCTCCTAGGGTTTTTATTTCGAAATGTTGAAAGTGTGTTCATAGGTTCAGGTAGTGTCTATAGATTTGCATAAAGGTTTCCGATTTT
Source organism: Pictodentalium vernedei (assembly GCA_031216915.1). NCBI lineage: Eukaryota > Metazoa > Mollusca > Scaphopoda > Dentaliida > Dentaliidae > Pictodentalium > Pictodentalium vernedei. Next base: position 454,219,523 of record CM062296.1, read on the forward strand.
TGATCCGGTCCCATGTGGCTCCTGTGGTGCCACTTTTGTCGTTAGAGAATCGGTTTCTTGTGAAAGGCTCCTAGGGTTTTTAATTCGAAACGTTTAACGTGTGTTCATATGTTCAGGTAGGGTCTATCGATGTTCATAAAGGTTTTGGATTTTTGATTCAGACCCATGTGGCGTTAGTTGTTAGAGAATCGTTTTCTGGCGAAAGGCTCCTAAAAATGTTTATTCAAAACGTTGAAAGTGTGTTCATATGTTCAGGTAGGGCCTCTAGATGTGCATAAATGTTTCGGATTTTTTTTCTTTGTCGTTAGAGAATCGGTTTTCAGCAAAAGGCTAATAGGGTTTTTGTTCGAAATATTGAAAGTGTCTTCATATGTGCAGGGAGGGTCTCTAGGTGTACAAAAAAGGTGTTTTTATTCGGTCTCATGTGGCTCCCCTGGTGCCACTTTTGTCATTAGAGAGTCGATTTCTGGCGAAAGGCTCTTAGGGTTTTTTAATTCGAAACATTGAAAGTATGTTCATATGTTCCGGTAAGGTCGCTAGAAGGTTTGGGTTTTTTATTCGTCTGTAGCACCACTTTTGGCGTTAGAGAATCGGCTTCCGACGAAAGTATGCTAGGGTTTTATTTCGAAATGTTGAAAGTGTTCAGGTAGGGTCTCCGGATGTTCGTAAAAGTTTCGGAGTTTTTATCCGCCCTCTTGTGCCTCCCGTGATGCCACTTTTGTCATCAGACAATCGATTTTCGCTAAAGACTCCTTGGGTTTTTAATTCGAAACTTTGAAAGTGTGATGATATTTTTAGGTATGGTCTTCAGATGTGCATAAAGGATTCAGATTTTTTATTCGACTCCATTTGGCTCCCATAGCGCCACTTTTGTCGTTAGAGAATCAGTTTCTGGCGAAAGCCTCCTAAGGTTTTAAATTTGAAATGTAAAAGGTGTGTTCATATGTTCAATATGAATATTGAATATTTAATATCAGACATTAAAAAAACTCAATATACTGCTTCTTTTCGTGTAATTTGATGTATATTTTTGCCTTGGTGTAAATAATAAAAAATATTGATACTTACAAACCATAAGGTGTGCATAAAGGTGTTGGAATTTTGTATCCAGTCCTGTATAACTCCAATCACGCCATTTTGTTGTTACAGAATCAGTTTCCGGCAAAAGGCCTGTATTATTCGAAATGGTTCAAGTGTTTTCATGTTATGATTTGGTTCATAGATTTGCATGGAGGATTCCTATTTTCATAAAGCCCTATATTGACTGCCCCAGTGATAACACTTTGGTTGTATGTAATTGATTTGTGTCCATCGTGATGGCAAACTGAAAATACGGGATACCCAAAAGTGTGCTTTGCACTCAAATGACACCATTTTGTTTTAATTTGCTATAGTAGCAAGGGTATGAATGCCATCGAGCCCAAATTCCATTGCTTAAACAGAATTCACAAATTGGCTACAGAAAAATGGTTTCAAATTCTCGAAGTCTAAAACAAATTGTGTTCATTTCTGTAAGCTTCGGAAGCATCACCTTGATTCGGAATTAAAAATAGATGGGAGTCCTGTTAAAGTTGCAAAAGAAGTGAAATTATTGGGTTTATTGTTTGACAATCAACTGAATTTCACATCTCATATAAAACAACTAAGCGTTAGATGTAAAAAAGCTCTTAACCCTTTGAACTCTGGTGGTATCTTCCATTTCAGTTCAATGGCAGCAATTAGAAGAGTCCATATTCATTATTTGGGGTAGACCAATCACTATTTTTAACGTGCAGCCTCGGGCTGTACGTTGAAAATATTGATTCGTATACCCCACATATTTACTGAACAGCCACCCCATTTAATAACGTTATGGCGTATCATGGTCCTGGCCGGAAAAGCGGCCGCTCGGGTTGAAAGGGTTAACCTCCTCAAGGTGGCTGGTTGCACTGATTGGGGTGCTGACCAAACAAACATTATTCCATCTGTATAGACAACTTGTTAGATCAAAATTAGATTACGGATGTGTGGTTTACGGCTCATCAAGAAAGTCGTACCTCAAACCACTTGATGCAATTCATAACATTTAGAACGGACGTTCTAACAATTGGTAGTTTGTGGCTATTTTTATGGGACTACAATAAAATGCATGTCCATTATATTAAAACAAGAGATTTTTGGGAAAATTTTTGGGGTGGTGGCAAACCCTGACCCTACCCTTTACTGACCCTAACCCTACCCCCCACCCCCAGTTCTAAACCCCACCCTAGACTAATGAAAATTCAATATATTCCTAGTCTATTTTAACTAAAATGCATGTCCATTGTATTAAAACAACTTTTTGGATGAAAAATGTTTGGGGTGGTAGCAAATCCTAACCCCACCCTTTACTGACCCTAACCCCGCCCCACCACAACTCTAAACTCCACCCTAGAATAATGACATTTAACTATGTGACTAGTTAAGTGCGGTAGTCACCTAACCCCCATTTCTACCAACAAATAGCCACCTAAACCCCATATGTCTGCCCGTCGCCAATTGATTCAGTGCTTGCTGAGGCAGGAGAGCCTTCTCCCGAGAAGCACAGTATTACACTACAATCTCCAATATGTTTCCCGCTCATAATTGTGTCTCAGATCCGCAACATGAAGATTTTTTACAGACGCCGGAAACATGTTCCACCCTTAAGAATTAGAATTAAGCCCCATATGGAGTTTGCCTCACTTGAATCTGATACAATAAAAGAGAACCATGAACTGCATATTCCTCCTTGGCATATTGGAAATCCTATTGTTATTTTAGATCTCGTTTCCTCAAAAAATCTGGGATAAATTCTTTCCAGTTTAAACAAAAATATGCTGAAATAAAGTCAACGTATAGGGCTTATAAAAGGGCCTATACAGATGGATCTAACGATGGTGACAAATTATCATCAGCCGTTGTTACTGGTGATCAGGTCACCTCAATGCGAATACCAAATAAAAGTTCTATTTTCACGGCTGAGATTAAAGCTTTATAACTTGCGCTTGAACATATCAAGAATGTACAGGGAAGGAAGTCGATTATCTTTTCCGACTCTCATTCCTCTTTACTAGCTTTGCTCAACCCCAAGTTGAAGAACCCTGTCATTTTGGAACTTCGTGAGAAGTTTAATACTCTCATGTCTGTTCAATGTGATATTGTGCTTTGCTGGTTACCTGGACATGTTGGTATCTCCGGTAACACCAGGGAAGACATTGCCACAAAGCAGACTTTAACCAAACCTGTCACTAATTCTAAAATTCCTTTCAGTAATGTTATACCACCAATCAATAAATACATCCAATTTGTGAGCCCGACGAAATGGGATGGGGCGACAAATAACAAGCTCATCGCTTCCGACCAAATATATTTGATCACTACTCGTCCAGTAACCTTTGTAGAAATGATCAAATAATTCTGACTCGAGGTTATTTTGGTCACAAAAGACTAGGGGTGGATCCAGGATTTCCAGATGAGGGAGGGGGATGGGTAGTTTATTATTGCAGGACTTGCCGCGTGTGCCGTAGGTACGAACTTTACGAGGGGAGGGGAGCTTGGTTCTCCCCCTAGAAATTGTTTTGAAATGTGCTTTGTTGCAACCTAAAATGCAATACGACGCAAAGGTAATAAACTCAATGCAAAGTCGATTGTGCTCACTGATCAACAAATTTTGCAACATAAAATGAAATACGACGCAAAATGTAATAAACTTATTTCAAAGTCGGTTGTGTTCGCCAGTCATTGTGGCCTGAAATTTAATAAAGTTATTGCAAAGTCGGTTATTTCCGCCTGTCCTTGCAACCTGAAATGCAATAAATTTATTGCAAATTCGGTTGTGTTGGCCAGTCACTACAACCTGAAATGTAAAAAACTTATTGCAAGGTCGGTTGTTTTCGCCAGCCAATGCAACCTAAGATGTAATAAACTTACTATTAAGTATAGGTAAGGTCGGTCAGTGTAGACCAGACATTTCAAGGTGTATTATTATTATGTTTGTTCATGTGGGTTTCACATCACTTTCGGCATTTAGTGTTATATTGTGGTGGTAATATCGTCCCCTGAGTTCCATTGTGTTTTATGTGCCAGTAGGCACAAAGAACACATTGGAACTCAGGGGACGACATGTGTACGCAGTTAGTGGGAACAAGTTTATCTTGTGAAAACAGTCTGAATGCATATAAATCGAGAAGGAAAGGGAGGAATGGAATGGGGTCAGCTGAATGGAGTAGGCCAAGAAATTTAAAAGTGAAGAAGAGGGAACACTGGAACGGATGTCTTTCATGAGCTGAGAAACAAATCAATAGTTTTATTATATGACCAGCTTCGTCCAATGCATTGTAACACTACCCGAACACCGCAATAGCAAGCTGACTCTCTTTCTCTCTCATAATTAGATTGCCTTTTCACACAATCCACGCGTTCGTTACTGGGTTATATTATACCAGTGCATCAGAACTTGTCTGTCATGGTAAAAAGGGCCTCACCTCCCGGGGTCTCCACGCAGTCATGACATGCAGTGCACGTACTGCAAAATTAATGGGTGATGACACTGAGCTTTTATGGTGAGAACAGGTCAGAACAGAACTTGGGTTTGTGGCACGGATAGTGTGCTTGCTCGCGTGTGTGTGTGGTGGTGGTGGTGGTGGTGGTGGTGGTGGTGGTGGAGGGCATTTCATTTTAGGTTGCGAAATGTTTTGTTCGGTAAACACAACCGACTTTGCAAAAAGTTTACATTTTGCTTCGTATTGCACTTTAGGTTACAACAGCGCTATCAAATGAAGCGTTTTAGGTTAAAGCTCTTGATTTTTTTAATGGCGAAAATGACATTTTCAGCTCATTATGTCATGGCTGACAGTTTTATCTTAAGCTCATTACTATGAACTTAATACAAAACTGGGAGATTTGAGACATGCTGATAAATAAATAAATTATAACGGTTACTAATACTTTATTACAGTAGTTAAGTTTTTCAATCATCACATTGGTAAACATTCCTAGTCTCTGTAAAACATTTAATCGATACGCTACCAGTGCTTTGGAATCATGTTCCGAAGCTGGGTAACGTGGCGATTGGGAGTTTTACAGAGTCTGGGGATTTCCCGGTGTATAGTTGTATATAATCACTTTATAAATCTAAGTATAATAACGTTCTTCAAATTTCCCCAAAAAGTTACATATACACGCTAAAAACTAAAGTGTTAAAAACTACACTTGAAGTGCTGTATTTAACACTTACTAAGTGCTGAACTAGCACTTTGTTCAAGTGTAGATATCCCAGAACTTGACAAGTGTTACAATAATACCACTTGATAAGTGTAATGTCGCGACACTTAAAAGGAAACAACGCAGATGACGCGGATCAGGCTCGAACTCTCGAGCCTGATCCGCTTCATCTGCGTTGTGTCCTCTTAATTATGTACCCACCAAGCGCAAATCAAATTATGGACGATTCTGGAAGAACCACCAATGCAAGACACATGGGAAGTGCCATCCATTCAAGTTTCAGATGTATGACGATTGTAATGTCTAAGTGCTTAAAGCATTGCACTTTGAGTGTTAAAATCAAACCCTAAGAGTTAGAATGGGTTTAACACCTTGAAAGTGTCAGTTTTAACACTTTAGTTTTTAGTGTGTAATCAGATTATCACTTTATTCATCTGTCACAATACCAGCACTTGCTGAGTTCACCATAGAGAATTATGAGAATGTTCCAAATAGGATTTCCAAGTGGCATCTCGTTTAACCCTTTACCTAACACAGTGACAAAAAAACAGACAGAAATTTAACCAAAATAAGCCTAGCACGGCAGACCACGGCCAAAAATATTTTAAAAATTTATCAATAAAACATTTACTTGACCTGTCTCCGAGTTCGTGTTAAAAATAACCCATTGTTATTTTTTAGATTTGGAAAATACGCCCCCCCCCCCCCCCCCCCACACACACACACCCCAATCCGCCACTGCTCAAGACTTACACATTCCTTTTTGTTAGAGGGTAATATGCGACCAGGGTGTGTTTTTTGTCAGTAGGGGTTCACAGTGGAGCATGTTCTTTTGCACTCAACAGATTTTAGTCTTATCCGACAGAAGTATTTTAATGTTGCGTCTCTTCAAGACCTATTTTCCAATACAAATTTTCACAAAATTATGTCGTTTCTAAAAGCAATCAACCTTTTTAATAATTTTTTGTTTTTTTTTTAAATTCTTTTACTCTCAAATCTATCTATATCAATTCAACAGGTTGATTTACACGGCATTCTTTAACTGGTTGAGTGCTGGAAGCCCATGCATATTTGGGCTTTATTCTAAAGTGCGGGTACCACAACTTAAAGGCATCATATTCTGTGGATATGCTTCATATTATATCTTTAAAATGAAATTATTTTATCTGTTTGGACTTGCCTTGTAACAATTTATGGGAGAGTGCCAATTGACACTCTCCCATAAATTGTGACAACGCAAAGAGTTCTGAACAAATTTCAATCACCAATAAAAATTTAGCACACTCCCAGTTAAACAACTGCTGTCTCATTTCTCATTTCTGTGTTCTCTTCTTATTTTTATTTCTCATATTTCATTGACACGAATTTATTTATTTCATGGAAGATGACATATTTTATTGTTCATACTTTTCATCGACACGATATATATTTTTATTCAATCTTGTTTACTTCATAATTGAGATGTGTACTCCCTACCGTTTTTTCGCCAGGATATAGCTTTAGCGGCCGATGTGGTGTTAAGCACCAATAAATATACACATAAATGCACTGCTGTCTTCTCCATATGTTCACCGTCATGCTAATGTCCACCTATCATATTGTTAAACACATATTTCACTTTCTGTTGGAATCTGTTTATCTAGGGAGTATCACTACAAAACGAGTCCCTATGGATATAGGCCTCAAGCAGGGGTGTATCTTTTCACCGATTTTGTTTGCATTGTATGTTAAAGATTTAGGGGACGAACTAATTCAGAGTGCGGAGGGGGTAAATGTTGGAGACATAAAGATACCAGGCTTATTCTTTGCGGACGACATGGTGTTAATGTCTAGAACTGAACAGGGGCTAGAGAAACTGCTGGAAATTGTTGGTAGATATGGGAACACTTGGCGGCTCGAACTAAATGAAAATAAAAGCAAGGTAATACCCGTTGGACGCAAGGTAGATATGACGAAGAGATGGAGAGTGGGGGAGTTCTCAATCCCCGAAGGGGAAAGCAAACAAATCACTGTAGGAGAAACGGGAGAGTATGAGTATCTAGGGGTAAGCATAAATATAACGGGAAGAGGGGTGTACAGAAATTACTCAGCCAAACTGATTCTGAAGGGGAAAAGAATTCTGAACCAACTAAAACTTTTAGGGAAAAATAGTTTCAACAAGGTCTTTGTGGGGAAAACACTGTGGGAGAGGGTGGGTTTACCAAGTATAACGTATGGCACGGACGTGATTCCATTAAACCAAACCGTTACTAAGAAGTTGGAAAATACTCAAAATGATGCCGGCAGATGGATAACAGGGTCGAGTAATGCTGCAGCTTTGGAAGCAGTAAGGGGGGAGCTTGGGTGGGTGAAAATCAAGGACAGGGTAGATTTGGGAAAACTGTGTTACTTTAACTACTTGAGAAACCTGCCTGACAACCGGTGGTGCAAATTGATGCTCGATACCATCTGGAATTCTAATATAGAAACGGGGTGGTCAAAACATGTGAGGGAACTAATGGACAATTACTCTATAGAGGTCACAAACATAGAAGTAGGAATGAAAGAAGGCAAAAGGTTTGTCAAAGAGAGAGTCATGGAAGATTGCAATCGAAACTGGCGAGCAGGGGTTAGCGTGAAAAGATCACTGCAGGGGTTACAATATAAAGAAAAGCCAGCTTTTGAGAAGTACCTAGATGGCACCTTTGGAGGGTCACTGCTGTTCAAACTGAGATCAAGATCACTGGAGCTTCGGGGAAAAATTGGGAGAGATGGGGAAAAGGGATGCCAAATGTGCCACTCTGGAGTAGTGGAGACCCTGGAACATTTTCTCTTGGAATGCCCACAGTATATACCTCATAGAATAAAATTTACTGGAAGAATAATGCAGAAGTGGGGTGAAGAAACAAAGGAGAGATGGCTGAAGGGGGACACGAGGGAGAGGGTAGGAATGCTTATTGAAGAAATTGAAAAAGAGGAAGTGAGGGACACTATTAAGCAGTTTATATCTGAATGCTGGGAGGAGAGGAGGGGAAGAGGGGGTGGGGTGCAGGGGGAATGATGGCCTTCTCTTATGAGGACCGCGACAAATCAGCGGCTGGCCAAAGAGTTATTATTATATTATCTCACATAAACATTTCGTCCCCTGAGTTCCACTGTGTACTATAAACCAGTAGAACGCATTGGAACTCAGGGGACGATTTGTCGCCACGATATAACCTAAGCTGCTGATGTGGCGTTAAGCACCAATAAATATATAAATAAATTGTCGTTCAGTAATAATAATAGTTGTTTTAGCCTTCCGCCGATTTGTTCCCTAATGGGAAGGTCTATATCGATCCCGTCCCCACTTGATTATTCCTCGTCCTCTCCCTCCTAAACTCCCACCATTCAGTCAAAAACAGTTTCATACCTTCCCACATGGGTTCTTTCTCGAACTCTTCAGCAAGAATATTGACACATCCCTCATGCCATTCTTCGTTCAATTACCTCTCATGTTTTTATTTCTCTCTGAGACATTCTTCCATTAGTTGCTGAAAGAGTCCCGTTGTACTATGCAAATATTTGGGGCAGTCTAAAATGAAATGTTCCATGGTCTCTATTACTCATAAGCTGCACATTTGGCACGCTCTTTCTTCGTTTTCCGATTCACCCACCCCATCTCTCAACTCCATTGACTTGGGTCTCGTTTTGAACAACACTGCCCCCACCCCCACCCCCGCCCCAAACGATCCATCTAGGCACTTCTCAGCGTCTTTTTTTATTTAACCCGTTTAAATATCTCTTTGTCCTAACTCCAGTCTCTAATTTCTTTTCTTTTGCATACGTGAACTGTGACCGGATTTAATGTGGAAGATCATTGATATAAGGGCAATAACTCCACTTTTTCTTTGGCACCGAAACGCCTCACCTGAAAAGTTCTTGCAAGATTCCGTGGGTTGAAGAGAATTATTTTCAAAGAAGTGTAAAGGTAGGCGTACTATGAACTGTGATTTTTAAATATTATTTGGTTATTCAACCACTTAACTAGCACAGTTCCCAGGCCAAAGTGCGCTTGAGGGTTTTTAAATATATACTGAGTTAAAAAGAAAGTATAACAGAAACAAATGAGAAAAAATAGCATAAAGGATGAAATATAATAGTTTTAATGTTGTATGTTTGGGGATAAGAAGTCGTGCAAAGACTTTAATGACATTGTTGTTGTCCACCCAACCGTATACAATTTTGCTACGGATTTCAAAATGGCACGTGCTACCCATGAATGTCAAATTGAATAGGTGACCGACGATTTTCTTTGTGTTATGTTGTGCTAGAGAGCCTGGGTTTATTGAGAAAACACGCTAGTTTTTATCCTCCGACATATTAAAAAATTCCAGGGTTAACCGAAAATCAGAGGTTGGTATGCATGAGGCTAGGATACATCCAGATGAGCTCGCTGCTGAGTTCGGAATCACTGTGGCCACTATTTACCGTCTCATTGGAATGTATAGAACCACTGGATCTACTGCCAACCGACCGTGTTCAGGTCGACAAAGAGTTACGACCCCTGCTCAAGTCCGACATGCCAGGAAGTCTCACTTGCGGGATCGCTTCCTTCCTTCCGACGAGGACAGCAGCAATTACTCCTGGTAGGACTAACAATAGAATCAGTGCACAAACTGTCCCCAACAGACTCGCCGAACACAGCATCCGCAGTAGGCGTCCATATCACGGACCAATCCTTACCCAACGTCATCCTATCGTCAGAATGGAATGGGTACGTCAGCGTGTTCGCTGGACAAGAGTGTATCGCCGACGAGGTGAACGGTTTTCTGATGCTTGCGTGCGGGAAGGCGACCGTTTCGGCGGGTGTAGTGTAATGGTTTGGGCAGGAATTTCATTGCACCATCGAACGCAGTTGATCTTCATCGGTGGTAATCTGAATGAACAGCGATATAGGGACGAAATTCTTAACGCTGTTGTTGTCCCGTTGTTCAACGCTAACATCGGATTGCAGTTATTCCAGCAAGACAATGCCCGATGTCACGTTGCGCGTATCTGTCGTGACATTCTTGAGGAGCAGAGCATTGAACTTCTTCCCTGGTCCCCACTTTCGCCAGATTTGTCGCCAATCGAGCATTTTTTGGGATCAATTGGACCGTAGGGGTCGACTTCATGATCTTCGAGAGGTTAGACGATTTACGTAATGTTCGAAGGCAGGGATGGAACGCAATACCACAGGGTGACATTCAGAGATTTGTCAGGTCTATGCGCCATCGATGTCTTGCCATCCAAGAGGCAAACGGTGGACATACACGCTATTGACTGCATGTGTGAACTTTTCGTCTCACCCCATGTCTGAATTGCGACATCCTGGCTTGACGCTGGCAACAGTAAGAACATGAAATTATGCCAATTCATACAACTAGACTCGAAATATAAATTTACAATAATTTGTTTGGGATTAAAGTCGATAGTACTAAAAACAATTGCTCCTCAAAGTTTATTATACTTTCCTTTTTGACACATTTTCTACCCTCTCAATCACAAAACGATCAGACATTGAATCTTTAATTCTGAAGATTGTTACACACTGGATGTAATGTTGATGTAACGAGCGATACGGTAAGTAACAATTAACTATTTATTTCTTCTTTGCTTGTGATTTTGACAATAGTAGTATGTCATGTTCCCCTACAGGGGCAGGTTGGATGATCTCATGGATGATCTCATGTGACGTCATAGTCACGTGACGTAGTGGCGCCATGTTGTGTTGTCATGGTAACCCGCGTGAGCGGCCATGTTGTGACGTCATCTCTATAGTGATACGTGGTGTGAGTGCGCATGCGTAGCGCGTGTTGTTAGGGTGATACGTGTTTCCGTCGTCCATTTTGTATACTGGAGGCCGCCATCTTGGTTTCTATGGTAGCACGTGATTGCTATGTTACCCAATTGTTCTGCAATAAGACGGGGTATGTTTTAAGGGTGTGTTCCTTTGTAGAAGAGTAAATCTAATTACCACAAACAACCCGACAATCCATCCAAATCACCAAAATCCACCCGAAATCACCGAAATTGACTTTATTTCCCCATTTTATCGGTTTAGCACGTAGTGTTATAGTACTAAGGGGTACAAGGGGTGCATTCGACTGAAGTGGGGTTAATTTCTGGTTCTGATTTTCCCAGAATCCTCATTTAATTACCCAAATAAACCCGTCAAGTTGTATTATTTAGAATTCTTTAAGAATCTTTTTTTTTTTTGGAACCCATGACGTTTTATTTCCTTATTAAGAGTAGCACGTAGTGCTATAGGACAAATTTACCCAGAAATCCATTATTAAAATTATAAGTAGGACCCATATGTGTACATGAAGGCCATGAAGCTAAGTTCCACCATATACTCATATGAGGATCTACCCAACAGATGTGTCGTACGAGGTCTAATTTACTATCCCTCATTTTGATTTTTCTTTGTACTTCGATGGAAAGTTAAAAAATAATAACACTAAATATAAATATAAATTTCTTTTATTCAGCAACAAAAATACATCTTTTTATGGTATGTAGATTGTCAGATATTCATAAACAGTCTTTCTGCAGATTGGACATCTTCTCAGTGGTTTACAGCAGTCTTTGCACAGGCATAAATGGTTACATGGTCGCGGAGCGACATTGGCTTCAGCTAATAAACACACACTACATTTTGTCCTCCGTGAATCTTCTTCTTGAAATGATGTGTCCATTTCTTCTTCTTCTCTGATGGCCATTTCTTCTTCTTTTTCAACGTCCATGAATTCAGGTGGTAAATTATGAATGTAATAACAGTCTGGAGAATATTTTCTGTGTTCTTCTATAACATCATCTTCTGTTTCCCAGAAACGAACAATAATACCACAATGAAAACATTGAGTTCTGTCTCCTGTCCCCAAATAAAAGAATCCAGCTTTTATCAGTTCATTCGGGGTTTTCACACTTTCACTTTGTAACATGAATTGAAATGTCTTGAGACGATTTTCCTCCAATGCATACTTGATGTGTTTTGGTGGTCTTTGTTCTGGTGTCTTTCTTATTTTTTCTTCTCCACGTAATAACTGCTCCAGTACTGGTGGCGGAACATCACGAAAATACGTTTCGAATGAAACGCTCATTCTCTCTACAAAGTCTCTTGGATTTCTTGTTTCTTGGTTTCTTGATTGATAATCATTCAGTGCCATCCTGATCAAACATGGAATAGTGAACATTCTTCAATCCTTTTTATCTTCATTCTTCTTTGGTTTTCTTTCTCTTTTTGGTTTGGGTTCTCCTATTTCAAGACTTCTCTTCTTTGCAATATCCACTGCTTTGGTCACTTGTTCCCAATCTCTGGTGGTAAACTGGAACCCAACGTCGTTCTTGAATAGTTGAATCTGTAAATCGTTGTTAAGTTTGAAGACGGTCACATTAGTAGACATCCTTCTTCTTTGGCTGTCGGAACACAAATGAGCTGAACACCAAGTGCACCAGTTTTTATAGTTTTCCTTCAATGCAGCGACGTCTAGTGGCTGGTTTCCTCTATGACGTCATTAACCAACACATCATTATCCATTAGATCAGTGGTAAACATGTTGGATATGGTTTCCATCAGTACAGCGCGACAGCGATGTTTCAAGTAAAACAAACAGTATTGTCCACACACAGGTAATGGTCCTTGAAGGCGTTTCGTATTATACTTCCAATATCTGGAATTCTTCTTCAGGAAATTCTCGAATGGTCTGTGTTGTGGTGGTAATCCATAGGAATCAAAGTATTCTGCGTTGTGGTGACTCACAAAGAGAGCCACCCAATGTTCTCCTTTTCTGTGGTCTGGATCCGTGTTGGCTATCAAAGCCACTGGTCTGTGATCTGGTAATCTTCTTGGTAATTTGTTTCTTGAAAATACACCCAAACATATTCTCTTCAAACAACTATCTGATCGAAGTGCATTCTCTAACTGCAACGTGTTCATGTTGAGTAATCGAAGATTACTTGTCTATTCTTATCCACTTCTATGATGTTCTGGAATTCTGCATACACCAGTACGTTGATTGTGGTTGGTAATGGATTTTCGAAATGGACTTCTAGTCTCAAGTTTCCTCTCTTCACCAGATCGAAGTGTTGTCCATGTGATAGATCTGGAGTCAGGTCGAATACGAATAGGGTGTATCCATTTATGTACTCTTTTCGGCTGATGTGGTTTCCTTCATTCTCATACATTTGTCCAGTTCCTTGGAACAGAGTTGCATAACATCTGGCCACTTCTTGTTGTTCGAATCTAGGTTGTAATGGTTTGGCTGGAATCTGCTGCCCATCCACGTACAATGCCAAGTAATTGATTTTGTAGTTCTTGAAATTATATGGATTGTTTGAAAAGTTTCCATTGAAAGCATCGTTGTCTACACATCCCACTACGATGCGTTTAGGTAGTTGGCCTAAAAATAAATTTTCTTGTGTAATACTCAGATTTCCTTTCGGCACAGAAAACACCTTGGTTTCCACACGATCGATAGGATATTTTGCAGTTGCTTTTGTTAGTGCTTTCTCGTGAGCCATTCTCACGAATGATTGGAGCCTCTCTTTGCGTACAAACATGGATACATCTAGAATTTTGATCTTGTATGTAGCGGTATCGGCCATCAATGCGAAAGCATCTTTGGCTCTATTCATTTTAACATGAACATTAACTCCATTCAGCAAGTAACGAGTTTGGAAAAACATGTCCAAATGTAATCTTCCAGTCATGTCCACGATTTTACTTTTCTCTATAAATTTCTTTCGAAGAAGAAATCCCTTGTTATCATCTGTCAAATCTTCCATGTGTCCGGCCGTATCCTTGTACCATAATGCATTAGTCAGTTGTGACTTCTTGGCGGCTGGTCCATAACTCAACAAAGTTTCTATGAAAGCTCTGTAATGATAAGTGTTGTTGGAAGAAGATACCAGATTTTCATTCAAGCTGATATCGATTTGATTAAATAAGGAATGCATCCATAAATTGACTGGGCCCACTTTGGCATCGAGTGCAATTGATGCCCCATTGGAATCTACAACCGTTGCTTTAACATACAAGTATGTCTGTGCCAAATTCAAACAATCATCTCCTAATCCTGCAATGTGGAATTCTATTGGACCACTGTTTCCTATAGTCGCCAAAGGCCTGTGTTCTACCCATTGCCCATGTTCCACACTAGTCTGTGTTAGTGGTATGGAAAACAAGTCGAGTTCGCTGTTGACACACTCACAAGATTTTTCATTAATGAGAGACATCATGCACCGAGATGGTCTTGGGTCTGAACAGTTCTCCTTCTTTTTGTCGATTTGCTAGTTTTGCGTGGTGCGGGCCTTTTTATACTTTTCCTACCGGGTGGTTTTGAACCACCAACCACTTCATTCCAAGCTCCTGCACCAGCCTCTTTGACTCTTTTGATTGCTGCCTTTTTACATTTTTTCCCTTCAATGGCATCTTCGGCAAAGGCTGCTCCTTTTCTCAATAACTGTTTTCCCACGGTCCTGGCTGTAGTTTTCAATAAAGGTAACACCATATTCTTCAGTCCTCCCAATATACTTCCCAAACCATATCCTCTCTGTATTTGAGCTCCAGAAAAAGCCGGTAGACCATTCCCAGCTTGTTTCGTGTAATATTCTTCATATAATTTGGACTTACAACAATAAGTCATGTTTATGTGAAATGAAGAGATCTACGATTTCTGAAATGAAGTGTCACTGTCACTTTCCCGAACTCGAATGGTACTATAGCTCCTGTGTCACCCCTTATATACACCTGGACGGAACTGAAATTTTTTCGTTCTACTGGTACATAATACACATTCTCAAATGTTTTAGAGATGATATCCCCATATTTTCCACGCACGGGTACGATACGAAGAAGTGGTATTCTTGTATCTCCTACGACTTGGTCACGAACCAAGTCACAATATACATAGAGTGAATAAAATCCTTGGTTGACATCGGCAACTCTGGAAGAATTGTAAGTTCCTGATTTAAAAACACACTCATTAAATCCCAAAATATTTTGAAGAGTAGGGCTCAATGTGACCACGACTCCATCACGTACCGTGATACGAACTTTACCAGTCACTCTATCCAGTTCAAAAGCTACCTTATCGTGACGAGGCAAGAGTAATTCTTTAACACCATTGATAGCTCGTATCACATCAATGGGATCCGAATAACGACCTTCCTTGAGAGTAAGTCGGTAATTCTTTTTCGAAGACCAGAACACTGTAACGAAAGCTTCTTCTCCACGAATATTGAACCAAGTATTTGGATACTGAATCTCTGCCAGACCTACTTCCCATTCTCCCGTGAGATTCACTGGTTGTGATAACTGAGTGGTGTACGTAGTCAACGTGTTTTCTGGAAACACGTTCATAGAACTATTACTTGGTAGAGTCAAATAAAACATTACTTTTTCTAAATGATTGGATTTGGTAACAAATATCCTATGCTACTACTCAAGAGAGCAGTCCACAACTTGCTGTCTCTGTTTTCGAGATTGAGATTAACGACACTGGTAATGATGATGATATACAAAATGATTATATTAATTGTGAAATTTTTACAAAAATTTACCAAACAGAGGCCAAGAACCGTTCGATCCTTCTTCCATTTTGAAGAAACTTCAGAGGTTCACTTCCTTTTATAGGTGAGCTGACTCTGTTTGATCCACGAATTGAACGAAGTTGGGTATCCCAACCACTTTACGAACAATTCCCTTTTCTTACCTCGACCACGTTTCTTGAGTACGTGTTCGATTTTGTAAATAGTTTTATGTGAAACTCGCTGAAGCTCTTCAGTGTAGAATGACCCTTTCAGTATTTCTTCATTATCATCTTGTAACATGTATGTGACTGGATGTCCTTTCTTGATGGCTACTACTGTGAATAACTCTTCGGTCCAATTGGGCAAATAACCTTTCTCAAAAGTTTTCTTAACTTTATTGATTCTCACTCTGTCTCCTACTTTGTACTTTGGTGTCTTGTGTTTTATGGGTTGTCCATACAACCTTTGCCAAACCTCTTCTTGATTTTCAAAGTTCACGGCAATGGGGGCCATACCTATACTGCGATGATGAGAATGATTATATGATTTCACCAAGTTTTGAAGTGGAAAAGTTAGTGTATTGTTCTTGGTAAAATATTTCCACATTTTGGTTTTCAAAGTTCTATTGAATCTTTCTACTATGGAACATTTTGTTTCCACGTTTTGTGTTGTGAAAAAGTCGACTTTGTGATCTTTGAGAAAATTCTGAAATTTTCTGTTTAGAAATTCTTTGCCTTGATCAGTTTGTAATTTTTCTGGTTTACGACCTTGTTTGAAAATTTTACTAAAAGCTTTCACGATGGAATCACCAAGTTTGTTTTGTAATGGTATCACTCAAGCATATTTACTAAACACATCTATACATGTCAACAAAAATTTTATGTTTTTGTTGAATTTACTTATGTTTGAAACATCTACCAAGTCAGCTTGGCATTGTGCATCTATACCACTAACTATTACTTTTCTTCTACGAAATGTACGACGAACAGGTTTGTGAAGAGTGTATGTGTCTTGAGTCTCTAACCATTTTAAAACTTGTTTGTTTTTTTTCTTGGACGCTCTACGAAGAGCGTCTACACCACCAAAACTACCAGGCACTTCAGAATCATAGTACATTGCTTCGATGACTGCCTTGTTCAAGTGTCAACTCTATTTATACCTTTTTTTTCGGTCCACTTTGGCGTTTCTGTTTTCTTTGGTTGTTTTGGTTCCGACTTTATCGGTGCCTGTTTCATAAAATCCCAACGTTCTTTATGACCAATTAATTCTTGGGGTATGTTACTATCTCTCAAAGCTTCGGCCAACATTTCCCATCCCTTTGGTTGGAAAGATTTTCGTCTTCTAAGTAAATCGTTTAGAAGATCTGTTACATTCGACCCTACCACTGTTTGATCTTTGTAGACTAATTCACCCTTCTCATTCCAAGATATATTTGGGTCACTTCTAATACGATTCAACAACAACTTGCCCTTTCTCTTCATTGTCATAGGTACAGAATCGAGAATGTCTTCGTCTTTATTATCTTTCTCGAATTCGACTTTAATTGGTCGAGGAGCCATTACCTTTTGTTGAAATGTCAAGTATCTTTGTAAAATTTGATTATATTGAGTCATCTTTTCATCAGCCGAAAGAAAAAGGGCATCGAGAATATCTCTCATTTCTCTATCCAGTGATGAAACAGCCAGTTCATTCGGTTGTCTTGGAGTCTCTTGTAGACGTTCCAATAACCTTGGTTCTACCAAAGCCATCTTCTTTGCATATTCCATCATCCAAATATACCTTTAACAGCACCCAATAGTACAGGAGGTAGCAATGCCCCCAAGAATCCCCCTTTCTGCAAGATTTGTCTCCTCTTTTTGTCAAAGGTACCTTTGTTTGCCACTGCCCTCACTAGTTGTTTCTGACGAACGAGTTTGGTTCTCTGAGCTTTGGTCAGAGGTACTGCTCCCTTCAGTATATTCGAGGCACAGTCACACAAACAAGTTATCAATTCTTTGTCTGCATGTTTTAGTATGGATTTGACGAGTGCGGGTTTCGATTTAATAAGAACCTTGAGAAGAGCGATGTTGCGCTTGAGACGGTCAGACATGCTTCTGACTCGAGTCAGACTTGTTGCTCCCCTTTTATACTTTTCGGAGGTACACATATTGGGTTTCCCCAGGAAAAATTTGACTTCTTAATCTCATGTGTTCAGGAGTATCTTGTTTGAGATCTATTAAAATGTAACCATATGGTGTCGAAGTGGCATCTTCGAAAACTTCTCTCAGAAACTTGGAATGACCAGGATACATCTGTGCTGCCAAGTGTGAGATCTGAGAACGATCCCTAGGATTTTTAAACAAGATCATGTAATGACTATTGAGAGCTACAGTCCTATGGACTTTATTTTTATCGAATAAATTTTGAACAATGTAGATCACACTAATGTTACGGTGATGACTACCTTTAGTAAATAATCTAGACACTCGAACATCTGCATCGAGCATCAGATCATCCAATATGACTAAACTATCAGATTTTAATAGAGACCCTCTACGTATTCTACTTGGGGTAAAGTATTGTATAATGGTTGCCATTCACTATAACACCAAATGATGTGACTTGGGACAGGTGATATAATATTTTGAATGTTTTGAATAACCCGATTTACAAAGGATGATTTACCACTACCCGTGGGACCACACAATAAACAAGTGAATGGATGCTTCCAACGAGGATCCATCTTTGTTGTTCTATGTGGGTACTACTTCCCTTTTATACCTTTTGGGGAGGTGGCCCCACTGAACGTGGGGACTACTCCCCCTTTTATATCTTTTGGAGAGGTGGCCAATATGAACCGTCATCCAAAAAATATTTAAAATTGGTGGCCCTCTGACTTACTGGCTGGGGACAGTTTAAGTTTGTTTGATATTTGTCAAGAAGATAAACATCAAATAACTTAAGCGTCATTACCACCTTTTTTTCTTGTTTCTTCATTTTATACTTTTTTTCTTCTTTTTTCTTCTTTTTTTTTTATAAAAAAATCATCTATTTACAACATCTATTTACATCTTCAATTAGAATCCAATTGTAACAGGTTTCTTCATGGTCATAAATTCAATCACCAAATCCATAATACAACGTCTCTGTTCATTTGTGAGAGGTTTCTCGAACATATCTTCATATTCTTTCTGTACTGGTGGTGGATTCATTCCAGAAGTATTATGGTGCCACAGTAGATGAACATCATTCTTGTTAACTCTTTCAAGTGCGTCACTAAAACATGTTATAATCTTCTCTTCTTCAGACATCATTAGGCATACATTATGCTGAATCTGACTTGGGTGACCGACTGTACATCCATAGTATTTTTCTTTCATTACAGCGTCAATGTTCTCTTCGACATAATGAGCATATGCCAAGCAAAGTTCATGCTGCAAGCGAACTTGCCTGAGTTCACTATCAATTTCATCAACGATCAATGGTCGTGGTTTGGTTATTCTCACTGTGATCTTCTTCTTCTTCTTCAAAGGTGGTTCTTGATTTGGTTTTTTGAAGTCTTCATGGTTAGTTGGTTTAGTGTCTTCAGTTAAAGTTGTTTGTTGGGTTTTGATGGCTGCATCTACTTCTTCTATTTGAGATTTCAAGGCATTCCATTCTTCTAAAGATAGAGCAATACCAGTCTTCGTAGGATAAGGTTTCTGGTCTTTTCCCTCAAAGTATCTTCTGAGATGAATCTTCAGTTCACCCTGGTACTGGGTGACGTTAGCATAAGTCTGCTTGGTGCCAATTCGGAACATCTTTTCTGGTCAATGGTTCGATCGTGAATGATGCCAAGTCCATGCTTTGCCTAATCTTATATATCTTTGACGGACGTGATTGAAAACATCACCCCAGTTGAACAAATTTTGATTCAGTTTTTGATTCTTGGTTGGGATTTGTGTTTGTTTCCTATGGGATTATAGGTTAAAGTTGGAAAATTTAGAAAATTAGTATAGAAAGTAATGGGAAAGAAACACAATGAGAATACAGAAATTTGATTGGTTGATTAACTTCGATCTGATTGGTCAGTTTGGCGATCAAACTGCAATCTTGATCCTTAAACTGTAGGATATGGCCCTCTGCATTTTATACTGGCTTGGGACAGGTCAAGCTACAAACCTCTGTCCAATGGAGATAAGTCAAATAGCTCGAGTGCATTCCCACCCCCTACAGTTCGTATCCTCTTTGAGGGAATTTTTTTTTTGTTCATCAAAAAAGAAAAAACGAAAACAACATGTCCAACTTAGCAATTTAGTTTTTCTATCATAAAAATTTCTCATTTCTTTTAAATATTCACAACAGAGAATTTCTTAGTAATGATGATGATGATGATTTATTCCTTTGGTTATACAATAGGGGTAGCCTAAAAGACACCAGGAATCAACTTTAAAAAATGAAATGAAACTAAAAAGTAAAGAAGTATCATCTGGTTCCAATAGGTGTAACCTAAAAGATACCATGAATCAATATGTCTTTTAAAATAAATGGAACTAAAAAGTTTTGAATGAAACTAAAAAGTTTTGAATGAAACTAAAAAGTAAAGAAGTATCATCTGGTTCCAATTGGTGTAACCTAAAAGATACCATGAATCAACATGTTTTTAAAATAAATGGAACTAAAAAGTTTTGAATGAAACTAAATTTTGAATAAAGAAGTATCATCTGGTTCCAATAGGTGTAACCTAAAAGATACCATGAATCAACATTTTTTTTAAAATAAATTGAACTAAAAAGTTTTGAATGAAACTAAGTTTTGGATGAAACCAAAGAAGTATCCTCCACTTCCAATAGGGTTAGCCTAAAGTATATCAGGAACATGATGATGATGATGATAATGATGAAAAAACTCTCTGTATTAGAATAAATAAAAAAATTGAAAAAATCTTTACACTAGAAAAAATGTATTGCCTTGTAAGACTTGCCATTTAGATTTTTTTTTTTGAAGACTGCCATATAGGATTTTATGAGGACTGCCATATAGGACTTTAGAGAATGCCATATAGAACTTTATGAGGACTGCCATAAAGGACTTTAGAGAATGCCATATAGGACTTTTTACTTTGTGAAAAACTTGCCATAAAGGACTTTAGAGAATGCCATATAGGACTTTATGAGGACTGCCATCAAGGACTTTAGAGAATGACATAAAGGACTTTAGAGAATGCCATATAGGACTTTATGAGGACTGCCATAAAGGACTTTAGAGAATGCCATAAAGGACTTTTTACTTTGAGAAAAAAACTTGCCATATAGGACTTTATGAGGACTGCCATAAAGGACTTTAGAGAATGCCATAAAGGACTTTTTACTTTGAGAAAAAACTTGCCATATAGGACTTTATGAGGACTGCCATAAAGGACTTTAGAGAATGCCATATAGGACTTTAGAGAATGCCATATAGGACTTTATGAGGACTGTCATAAAGGACTTTAGAGAATGCCATAAAGGACTTTAAAAATTTGATGAGCCTAATATGATTGAGTAGACCACCTAAAAACCATTTCGTTTTTTTTTTTTTTTTTTAGGAATTTTTTTTGATCAACTAAATAGAACTTTTTGTAGGCAAAAGCTAGACTTGGTTCAGGTTGTAGAAAAATATGACACTCACTCAATTGTTTCTTCTTTAAATCTCTAGTGGTATGGTACTAACTCCATCTTCTAAAACTCTTCGTTTTGGGTAGAAATATGATAGTCCATCTCTGCTCTGCTGGTAGGTATACATAGTGTTGTCATTCATCACAAATCCTCGGTTGATGCCAGATCCACTTTGTTGAGTCTTCAAAACTTGCAAATATCTGTCTTTCGTCAAATCATTGTGGCGTTTGCTGATTCCCTTACAACTGAATTTATTGGTGGCTCCGAAACAATAATATGTTTTACTACACAGTCCAACAATGCCGGTTCCTTGCCATTCTACCTTAAACAAGCCTGGAGTTCTCCTGTCAAAACGCTTTCTTTCTTGGCAGCATGAGGGTGACAGCCATTCTTTGCCTTCTAATTTGGTTTTCACATAATCATCTCTGTGGAAATCACAACACTCTGATGGAAACCACTGTGATTCTCTTTGTAAAATTCTACTCTCTTCTCTGGTTTCACTAATTCATCTATGGATGGTGACGAAGTACATATATATGCAGAATCTGTGTCCATTTCAGCATATTCGAAATCTTGGCGGTTGATAAAAGTATCGATGACATCATAATAGAACTGAAGCATCCGGAGTTTCGCATACTGGTAAACAAAGAATCCGATGTGAAGTGGCAGATCCAACTTGATGGTCTTCTTGTTGAGTTTGACTTCATATAATGTATCATCTAATGGATTCAAGGCTCTGAAGGACATGTCATTTACAGCTTTGGTAACTTCTTCGTCGTCGCAATAGCACACACGTCGATGCTTCTCTTTGTTGGTGACGGTTTTGCCATAACCAGAATTTCCCAACAGCTTCATGGTGTCGGCAACGATCGACTTGTCAGGGTCAACATCTCCTTGTCGTCTTGCTTCAGATACTTCATCTCCAAATTTTTCAAAACATCTTCTTAGTTTATATTGGATAACTTGATAGACGTGATCAACTTCAATACCATGCTGGAGGTACCACTGCAGTAAAGGGGTTGCAAATAACATTTTCTCCGCTCCATAGCTTCCGATCAAACTTCGACGGGGTTTCTTCATGATTCCATTCTTCTCGGCAAAGGCCTTCATGTGTTCACCAATATCATCTATGGAAATATCTGTATTCTTGAAGATAGGTGTCATCTCTTCAAAGTGATCTGGTACATGTATATCACATTCGACTAAACCAAACAGTTCACCGGACTTCACTTTGTTCATTATTTCTTCCTCTGTCATCGCACCATCTATTTTGTCTGAAAAGTTCTCTTTCAGGAAGGCTTTGAGTGTGGCATCGGTCTTCTTCATCTCTCTCCACTCACACTCCCAGATTTCAATAAGTTTATAGCCCAAATCGGTGATGTACTTTGCATTGGTACGGGTGTCTTGTAGCAGTTCTTTCATCGGTTTATCTCTGACTTCATTATGGATGATAGGAAGGCCATTCTTATCTTTCATGCAGGTATGTCCGTGCCAGAAGCAGCCATGGAACTGGTATACAGTCTGTGTCTCTTTGCACCAACCATCAACAGGCAACTGTCTTCGACCAATCATTTTTTCAGCTCCGTTAAACTGATGTCTGATGTGGATGTCATCTCTCATGGATAAAAACTCTAACCATTGTTCAGCCATTTTACCATACTTCATTGGATGTTCTGGTTTAAACTGGTTTTCTTCACGACGTCTAATACTCCAACCCGTTGGCATCTCTTGCATTAGGCACCAAAGATATAATGCATTCGCATCAAAGCCTATAATACTTCCACGTGGTTTTGCTTCTTTGCCATATTTTGTTTCTCTGATTCGGGTAACATCTTTCTCGTGGTATCGGTTGAAGATAATTGAAGGTCCACCAACGATATTATCTTTCACCAAGTGATGCAAGTCTTTATTCTTCTGGTATTTATTTATTTATTGATGTTTAAGGTCACATATTTATGCACTATGGCTAATCATGACCGTGACAGTTTTACGGGTGGAGGAAGCCGGAGTACCCGGAGAGAACCACCGAGCAACGACGAGCAGCTGCCAGCTCCCCAACATCGTAACTCCGCACTGCAGCACAGGCAGGGTTAGATTGGTTGAAGACATGCGTACCATCGACGTGCAGTACGCCTTAGTACACGGCGTCATCGTGCCCCCACATGGGCAATGGGGGTGAAGTGTCTTGCCCAAGGACACAACGCGGTTGCCGCAGGTGGGATTCGAACCGAGGACCTCTCGGCTTGCAGCCTGCACCTCTACCTACTGAGCCACCGCGCCCCCTTATTCTTCTGGTTAAATAACGTGAAGTAAGTGTCATCATTCATGGTCTGGAACAGGTATTTCAACGTGAGGCCCGGAACACTGATACCATCTTTAAACATGTCGATGTGGCGTTCTTGGTAGAAAGTAAACTGCTTGTCAACTGCTTCAAGGAATGGTTTTACATCTCGGTTATTATACCAGATCAGAAAATCACGGAAAGTTGTCATCTCCAGGTCGTTCCATACATGCTGGCAGTACTGGTATTCTTCATTGGATATATTTTCTTTCTTGAGAGAACTGTAGAAGGCTTCATGGTCTGGTAGGTGGTCTTGATCCAATTTGTTCAAGCTGTCGATCCATTCATATGGTAAAAATCCCTTCGTCACGGAGCAGCCAAATGCTTTCAAAAACTTGTCATAGCTGAATCCTGGAGCGAGGTAGTTGCAAATATCAACAAACTTGAAAGATTCTGTCGAGACGCACATGTAGTTATTCGATTTCTTCACTGCAAACTTGAGTGGATTCTGTCTCTTCAGGTATGTCATCAGTTCACGCTTGACTACATTCATATCATATTTTCCAGAGTTGAATCCGATGACGGGCATCTCTTGCAGGTAATCTTGAAATTTCTTCTCCAAGTTTTGTAAAGGGTGCATCTTGGATGTATCTTCTCCAGTAGCTCTGGCTTCCGCTTCCAGCGTTTCATCAATTTTCTGTCTGAGTTTAAACAAGGTCCAAGCATGATAGGTCTGCATCAGTTGGTGGCAATGAGATGAAATAGCTGTGAGGTGTGTCATCATTTCTTCAACAAGTTCTTGAGAATTTCCATTTGTAATAAAACATTTCGGTTCTTGGTATTCTGGAACATTACTACATATGCTAACACCCAATGGTCGGTGTTCTGCTTCCCATATCAGTTTATCACTGTCAGCAGGTAGACTGGAATTGACAAAGTAACTTTCAAAATCAAACGTTGCACGGTATGGATAAAACATCTTCTCTTCAGATACTTCTATACCTTCATCTTCTAACAGATCAAATATGGACTGGGATGGATGGTATACACCGCCAACATACTTTATCAAAGATAACATTGATATTAAAATTCGTCATGACCTGTCGACTTTCATCCCTCATATCATAGAATCTCTATTTATCGAAGTCATTGTCAATAAATCGCGGAGAGTCATTGGGGTAATTTACAGACCAAACACACCACCAGAAGCGGATATTGATATCTTTCTAAACAAACTAAACGAAATAACTGACAAATTAAATCAAGAAACTGTATCTTCCTACATAATGGGTGACATTAATATTGACCTCCTTAAATATGATTCCCACGCCAAAACAGATAGTTATATCAACCTAATGTTCAGCCAAGGATTCTTACCTGTCATTACTAAACCCACCCGCTTAACCACACATTCAGCCACACTCATTGACCACATATTTTCCAACAATATTCTATCTACCTCAATATCTGGTATAATAATAACGGATGTCTCTGATCACTTTGGTACTTTTCATGTTGAAACCGTGCCCCCCAAAACAAAGAAAGAGTCATATTCATGGGTTCGTAAGGTAAATGCTGAAACTATGGCAAACTTCAAATTACTTCTATCACAATGTGATTTTTCATCAGTTATGGGCTCAGATAACCCAAACACGGCTTATAACAATTTTTTACATATATATCTAGGATTATTTGATGCGGCTTTCCCCCGAATACGCGTCTCTATTCATCAAAAATCTATAAAGAGGCAACCCTGGATGACAAGAGGCTTGGTAGTCTCATCTAATAACAAAAGCAAATTCTATAATAAAAA
This sequence comes from Pictodentalium vernedei, assembly GCA_031216915.1. Classification (NCBI taxonomy): domain Eukaryota; kingdom Metazoa; phylum Mollusca; class Scaphopoda; order Dentaliida; family Dentaliidae; genus Pictodentalium; species Pictodentalium vernedei. The sequence continues at coordinate 454,244,991 of CM062296.1, forward strand.
GTTAAAAAGCCCAACTGAACTCAATATAAAAAACTACAAAAACTACTGTAAAATATTTAATAAAGTAAAAAAGCAATGCAAAGCAACTTATTTTAAAAGTATTCTAAACGAACATAAATATAACATGCGTAAAACATGGCAAATACTAAATAGAGCCATCAAAAAGTCCGACGGAACAACCAACTTACCTCAGTTTTTTATTCACAATGATAAAGAAATTAATGACCCAACAGAGATAGCTAGAGAACTCAATGTTTACTTTGCAAATATAGGTAAACAAACGAGTGATAAAATACCGGGCACCAATAAGTCGTTTCACGACTGCATGGAGACGAATTCTCCTAATAATTTTTACATAAGTCTAACATGTGACTTTGAAGTTATGAATATTGTAAAATCCCTAAAGTCAAAAGGAAGTAAAGATTGTGATGATATTAGTTCAAATCTACTAAAACAAACTATTGATCCTATAGTTAATCCATTAACGCACATCCTCAATTGCTCGTTTGCATGTGGTACTGTTCCAGACAAAATGAAAATTGCAAAAGTTATTCCTATATTTAAAGCAGGCGACCAACATAACTTTACAAATTACAGACCCATTAGCATACTTCCTACATTCTCAAAAGTGTTAGAAAAACTTATGTCTGTAAGACTCTTAAAATACTTAAATCGTTTTAGTATCCTACATCCAAATCAGTACGGTTTCAGGAAAAATCATAGTACGGTGCATCCTGTCTTGCAGTTGTTGAAAACTATATCTGAAGAAAATAACAAAATAAGTAAAAACAGCACACTCGCGCTATTCTTGGACCTTTCAAAAGCGTTCGATACAATAGACCATGACATTTTAACAAATAAACTATACAGATACGGTATTAGAGGTTTGGGTAACGACTGGTTTAAAAGCTATTTATCAGATAGACTACAGTATGTCGCATTTGGCGACTATACATCTGACAGCACAAAAATATCACATGGAGTTCCACAAGGCTCGATACTCGGCCCAACACTGTTCCTAATATATGTCAATGACATCTATCAAGCTTCATGTTTAAACCTCTTATCTTTTGCTGACGACACCACGGGGCATTCGTCGGGTCCAGACCCAAATCAATTAGTTCAACTCATAAACAAAGAGCTTGAAAAAATATTTGAATGGTGCTGCGCGAATCGACTTGTATTAAATGCAACAAAAACCAAATACATTTTAATCAACCCCTCCGCCAAAAAAACAACAACAATTCGAGATAATATTTTAATAAATGGCCAAATCATAAGTAGAGTAGGTTCAAATAATACAGAAAAATCTCTTAAATTCTTAGGAATACATATTGATGATAGTTTGTCTTACAAACACCATATATCTCAACTCTCTTCGAAGATTGCACGGGCAAATTTCGCACTGAATAGAGTGAAGACCACGCTTCCCCGTGAAGCTCTGAAAACACTTTATTATGCTCTGATACACACACATTTAGTGTATGGGATAAATGTATGGGGAAATGCTAGAACGATTAAAAAGATACTGCTCCTCCAGAAACGCTCCATCCGCATAATAAACAATAAGAAATATAATGCACACACTGATCCTCTTTTTCGGGAGAATAAGATTCTTAAAGTAAACGACCTCTTTAAACTCCACGCTTGCCTGTTTGTGTTTGACTGGTATCATGAAAACTTGCCAATATCCTTCAGATATTATTTCCACCCTGTAGTCAACACTACGGGTAGAGCTAGCAGAAGGAGAGATGGCCTCCAAATTGATAGAACAAGGACAAAGTCTCTTGAATACTTCCCAACACATATTTACCCCAGACTCTGGAACGATTTAGACTCTGAGCTACGTAACATAAACAACAGAAACAGTTTTAAAAAACAACTAACTACAAAATTGTTGTCCCAATACGCCGATAACATTGACTGTAATAATCCATACTGTACTGACTGTGCCATTTAATATTAGGTAGAATATTGTCCTACCCTTATTGATAACATTGACTGTAATAATCCATACCATACTGTCTGTGCCATTTAACATTTAACATTAGGTAGAATATTGTCCTACCCTTATTGAGGACTCCACATTTTGCGTTAAGCTGTAAAGTGCTGGAGCGGCGCGTGGTTTTGGACTTACCAGCGAGGGCGTAGTAGTGCTTATAGACCCATCTTTGTAGGTTATGTATATGTCTGGACAAATTCTCGTCTCTTAACTCACTCGTGTTGGGTACACCAGCCCCCATCGTCCTAGACCAAGAATAGATAAACGGTGTTAGACAGTCCGATTCCAATGCTGCATGATGAAATTTGCCGGAGACGACAGGTAGACAGCCAATCTGGCTATGCCGTCTCCCTGCGGTGTACAGGTATATTTGATAATGTTTGTTATATATATATTACTTATGTATATTTTTGTTGTATACTGCTAAATAAAGATTCATTCATTCATTCATTCACATACTGGTAATTTACTTCATCTGTACAGGTTTTCTCGTGACGATTTAATTTCTTCACAGTGTGCCATAATTTGCCGCATTTGCGGCATTCAAAGGATTTGCAGTATTGGTTTATATCGATGATGTAGCTAAAATGGTTCTTGTAAATGTTCACATACATGGTATCTTCATAATTTCTGTGAGATCTCTGTACTAATTTGGCAACAATTTGGTCATCATCATTCTTGACAAGTTCATATACTTGGATATTTACTTCAAAACATTTCTCCATGTCAGGTAATTCGGCTAAAGTTACTCCACGGAATTCATTCTTTGGCTTCTTTGTATACTTGTTTTACATGGCATCTGTTGTATAGTTGAGGTTGTCTGTTATGGAACCACTCCATAAAGCTAAACAGCGGAAAATACACAGGTTGTCTTCATAGGTTAAATAGCGATGTTTATCTTTCACCAAAGCATTTACTGCTTTGTTCTGGAGAATGTAGTCAGGAAGATCTTCTGCCATTCCAATTGGGTGGTCTTTCAGCTTGTTCACATAAAATGTGACGTTGGTAACTCTCTCAACAAGCCATTTGGTGTTGGGTCGTTTTAATTTGGCCCATTCCAGGATATCTTCTTCCATGACATCATCAAGGAATTCTTCAAAGTCTTCTTGGCAGCATACAAGTTGTGGAACATCAAGTACCCGGGCGTTGTTTTGTGATGGAAGGTAATACTTCAGTTCATTCGTTTCATTGTGTCGCAGGATAAAACCAAAACTCAGATTAATTTTAAATCTTAGCTGTTGTGGCAGAAATATGGTAGTCATCAATTCATCAGTCATCATCTTCAGGTTCACATCGTTGATCCGGTAGTTATATTGGTCCTGGACTCTTCTGTTCATCATGTGGCGAGTTCTAATAGAACTCCAGTTATCTTCGTACACGGTCAATATCTCATCTGGCTCTTCTTCAGACATCATATTCTTTTCAAACTCCATTGGTTCAACCTCATAATGGGTGGTCGTCGTGGTCCGTGGTTGTTTAGGTGGTCCTCTCTTCGGTTCATCAGTCTTCCTTTTAGATGGTACAGGAACTGGTCGGTGGGCAACGCTCTTGTGTCGATTAAAATGGAGTAGCTGGTTGAACTCCTGGCCGCATTCCATACATGTATATATCTCCAAACATTTCTTCAGGTGTTGATCCAGCTTCTGCTTGGAAGCATAACTCTTGTTGCAGTTGGTACAATCGTGGGTCTTCTTCTCTCCGGTGGCGTGCTGGGTGCGTACATGGCGATCTCGATTCGTTCTTGCAGTAAAGGTCTTCCCACACTCTTCACAGGCGTAGACATCAGATCTGGTAACGGCAGTAGCAGCTTCAGACATCTTCATAAATTTTTTTGCAAAGGCAAAATTGCTATAGAAAACTCTCTAGCGATGTGTTCAGTTCGAAGGATCGAAACAGAATGACGCGACGTTATTCTTCTCCGGAATTTATTTAGACGTGACGGACGTTTTTGAAAACGTCACGACGTCACAACGTTTTTTCATCGATATTTTCATTCTCGATGGGCGTTTGTGTTTGTTTCCTATAGGATTATAGGTTAAAGTTGGGAAATTTAGAAAATTAGTATAGAAAGTAATGGGAAAGAAACGCAATGGGAATCCAGAAATCTGATTGGTGGATTAACTTCGCTCTGATTGGTCATTGTAAAAACATCTTGATCCTCATTAATTTTATTATTTAAAATCATGTAGTTAAGGGGGTCATTTAAAGAAATTGCTAAATATAGACACTAACAATTAGTTAGGGGGTCAGTTAAGGATGTTACTAAAAATAGAGCGTAGGAATTTATAAAAATATAGTTCGAAGTAGAAGCAGAGGATTTCTGGGTAAATTTGTCCTATAGCACTACGTGCTACTCTTAATAAGGAAATAAAACGTCATGGGATCCAAAAAAAAAAGGATTCTTAAAGAATTCTAAATAATACAACTTGACGGGTTTATTTGGGTAATTAAATGAGGATTCTGGGAAAATCCGAACCAGAAATTAACTCCACTTCAGTCGAATGCACCCCTTGTACCCCTTAGTACTATAGCACTACGTGCTAAACCGATAAAATGGGGAAATAAAGTCAATTTCGGTGATTTCGGGTGGATTTTGGTGATTTGGAGGGATTGTCGGGTTGTTTGTGGTAATTAGATTTACTCTTCTACAAAGGAACACACCCCCCGAACATACCCCGTCTTATTGCAGAACAATTGGGTAACATAGCAATCCCGTGCTACCATAGAAACCAAGATGGCGGCCTCCAGTATACAAAATGGACGACGGAAACACGTATCACCCTAACAACACGCGCTGCGCATGCGCACTCACACCACGTATCACTATAGAGATGACGTCACAACATGGCCGCTCACGCGGGTTACCATGACAACACAACATGGCGCCACTACGTCACGTGACTATGACGTCACATGAGATCATCCATGAGATCATCCAACCTGCCCCTGAAGGGGAACATGACATACTGCTGACAATGTATGATATCCTTCGTTTGGGATTCATTGTAAACCAAACATAATATTGACTACCCTGAGACCAATGTACAGACTGAAATAAAATCAAAGATTATGTTTTGACGCAATGAATCGATACATCAAAATTGTATTCCATTGTTGTATGTTTTCACTTTGAACATTGAACTGAATTTAATTACTTGTTGTCTTTGTTCGACTGCAAGGTACACATTGTTTTCAACATGTTCTAGATAACTCGCAACGAAGAATGTTTTTTACCACTGATCTCCGTTCTACTGAATTGCTGAAACGTTAGCGAAGAACCCCCCCCCCCCCCCCCCCACCACCACCACCACCACACATACACACAAAACGATCTCTATAAAACTGGGTTGCAGAACGAATGCTCATTGATTATTGTTTGGTCTGCTCTCCCCCTTAATCCTAATCTCGACCTCTACCGATAAAGAGGACCCAGATAAAGTCGAGTAGGAATCAATCAGTGGGGGCAAGAAGCAGGAAACACCCTCGGGTGCGGCATATAAGCGTCATAGCCTGCTTTCGCCCCCTTTTTAACCCAAAACAATCCACTCTGCCAAAGATGGCCCCTTACTGTGTTAGTACTCTTACTCTACTATATATAACCTACCAATTCTGGTTTTTCTATTTTCAGTAGGTACCGACAGATGTTTGTTTTAATCATCCACCTCCCAATAACCGCTATGGATCAACTCTAGCCGCTAAAGAACACAGTAACGGCTATGGACTTTGAACATCCTTCGCTCCACCCCTAGAAGTGGTCATCCACCTTCTGGAAGGCGAGCGTCCCATTATTGCCCCTTTTTGTAAACGCCAGTAGCGCATTCTACCCCCGCCAAATAGGTTATCATGCAGGCCTGCCCCAGGGAAGTTCGGGTCTTTCTTGGGTGGTCCCCGAAAAGGGCCGTTGTTGTTTTTTCTCCACGATCCGACGCAGTCTTAAAACCCAGCAAAGCAAACTCCGCCAACGATCGATTGCCTGAGGCAGACTATACTTGCCAATGATGGCCCACCACAACATGACAATCCAGTGAGTGGCAGAATATACTTGTCTGAACATACCATCACAGCACCCTCGGGGAGAGGTAGCACCTTTGATGAGAGGTCATCACCCGAGGGTTTGGAACATAAGAACACCAAAAAGACAAGCCACAACTCGCAAGAACATCATAATCCCGAACAACTGCTGAGTACCCGATCCTTCTTTCCTTTTACACGCCTAGACATGCTGCCAAAACTACATTCTACAGTTAAAGAGGGTCGAAAAGGGCTTGCTCCACAACGTCCCTGCGCGTCTTCGGCGCGCGAAACCACTTCATGTGATCTCATTGATTACATATATAAAAGCCGCCATCTTAGATGGGGCGGAAGTTGCTATAAATATAAAATGCTCCACACAAAAAAAAATTTCGAAGGTTTTCAAGCTCCTGATCACTTTTTAAAGAGTATACATTGATGTATGTGAGTGAAGAATTTGTTGACTGAAAACACAGTCAACCTGTGAATTTATTAGCTGGGGGCGGCAATGAGCCTGCAACACTTTTTAGTGTATCTCGGGGATAATTTATCGTATATTTCACAAAAGGTGAGATACAAAACGTCCATTTAAAATTATCCCGACTCATTTGGTCATCTTTGTCCTATATCACAAAATTATGCAAACAGCAGGGGAAAAGAAAGTTTATTTCCCAGCTACACTTTTTACTCGGCTCGGACTCAGGCTACACTTTTTAGTCTATCCCAGACCAATGAACGTTCCTGTAATCCCGTTGTATCGAGATCAGCTATTATACTTTAATAAGAATTAATTAATTAATTCTGAGAGTGTTCTCTAGGATTTCTTGTAAAAAAGTCACGAAAGATAAAAAGTAGGTATGACGTTATGTGACGGTGAGTCCAGAAAAAATTATCCTATCCTTATCCTCACCATTTATGCTCCCCAACAGGTCCCTGGTCTTTATTCTGTATCAGTGTTGATGACGCGTCGAATGGCCCGTTCACTTGGTCTTCGAGTGCTGATTTAACCTTAGAGCACTGTGATTATAAAAGCTAACAGGGAATATCGACTGGTCGAAATACTCTGTTCGCTTTCCTCACCAAGTCATCGCAGGTCTATGCCCACCTATCGAAAGGTAGGGCATTGATAATTTGTTTGTTTTTTTTTCGTTTGCTGCTTGATGCAAACCGGGGTTTGAATACGTTTAATGGTTCCGCCCATATCCGGGTTGACAGGTAGATGGCTATCGTCACGTTTTAGTGGTCAATCATATACTACTCATCAAAGTTTGCTAAGCACCAAGTATATCCAACTACCTGTTTTACATTTTAGTTGAAATATTGTAATGAAAAGTGTATATGTTTTTGATTTAATTACATCTTTAATGATTTTAGTACAGAAATTAAGATTTTGTTTGTGTTTGACATTATTTTTTAGTAGCTTTTGAATACGATAACCATGGAAAATGGATATTATTGGTAAAAGAGGAAATATTTCAATTTGCCAAAAAGTTCGACAGAGCGAACTGGTATGGGTTCAATATCGAGTATGAGACACATTACTGTTAATTACAGCTTGACAACGCCTTCTCATGCTTCCAATCAGGTTCCTGGTGGTCCTTTGTGGGATGTTGTTCCATTCTTGGACCAGCATGGCACCAAGCTCCTGGACACTTCTTGGCTGGACTGGACGGGCTGAAATTGCAAGCTGCAACTCATTCCAGACGTGTTCGATTGGATTGAGGTCAGGGGATCTTGTTGGCCAGTCCATACGCTCAATCCCCTCCCTCTGTCGGTACTCCCCGACAGCATGGGCAACATGAGGACGGGCATTATCGTCCATCAGAATGAATCTTTCACCCACTGCACCTGCATACAATCTGACGTGGACATCCAGGATCTCATCAATATACCGCTGTGCAGTCAATGTACCGCGTTCAAGGACACAGCGCTCTGTACGTCCATCCCTGCTGATGCCGCCCAGTCCATAATTGACCCTCTGCCATAGAGGTCATGCTCAGCAATGTTGGCTGTATGGAATCGCTCTCCTGGTCTTCTCCATACCACAGAAGCAAGCCTATTCGGTAAAGCGTGTGTGAAATTGAAAATTAGTGGTAAACTACATAATCACATACCATTCAGCCGAGTTTTTCCTCCGATTCCGAAACCGGAAGTAGAAACCCCTGTTCTTGAAAGAAATCGAACGTTGCCTTTCAATCGCCAATCAATAAGAAACGGCGAGATTCCCTTTCTAAAAAACAAATTCAAATTCGTGCCCTTAGAAGAAATGCTTCAAATACTTTCAACACTGCAACAAAACAGATGTCTTTTTCGGATTAATTAGAAAGTTAATTAATCTACACGGATTTTTCCGAATCAACTACACGGAAAGTATCGAGTAAAACCACCCTACTTTTGATAGCAACTATTTAATTTGAACACCCCCTGCTTTTGACGTTTTGCATCGTCTACTATTGCTATTTCTGTTTGACAGATACGCACAGAAGGTATCACGGAACTAAATATTTTCCTATAGGCGACCATTATAACGTTCAGGCAAAAAATAATATGATCGCATCACTTTAATTTTAGCATTCAAATATCTTCGTCAAATATAGCCCTTCAGACAACTTTTTCTGATCCCAGAACAGAGGGTCATGCAACAAATAAGAGAGAAAAATTGACAGCAAGGGAATTACCGGTCACGTGCGCATATTTTCCAGGGAATTCCCCACAAAAACACACCAAATGTAAATTGTATTTTTTAAGTCCAAAAGTCATCAAATCACCCTTTTTATCTGGAATATTCATCAATAATGCAAGATGTCAATATAATGCTTCAAACATTTATTGAAACAATTTATTTTCCCAAGGCAGTTTATTTTTAGGGATTGTGCAACATTTCAAGGCTTGTATTTCTAATTCAAATATTTAGTTCAGTGATACCAGAAGGCGTTTGAGAAAATTTTTTTCAAAACCACGCCTGCGCGCGCTTCTTGGTTTTACAAAAGTTAATATTACTTCCTAGAATCAGTCGGCGGTTCAACGGCTAAGCTTCTATTTTATCCTGTCTAATTTCATACATTGAACTAACTGTAACGGAGCATACACCTTTACTGAATCGAATACGTGGATTTAGAAAACCCGTGTAGGTCTTCTACCACGCCTTTTCATTGGATAGCTGTCAGTAAACATTACCAATGAAAAGTATTGTTTTAAACATTTTCAGCTGAATCCGCAAAATGGCTACCTGATAATGATAAAAAAAAACTGCTGCAAAGACAGAAAAAATTACCCGATTTGCAAAGAATGGTATATGACCTTTGAGGAGGTTCAAAGTGCATGTTTCCACGGAGAATGGCAGTTTTCTCACTGACGTTTGTTCGACAGTACGTTGAATGTGTCATAAATATCTTGTGTGATCACCACATGCACAACTGCATTGCCATTACTGGCATTAGTTTTGAAACACTCTACTCTGTTTAGTCGAGAAATTTGCAGAAACTCCCCAAATCTTCCTTGGTTCAGCCTAAATCCTGGCAGTGGGGGGATCTGTGGAGTTAGACGATTTCCCCTTTTAAGGTGCTATATAAGAAAGAGAATTCTGTTTATTTTTAAATTCCCACTTCTGATAATGTGATATTCCTTGGCTTAAGTTAAGCCTTAAGGTGCTATATAATTATAAGTAATGGAATTCTGTTTATTTTGAAATTCCCACTTCTGATATTCCTTAAATTCAAATTCAATATGCATAAATAATACTTCAAAATGAAGGTTGGGAGGTATAGAACACGAAACATATATGAAATGAACTCATGGTCGTCTTTGTAAGACTGTGACCTACGCCCCCCCCCCCCCCCCCTCCACCCCACCATCAGCCCTCATAGTCTTTCAGAGACCCGTTCAAATCTAGTCTGACTAAAAATGAAATTGACCTGATTCGGGTCGATTCACTTCACTCTTCATATTGAAGATTAACAATCGCAAATCAACATTATACTTACCGCTGTCAATCCAGGAAACATGTATTCACATGCCTGAACCATTTTTTGATGATGACATGGAAATAATTCGAAAAAATATTGAAAAACATCCAAATTCAAGAACTTGAGAAAAAAACTGGAAATTTGAACATAAACAACGTTTACTGCACATGTCCACCAAAGTCTACGTCAGATTTCAGGCCATCCAAAAATTTTGTCGTTCCCTTAAATTTCATTTTGCTTACTTGCAAGTTGAACGCGTTGACTGTACTCACGGCTTCTAGCCTAAGATTTAAAAAATGTGCGGATTAGTTAATAGCGATGAGAAAGGATTGTCTTCTTGGGATTTCAAAATAAAAATAACGTTTCAGCCTACAAAATAAACTCTGATTTCACTCGGCGTCTGCCAAATGAGTTTCTAAGAGATTCTGAAATCGCCGTGTGCAAATCAACCGTTTCCAGGTACTTTATGGAAGAATATCACTGTTTAAATAAACCAAACAACCATCAACCACAAATTCCACAATGACCATAATTTAAGCGTCTTTATGAGTGCGATGAGAGCATCGGGTGTTCATGCACTCGTGATACCCACTAAAGTTGTTTGTTTGTTTGGTTGTTTTTTTTGTCTATATATTATCATTATTTTCCTTTAAAAAAATTGTGGAACCTTGGACTTAATTCAACTCATTGAATCATCATGACGCTTCCAAACATCTGTATATTGAGAAATTACTCAACAAGTTGGATTAACAGATATATAATATAAATTCAGTGAAAGTTACAGATCCTTACGCCACCCGACATTTACTACGTTTATCCATCCGATAACCCTGGTCTTAAGGCGACTAAAAAATGAAGGGCTGATAATTATTACTTTGAGGCAGAGAATGAACAAAACATTGTGAAATAGTGTTATCAGTTTTGTTACCACTATAATAATAAGGCTTCGACCAGCCGCTGATATGTCACGGTTCTCGAATCGAATGGCCATAGATTAGTTAAGTCTCTGTCGTCCCCTGCCCCCTCTCCCTATGCCTCACCCCGACTGACCATGGTCATTGTGGTTGATGGTTGTTTGGTTTATTTAAACAGTGATATTCTTCCATAAAGTACCCAGAAACGGTTGATTTTCACACAGCAATTTCAGAATCTCTAAAAAACTCATTTGGCAGACGCCGAGTGAAATCGGAGGTTATTTTGTAGGCTGAAACGTTATTTTTATTTTGAAATCCCAAGAAGACAATCCTTTCTCATCGCTATTAACTAATCCATGCATTTTTTAAATCTTAGGCTAGCAGCCTCGAGAACAGTCAATGCGTTCAACTCGCGAGTAAGCAAAATGAAATTTAAGGGAACGACAAAATGTTTTGGATGGCCTGAAATCTGACATAGACTTTGGTAAACATTTATGTTCAAATTTTCTGTTTTTTTCTCAAGTTCTTGAATTTGGATGTTATTCAACATTTCTTTGAATTATTTCCATGTCATCGTCAAAAAATGGTGCAGGCACGTGAATACATGTTTCCTGCATTGAAAGCTGTAAGTATAATGTTGATTTCTGATTGTTAATCTTAAATATGAAGCGTGAAGTGAGTTGGCCCGGATCAGGTCAATTTCTTTTTTAGTCAGACTAGATTTGAACGGGTCTCTCAAAGACTGTGAGGACCGATAGTAGGGGGGGTGAGGCCCTTGGTCACAGTCTTACAAAGACTAGGTCATGGAGTTGACAGCAGGCACCACTGCACTGGTTCCTGGAAGTCAGCTATCATATTCGTACCAGAACTGATAATACAATAATATTTCCTGAGAACAACTTGTGGCCAAATGTGCTTCACATATCCAAGAACAAAGCATAGGCATCAAAATCCCTCAAAACACAGCGACAGAGCTGCATGGGGGTAAATTCCAAAGTTGACTATTTTGTTTACACATATTCTTACTTTCGATTTCCGGTTAATGTCATGGGGTGGCAAAAGCATCGCAAAAACAATGCCGTCTAAGATCAAATAATGAGAAAGATCGTCCTACTACAGCATACTATTATTATATAGAGACTATACAGTTGCCATATTCTATGCAAGATATCATGACACCTGGTGAAATGTCTTAGAATTACGATTTTGTTTTTTGATGTAAATTCGTGGTATCAAGTGGTTTGTGCATGTCTGTGGAGCATGGAATCCATCTTCAATAAAAAATGCAAACAGTTTTGTCCTATTCCCAAATTCAGTTCTATCGCTACATCCCAAAGTGTTTTGAATGCCTAGCTCTGTTCTTGGATATGTGAATGGCCACAAGTTGTTCTCAGGAAATATTATTGTATTATCTGTTCTTGTATGAACATGGTAGCAGACTTTCAGGAACCAGTGGTGCCTGCTGTCAACTCCATGAGTTGATTTCACAAATGTTTCGTGTTCTTTACCTACCATACTTCATTTTGATGTATTATTTGTGCATATTGAATAGGAATTTAAGGAATATCTGAGGTGAGAATTTCAAAATAAACAAAATTTCATTATTTATATAGCACCTTAAATTCAAATTTCAAATTAAATATACACAAATTATACACTAAAATGAAGGTTGAGATGTGAAGAACAGGTAACACATATGTACTGAACTCATAGAGTTGACAGCAGGCACTGCTGGTTCCTGGAAGTCTGCTACCATATTCGTACCAGAACTGATAATACAAAAATATATTCCAGAGAACTTGTGGCCAATGTGCTTCACAATTACATATCCAAGAACAAAGCTAGGCATTCAAAACACTTGAGAGTACAGCAATAGGACTGCATTTGGGAAAAGGACAACACTGTCCACATTTTTTATTGAAGATGGGTTCCATGTTCGAGAGACATGAGCAACTCTCTCGATTAGTGTTGAAACGATTATTGCCATTTGGATTTTTACTAATCGCCAGGTAGTAGACAACGATTAATCGACTAGTCGGTTATGCAAGGTATTGCGTTCCACTCCTGCCTTAGAACATTACATAAATCGCCTAACGGTTGAAGATCATGAAGTCGTACCCGACGGTCCAGTTCATCCCAAAGATGCTCGATTGGTGACAAATCTGGCGAAAGTGGGCACCAGGGAAGAAGATCGATGCTCTACTCCTCAAGAAAGTCACGATAGATACGCGCCAATTGACATTGGGCATTGTCATGCTGGAATAACAGCAATCCGACGTTAGTGTTGAACAACGGGACAACAACATCATTAAGAATTTCATCCCTATATTGCTGTCCATTCAGATTACCATCGATGAAGATCAACTGCATTCAATGGTGCAAGAAAATTCCTGCCCAAACCATTACACAACCCCTGCCGAAACGGTCGCCTTCCCACACGCAAGCATCAGAAAACCGTTCTCCTCGGCGGCGTTACACTCTTGCCCTACCATCAACACGTCGTAGACAAAATCGTGATTCATCAGTAAAAAGAACGGCGCTCCAATGCTGCCGAGTTCAGTGAGCACGCTGACGTGCCCATTCCATTCTCACGGTACGCTGACATTGGGTTAGGATTGGTCCGTGGTATGGACGCCTCCTGCGAGTCTGTTACGGACAGTATGTGCACTGATTCTATTGTTAGTTCTACCAGGAGTAATTTCTGCTGTCCTCATCGCCAGAAGGAAGTGATCCCGCAAGTGAGACGTCCTGATGTGTCAGTCTTGTGCAGGGGTCGTAACCCTCGGTCGACCTGAACGCGGTCGGTCGGCAGTAGATCCAGTGGTTCTATACCTTCCAATGAGATGGTAAATAGAGGCCAAAGTGACTCCGAACTCAGCAGCGAGCTGATCTGGCGGTATCCCCTCCTCATGCATACCAGTGGCACGCAACTTCTGATTTTCGGTCAACCTTGGCATTTTTTAAAATGTCGGAAGATAAAAACTAGCGTGTTTTCTCAGTAATCCAGTGTCTCTAGCATAACATAACACAAAGAAAATCGTCGGGTCACCCATTCAATTTGACATTCTCGGGTAGCAGGGGGCGCGGTGGTATTGCGATAACCGTTTCTCCTCAGATCACCGAAGTTAAGCAACATCAAGCCCGGTTAGTCCTTGGATGGGTGACTGTCTGAGTGATCGATTGGGACTCCTGCATTGTGTCCTTGGGCAAGGCACTTCACCCCGATTGTCCACATGTGGGCACGATTTTGCCGTGTACTAAGACATACTTCACATCGATGGTGCGCATATCTTCAACCAATCTAACCCTGCCTGTGCTGCAGTGCGGAGTTGCAATGTTGGGGAGCTGACACCTGCTCAGTGGTTCTCCCCGGGTACTCTGGCTTTCACCACCCATAAAACTGTCACCGACACAATATGACTGGCTGTTAAAGTGTTGTTAAACCTTAATAAAAGAAATAAATTAAAAAATTCTCAGGTAGCACATGCTATTTTGAAATCCGTAGTAAAATTGTAAACGGTTGGGTGGACAACAACAACATGTCATTAAACTCTTTGCACAACTTCTTGTCCACAAACATACAACATTAGAACTATCATATTTCATCCTTTATGCTATATTTTCACATTTGTTTCTATTATACTTTCTTTTTTGACTCAGTATATATGAATATTTGTTAATGATAAAAAAAACCATCTTCCAAGAATATTTACATAGCGGAGAGCCTGGTTAGCCATCTCCAAACCACATGAATGGTCAGTCGGTTAGAGTCATTTTTAGCTCAACTTGACAAAGTGAAGCTGAGCTATTGCCATCACTTCTCGTCCATCGGCGTACGTACGTATGTACGTATGGTTGTACATACGTACATACGTTAGTACGTACGTCCACAATTTCCTTTGGCACACCTCGCAGGTCGCATTTATGATCAGATCGCTTTGAAACTTGGTATGCTTGTTTGGGGTGACCTCTAGATGGGAGCTATCGATTTTCTTCAATTTCCGTCAAAAAATGTTGCCGTGGCCAATGTTCTTAGTAGTGTTGTACTGTTAACCGGTTTTATAAGTCGGTTTCGGTTTTGCTTGAAAACCGAAACCAAAACTGTGTAACTGGTAAATGAGTACGGTTTCGTTTTTTTCCTAAAATGTCGGGAAGAGATGTTTTCTTTATTCAGTTTGCACTAACAATGTCTGAAATGTCAATTTTTGTCAGGAAATAACAGTGTCGTCAATGCACGCCACATTCTGGGTGTAAAGGGGTCACTGCAGCATGTCCAGATCACTCGAGAATGATGTATGACAAGTTGTCAATCACACATCGTTGACGTAAAAATGGGTTGTGTTTTCTGTGAGAATGACAAAACAAACAGCCAACACGCCTACATTTCACTGATTACAGGAAATACCTTGCGCAATTGGCTTCGTTTTTGAACAGGTTTGTATGACATAGTCAATCAGTTTAATTAAAATTACTTATCTATAATCTGTTGGACAGGGAATAATATCATATCAGAAAAAGGTCTTGGCATTTCACTGTCGTATTCGAAAATAACATTTGTCACGGGTTGCCCCACCACGTGTTTCGGATGTAGTCTGTTGCCTCCCTTGATTTGCTTATCCGGGAAGAGGTTTTACTGCAATTCAGTCTTGGGACGTTCCGACCCGAGACGATTTGTCCTGAAGGCTTCGGCCCACTAAAAACACGAAACCGCAAGTTCTTATTCTATTTAGTTCAATATATGAAGGCCAAAACATCTTGAACCGAAATGTCCCGAGGCCGAAACGTCCCAAGACCGAATCGTCCATATCCACGGGAAAAAGCTGCGTTCCGTAATATCGCTGTCAACGTGCCACGGTTGCATTCCCACATAACTTACTTTAAGGGGGCCAACCAAAGGAACAAATCAGTGGTAGAAATTGGAATGGCAAGAGGCAAATGCAAAAAAGTTACAATATATAACAGTACATCAGTGAATTTGTGAAATCAATTCCGTTGAGCTAAAACCATTGCATGCGCGAGGTGTGTGTGTGTGGGGGGGGGGGGGGGGGGGGGGGGGGGGGGGGGGGGGGGGGGGGGGGGGGGGGGAGACAATAGGTATTTGGTAAAGTGGTTCGGTTTGAAGCCCACCCAGCTACAAACAATATGACTTTCCCATTCCAGGCTGACATGAAATGATTGCTGATTATTTTACTAGGGCGGGTGGTGGCACTAGTCACCACTGTGTGTGTGTGTGTTGGGGGGGATATTGAAAAGAATCCATACATAAGTTCATTGTCAAATATGTTAGGATGGGTGTCTAGGTGACCCACTTGGCAACGCTTGTTATTATTTGCAATGCCTGGTAGGGTCATTTTGTTAGGCTACCCAGGGCCCCACCCAGGAGTGAGCAATGAACAGAGCCCTGGGAAATTGTGAATTAGATCTTTTCACACCCATGTGTTAATATCAATTCAACATAGACTCTGTATGCCTGAACTTTAAGACAAGAGGTGGGGGGGGGGGGGGGGGCATGTGCCTAGAATTGGTGAGTGGTGATACTCTACGAACACTGTTACATTTTATTTTCTTTTAATAAAAGAAAACTGGCCAGTGCTATTCACAAAAATCAATTAAGCAATTACTGCACTATTGGAAAAATGTTGTAATTCAAGCATAATAATTTTACAGATCTATCAGTCTACACCTTATTTCTTATCAACCTACTCACAATTGTTTACTACAGGCTTGCACTACAGTGAAGTCCCTTTCCCAAGCAAGTTGGGAAAGAAAAGTGGTGCAAAAGCACCAATAAAAATAAGCCAAAACTGGGTCGAGTGCAACCGGCGCAGACCCAGTACGGGACGCTCTCTCACAAGTACAACTCCACGACTTCCGTTGCCAGTGCGCATATACCGTCTCTAAAGACTCATTGTTTTTGAAATCCGCTTCGTGTCGAGATGTTTTTGCGCGCTTATCAGTGTTCCACCAGCTCGATGTTTGATGATTCCTGATTCATTATACCACAGTGTATCCTTTGTATTCTCAGGAACAGTGTTTTATATATTCTCTTTTCTATTATATGTCCATAATGTATTTTTATTTGCTCTCTCTCGAGTCGCTCGCGAATTTTGCGTGCCCACGCGGTTCGGACTTAGATTTTTTCACAATTATTGTTAATGCTTTTTTTGCAAAATTTTCAAGTGTGTTAGAGTTAGGTGTCAGCGGGGGTACCACTCGTGCAGTGTTTCTTCTTTCTTTTGAGAGTAGTCTTCCTGTTGGGTGGTTCCCGGTCGACCTTCTGGGGTCTTTGTTTCTGTCACCTTTCTCTCTTCTTTGGGGGTGTTCTGTTTTCTCATCTCCACTTCTCTGCTCCTCTCACCTCTATCATGCCCAGGACAATTCCCTGTGGGCAATGTCTGCTGCCAAAGCATGTGGACGATGTACATTTGTCTTGTTCCTCCTGTAATGGGTGTTCGGCCGAGCGGCCGTGTGGTGTCTGTGGAACATGGTCTTCCACCTTCTGGCGTCAGTAAACCGTGTCGTTCGTTCTCGTGGCCGTGCCTCCCGCTCCCGCGGGAAAGGAGAACGTGGTCGTTTGGGGGCCTCCCGAGTCGACTTTGTCTGGTGAGAGTTATTCCTCCTCCGTGGGGGATGTGCAGTCTTTTCCTGTGGTGGATACTGCGGGAGCCGTTGAGTGTTCTGGTGTAGAGATGCCTGGTTCCGGGACTACGGTCCCCCTCCAGTCGGCATCTGAGGCTGTCACTAGGGTTGTGACTCCTCCTTCGGAGCCGAGCCGGTGTGCTCTCTCCACTATTTCACCAGCCTCAACGACTCTCGACGTATCTACTACTGCTGCTGGCCCGTCTGCTTCGTTATCTGTTTCAGCCGGCCTCGGCTTTTCGCTGCAGGGGACTGCAGGACTGTCCGATACTGTAGACGTGGGATATCGGCCTCAGCCTTCCCTGACTTCAACTCGGCGAAGTCGGAAGGGGCTGCCGGCCGAGCCCATCGCTGTGGTCTCTTCGCTGTCGAGCACCACAGTTGTGTCTTTGGATTCGGATGTTCGTAGTGGAAACACTATGAACTCCGTGGCGTTTCCGTCTACTCACTCTGGTCACACGACCAGTTTTGGGGGACTAACGCCTTTTGTGCAGCCTGGACCTTCTGCCCCGCAGAGGTCCGCGGTGACTCTCATGAGTTCTCGCAATATTGATCCTCGGGGTGCATCGTACCCCTATACACGTCTGCCTTCAGATGTTTTCGGCTGCCGCCCGTCGTCCCGCGTTGGGTGTTTTGGAGGATCGTGACCCTTCGCTGGTTAAGAGGGTCAGAGGTGAAGCCACTTTGCCGGTTCGCTCCCCTGTCGAACCGGTCGGTACAGGCAGTGAGCTTAGGGAGGCCCTCTCCTTACTCACTCAGGTTCTTTCTAAGAGCCTTCCTGTTGCTTCCAGCGAGGCTATGGGTGGTTTCCAGGCGCCTCCTTTGGCGCCGCCTCCCGGGATTGGAAACAGGCCGGTTTCCGATTCCTCTGGTTGTCCCGACACCATGGGAGGCGTCGGCTGGTTTGCCCACGATGGGCTATGTGTCTTCCGACTCTGGGGAGGAGTCCGACATGCTTGAGGTCGAGGGCCAGCAGTCTTCGGACTTGGGGGCGGCTCTTGACTTTGTGTTTGGGTTTCTGCCTGAGCTCAAACCTGCTAACCAGCTGACAGTGTCAGCCTGGCCGCGATCATCGGTCGCGCGCCAACAGCCTATGGAGCAACCTGCTTCTGGGCGCCTTCGACCGTGCCAGTCGGTACAGGTGGTTGAGGCTTTTTCAGCATTGGATGCCAAGCTGAATTCCAAGGCTTTGAAGACTTCGTTCTTCACCAGGGTTGACACCTTTTTGCCTCCTGTGCGTTATCGTTCCTACGATTCCGCCAATCCGTCAGTCTGCCAGACTTTGACGGTTCTGGATCAGGATTCCACTTCCCTCGGGCTTTCCAAGCCCAAGTCTGCCGTCATTCCAATGACGACTCTGGAGTCCACGTTGGGCTTATCTAGAGAGATGCTTGGCATGCTTTCTCTCTCAGATCACGTCGTCTCAGCTTTGGCTGCTTATCTGCCTCCAGATAAGTTTGACGAGGTACAGGCTCCTTTGCGTGTGCTGTCCAAGGCGCTTATGCACCTTACTCACATGCATGCCTGTAACACGGCCAATTTGGAATTAGTTCGAAGGGACGCTGTGCTGGACACAGGACGATCCCTTCCCGAGGAGCAGCGTGCTACTCTTCGATCTGCTTCTTTGGCAGGTCCGCAACTTTTCCATGGTTCCGTGTCGACGGTCCGGGATGACGTCCTACGTCATTCCAAAGATCAGCTGCTGTTTCGTCAGCTTGATCAGCCTTCTCGGGGAGGCAAGGACCGTTCCAAGCCTAACAAGTACCCTTCTGCTTCCTCTGTGAAGCAAAAGGCTGGTCCTTCTGCCGCCGCCTCTACTTCTTACTCACGGGGTAAAGGTAGGGGTCGGCAGAATCGAGGGAAGTCTCAGGATTCTTCATTTAGCAGAGGAGGTGGTTTCTCCTCTCGCGTGCCTCATCGGGGCTCGAAATGAAGGTCCTCACCTCGACTCGTCCCAGGTTGGAGGAAGGATAGCAGAGTTCGCAGACCATTGGACCACCATCACATCCGATCCATGGGGTGTTAGATGTTGTTCGGTCCGGGCTGCGCATATCCTTCCGACGGCATCCCACTCTGTCAAGAGTGCCTCTTCCAACTACAGTTCCTTCAGACGTTTTACGTCGGGAACTTTTGTCCACGGAGATTGCCAATCTCCTGGCAAAGGGGGCGATCGAGGTCGTCAAGAACGTTCAGTCAGTGGGTTTCTATTCCCGCCTGTTCTTGGTGCCGAAGAAGGACGGCCGACTCCGACCGGTTATCGATCTGAGTATCCTGAACCAGTCTATCATTGCTCCCCAGTTCAGCATGGAGACTTTCAGGTCGGTCCGCCAATCCATTCACCAGGGAGATTTCGCAGCCAGCATCGACCTGCGAGACGCTTACTTCCACGTTCCGATGCATCGGGCGTCACGGAAGTATCTCAGGTTCGCTTTTCTGGGGCGAGTTTACCAGTTCAAGGCCATGCCTTTCGGCCTCAACCTGGCTCCTTGGGCGTTCACCAGACTGATGTCGCATGTGATAGCGTTCCATCGCACACAGTCCAGGGTGACTACTTCGTCATATCTGGACGATATCCTCCAGAGGCATTCCAATGCTGCCTTACTGGAATCGGATGTCGCCACTCTGTTGAGCTTGCTCACGTCGCTAGGATTCAGAGTCAACGAGGAGAAGTCGGACCTGGTCCCTTCTCAGTCGTTTTGTCATCTGGGGATGTCTTTCCAAACCAAATTCAATTTGGTGGCTGCTCCCCAGGCCAAGGCTGTGATTCTCTCAGCTTTTGCTCTGACTCTGTCCCAGTCCAGGTCCGCGACCGCTCGGAGTTTTCTCTGGCTGATCGGTCTCTGCGGTTCGGTGACGGATCTCATTCCTCTAGGTCGGCTGCGTGTCAGACCTCTCCAACACTTTCTGCTCAGTTGTTGGAGACCGAATGTAGATTCTCTGGATCAGGTGCTTCCGTTTCCGGACTCTCTGTATCCTCACCTTCTTCCCTGGACAGATGTTTAGTGGATTACGCAGGGTGTTCCGCTGGACTTACCCACGTCCGATCGCGTTCTGACGGCAGATGCCAGCGATCTCGGATGGGGTGCGACGTTGGATCCTCTCGGTCTTTCCCTACACGGGATGTGGGACCAGGATCAAGCAGCTCTACACATCAACCAGAAGGAGCTTCTTGCTCTTCTTCTGAGTTTCAGGCAGTGGATCCCTCACCTGTCGAATCGCCAGGTCCTTCTACTATCCGACAATTCGACAGTGGTTGCTTACATTCGGAACCAGGGCGGCACGCACTCGCTTCCGATGTACGAGTTAGCTCGGGATCTTTTACTGCCCGCTCAGGATGTTCACGCCGGAGTGGGTTGTTCGTCACATTCCCGGTCGTCTGAACGTCCTAGCCGACTCCCTGTCCCGACAGGGCAGGGTTATTTCCACCGAGTGGATGCTTCACAGGGCAGTGTTCCAGTCGCTTTGCGATCTCTGGGGACGTCCCCACATCGACCTCTTTGCGACTCGTTGGAACCATCAGGTGGACACTTTCGTGTCCCCGTGTCCAGATCCTCTGGCTTTTGCCGTGGACGCTCTGTCACTCGATTGGAACGGTCTAGTCGGCTACGCCTTCCCGCCGGGTTCCGATTCTTCCTCAGGTTCTCGCCAAAATTCGAACCTGCAGTTGTCGAATCATTCTGATCGCTCCCCTGTCGCCTCAGCGGGTGTGGATCAATCAGCTCCGCTCGCTGATGGCGGCGGTTCCAGCACGTCTCCCGCTACGTCGCGACCTTCTTTGTCAAGGTCGCCCGAGGAGGTTTCACGTCGACCCGACTTCATTGTGCTTTCACGCATATCTTTTGTCAGGTCCTGTCTCCTCCGTAGAGGTTTTTCGAGACGAGCAGTGGAGTGCATTTCTTCTTCAAGGAGGCACTCCACTGGTTTAGCTTATGCAGCTAAGTGGAAGGTCTTCTGTCGATGGTGTGCTGATCACTCTGTTGATTATGCCAATCCTTCGATTTCACAGATTGCGGAGTTTCTGGTATATCTGTTTGATTCTCGGGGTCTCCAGCCTGTTACCATCAAGGGTTACAGGTCTATGCTTTCAGAGACTTTTTCTTATGTGGGGAAGCGTCGTATGGGCACTAATCCTTACCTCTCCAAGCTTGTTCGGCACTTTTCTTTGAAAAGTCCTCGGACTTTGCAGCTTACTCCACGATGGAATCTTTCGTGGGTGCTGCTTTGCTTGGGGGGTCGCCGTTCGAACCTTTATCCCAGGTGGATATGCATTTTCTCACATATAAGACGGCTTTTCTGATGGCATTTGCTTCGGCCAGACGGGTTAGTGAGCTTCACGCCCTCTCGGTTGACCGGCCTTTTTTAGGAGCTCTCCCAACAGTGTTACTTTTACCACTGATTGCTCCTTTTTGGCTAAGAATCAGTTACCAGATACTACTCCTCCTCCTATCTGTATCAGGGCTCTTCCCTCTGTTGAGGGTACTCGCCCTTTGCTCTGTCCGGTCTGTGCTATTCGCATTTATCTTGATCGGACACGCTTCATACGGAAAGGCAGAAAACGTTTTTTTTCTGTCTCTCATTCCGGGTCGACAGAAGATCTCTCCTCAATCCATTTCTCGATGGATTTGTCTTGCTATTTGTACGGCTTATAGTCGTTTAGCAGCTGGCGATTGTATTACCAATCGTATTTCTGCCCACGAGGTGCGGGCACTGTCTACCTCTTGGGCTTATTCTAACTCCGTCAAGTTGTCGGATGCTATGCAGGCAGCTTACTGGAGAAATGCTTCTACTTTCTCCACCTTTTATTTACGCCAGTTGCAGGAGCAGTCGGAGGACCTTTTTGCCATGGGTCCTCTTTCTTCTGCTCAGGCTGTTGTCTGCCATAGCCATTAGGCTTCTTGAAGGTCAGTTTCAGCCTTGTGCTGTTACTGCCCTTTTTCTGTCTGTGTGTCACACAGGCTCATATGTCTCTTTTCATTGTCCTTTACCAATGATTGCGACATTATGGTTGATAAGCCTCGGGACCTCTTCCATCTACTTCACGGTTCCAGTGCACTAGGGTTATGTGGGGGTTGGTTATGCGATTCCCTCCAGCCTTTTGTCTATTCAGCCTGTAGTAAACAATTGTGAGTAGGTTGATAAGAAATCTAAATTTTATAGTAAATTTCCTTTCTTATTATACCTACCACAATTGTTTACATGGAGGCCCTCCCGTCTTCTTTACGGGTAAAGAATCTTTCCTCCCCGCTGATCACATAACTCTAACGTTTACGGATTCAAAAAAGAATGAGTCTTTAGAGACGGTATATGCGCACTGGCAACGGAAGTCGTGGAGTTGTACTGGGTCTGCGCCGGTTGCACTCGACCCAGTTTTGGCTTATTTTTATTGGTGCTTTTGCACCACTTTTCTTTCCCAACTTGCTTGGGAAAGACAAAAATAGAGAGTATTTTATCCGAGTTAGGGACTACCACTGTAGTGCAAGCCTGTAGTAAACAATTGTGGTAGGTATAATAAGAAAGGAAATTTACTATAAAATTTAGATTTCTACTATTACTGTAGAAAAATATTAGATTAGTATTTATTGGATAATTGAGTTGTTTAGGGATTAAAAATTAATACTTTGGCCAGATTGATATCCTTTGTCCTAAGAATAATCTGTACAATTACAATGTTCAATTTACAGTGAAACAATATTTGAACAATGAAGAGTTTGCTATCAAAAAACATAAATAATTGAACTTACCTTCATGTGTAGTATGAAGTTTGATGTACTATTTGATGGACCTGATATGAATGTTGGACAGTGCTTACATTGAACTTTTATAGTACCAGATGGATTATCTGGTATTTTGTAATGAATAAAAACTAGTGATTTGTTCTTTGATGACATCTTGGACAAAAACAAGTGAAGTATTCAAAAAGTATTCATGAATACACCTCAAATTTGACTGTATTCGAATACGAATACTTTAAAATTGCATGAATACTGAATACATTCGAATACTTGAAAAAATGTATTGAATACAACTGAATACCGAATACGAATACCCCAACCCTGTCTTTTATATTATTTTGTTTTGATAATGCCTGCCATTTATACACTGAGCACAAATGCTAGGCAATGCCAATTAAATCATCATTGAAAATATGACAGTATGGGCATTATATCGACACTACATAGTTTCTGTTGGAAACTGCAGATGTCTTACTATAAAAAAACGAAAACCGACCTATAGACCGAGTTTTTTAAAAAAAAACGAACCGAAACAAGAAAAATAAAACCGCACAACACTAGTTCTTAGAACTTAGTTTAGTCAGACCACAATATTTCCCTTTGGCACACCCTACAGGGCACATTTATAACTGGATTGCTTTAAAACCTGGCGTGCTTGTTTAGGGTGACCTCTAGATGGGAGCTATCGATTTTCTTCAATTTCCGTCAAAAAATGTTGCCGCGACCAACGTTCTAAGAACTTAGTTTAGTCAGAAGACAATATTTCCCTTTGGCACACCCTACAGGGCACATTTATGATTGGATTGCTTTGAAACCTGGTATGCTTGTTTGGGGTGACCTCTAGATGGGAGCTATCGATTTTTTTCCATTTCTGTCAAAAAATGTTGCCGCGGCCAACATTCTTAGAACTTAGTTTAGTCAGAAGACCTCAATATTTCCCTTTGGCACACCCTACAGGGCACATTTATGATCGGATTACTTTGAAACTTGGCATGCTTGTTTGTGGTGACCTCTAGATGGGAGCTATCGATTTTCTTTCATTTCCGTCAAAAAATGTTGCCGCAGCCAACATTCTTAGAACTTAGTTTAGTCAGACCTCAATATTTCCCTTTGGCACACCCTACAGGGCACATTTATGATCGGATTGCTTTGAAACCTGCATGCTTGTTTGGGGTGACCTCTAGATGGGAGCTATCGATTTTCTTTCATTTCCGTCGAAAAATGTTGCCGCAGCCAACATTCTTAGAACTTAGTTTAGTCAGACCTCAATACTTCCCTTTGGCACACCTTACAGGGCACATTTATGTTTGGATTGCTTTGAAACCTGGCATGCTTGTTTGGAGTGACCTCTAGGTTGGAGCTTTCGATTTTCTTCCAATTCTGTCAAAAAATGTTACCACTGGCAACGATCTTTGAACTATGTTTAGTCAGGCATCAATATATTCCTTTGGTATGCCCTACAGGGCCCATTTATGATCAGATCGGTTTGAAACTTTGTATGCTTGTTTGGGGTTACCTCTAGATGGGAGCTGTTGATTTTCTTTCATTTCCATCAAAAATGTTGCCACTGGCAATGACCATCGATGAACTTAGTAAAAACTTAGTGCAGTTAAGCATCAATATTTCCATTTGACACACCCTGCAGGACACATTCAAGATTGGATCGCTTGCAAACTTGGTGTCCTTGTGTGGGGTGACATCTGTATGGGAGCCGTCGATTTTCTTCCATTTCTGTCAAAAAATGTTGCCGCTGACCTTTGAACTTAGTTTAGTCAGACCTCAATATTTCCCTTTAACACACCCTTCAGGGCACATTTATGATCGGATCACTTTGAAACTTGGTATGTATGTTTGGGGTGACCTCTAGATGTGAGTTATTATTTAATTTCCATAAAAAGTTATTGTCGTTATCACCAGCCTTTGAACTTACTGCATTTGTGCCACAACTTGTCCCTTTTGCACTCTCTGTAGGGTATATTTATGAATTTCCATAACAACCCCCCCCCCCCCCCCCCAAAAAAAAAAAGCATTGCCACAAAGCAATGACCTTCTACTTAGTGCATTTGTGCATTAACATCTTCCTTTGGCATGCCTCAGAGGGCACATTCATTATCAGGTTGTTTTGAAACTTTGTATGCTTATGCAGGGTGACAAAGATAGGAGCTATTGATTTTCTTTTCATTTCCATAAAAAACTGTTGCTGTTAGCAACAATCTTTGAATTTACCGGTATTGCATTTGTGCCTCAACATTATTTGACATGGCCTACAGGCCACATTTATCATAGGATTGTTTTTGAACTTGGTGTGCTCATTAGTCAAGAACTCTAGATAAGAGCTGTTGATTAGCATTCATTTTTGTGAAAAAAGTTGCCATTTACAATAACCTCTGAACATACTGCATTTGTGTATCAACATTCTTCCTTTAGCCAGTCTTACAGTTTACATTTAAAAATGCATGGATCACTCTGACGTTGTGCACACACAATGCTGTTATGTTGAAATTTCATCAAATAACATTGGTACCAATGATCTTCAATTTTGCCATTTCATTTATAACTTACCAGGTTCAAGTTTGTCAAGTTGAGCTACAGTGTCATTGACACATTCATTGAAATTTTGCACACTGGTATCAGCTGGGTGAAGTCTCTGTTAGACACATGCAACTTGTTCCAGGTGCTTGGGCTGAGAGGTATCTGTGACAAAATGTTGGAGCCTTACAGTTAAAACTAGAAGTCCTGTCCCGTATTCTGCACTAATTTGAAACATAGCACGTTAGGTTAGGGCAGCAAGTCACCAGAGAATCACATCTGGTGCACGGTAGTGTATCGCGATTTCTGCAGAATTGTAATGCGTGGAGGCTGATTGATATTCGGGTACTTGTAACAGGCAATCAACAGTAATTAAGTCGCACCTCCTACTGACATAAGGTGGCAATTAAATATTAGAATGCATATACTCAGAGGACAAGATGATGTTCATTCATCTGCTTTACACCTTTTATCAATTCATTTCGCGACAATACAAAAAGAATTTAAAAACGTGTATTATTGCATGATTTTCGTTTTCAAAAATTATCATGCAGGTTGATTCAAGACTGCAAAACCTTGAGAAGGCAGAAGTAATGACGTTTTCATTTTGAGAATTTTTAGCCTACTATCAATCGCAGCCTTTCTTCTAGGGGAACTATGGAAGGCAAGCATGGTTGGAAACAAAGAACGCTCTCCACAGAATACCGAACTGACAGTGTATCGAAAGTGTTGTAAGCAAATTACGAATTCGAAACGCTCAGCTATTTATGAAGAAAGTTTCAATTTCAAGAGATAGTTGGTGTTCTGTAAAAAAATATTCATTTGAGTGAAAATACACTGGGAATTTTGAAAGTCAGTTCATCAAAAAGACAGCCCCCAGAACCCCCCCACACACACACCCTTTCATCAGCAGAACCATTAAGTCCTCATCCATCCATATCCCTACACAGAGGGAAGCATGGGTAACAAACTGTCAATTCCTCAGACATGACAACTCTTCCTCCCCACGCTACATGTATCTTCTTTTTTGTAAGTAAAAGGTAAAAAAAAAGTATTCTCAAGTTCTGTTGGTGGCCAATGTCACCTTCGATCAATGAGAGTTAAACAGGCTTAACGTTATTAGTTATAAAGGAACGTTGTTTTAAATACGTCGATGCGTAATTATTTTATCCATCATGGCTGCTTGTGTGTGTGTGGGGCAAAATATATTGGGGAAAAAGTAGCCCCCCCCCCCCCACCCCACCAACACCTGTTCAAGTCACTGCGTGGTTTGGTGGGCATGCAGTATCTACAATATATGATGGATGAGGGTGGGCCTACCCTTCACAACACTTTTTCTGGGACCTACATTCCTACTCTTCCACATGTGGTCAGTTAAATTTGGCTTATAATTCACAGTAGGCCTACCGCGTTTTAAAATTTCTCTCAAATACTGGCAATAGCAAGAGAATATTAAACATCCCTTGATATACATGTATTTTATACTATTTTCTTTTAGAAAGATATCCATGAAATCTTTCAAACAGTTGTTGTCAATGTTTAATGGAGTGTTAAAAAGCCGAGGCAACTGAAAATTGTCTGCATGCACATGCTAGAAATCAGTTAAAAATCATTTTTTCATTTTCTGTCCACATGCGGTTTTTTGGGGTGAATTGATATTCTGACATGGTACACTTGATGGGTTAATAATATGTCGCGGGGAAGCATTTCCAAATGACTGAGAACAATCAAAAGCGTGAAACAACTATTTATTCATGAAAAATATCTGAAAGAATGTTTTAGAAAACTTAGTGAGCATGAACATTGTAGACAACTTTTGTCGTCCACATCATGACACACGGTTTGAGAAGTTGCGACATCCTCTCTCAGTTTTGTACCACTGGCGATCTGACCCATTGTTCTTGTGAATTTAGCATTCTCAGACACCGTGAATGACTGTACTTTTGATTGTGGATATCCTGTGACCTGTCTAAAATCCATCCACGGTACATGGTGGGTGCTTTTGTACAGAAACACCAACAAAGCGGAATTTCCATGCCTTCTGGATTGAATTATGTGAAAGAAACATTCTCAGCTTCAAGTGAGTTTCGAACCAATATAAAAAAAGCCCAATCCACTGAACCATACTGTGTGTTCCTTGTGCTTGCTCTGTGACAGATACTGAGTGTTTCATTTGGGTGGATATTCCACCCCTGGAGTGATTTGCAGACACCCCATTTATATGATAGGGAGTTCTTTCAAGAATAACTTTGGTCATCGGGCGAGTAGATGAGTACAAGTGGAGTTTCCTCGAGTTGAAATTTGCTTGACTTCAGTTGGATATCCCAAACGGTGGGTGGGGGTGGGAATTTTATAGACTCATTCCTCACAAGACCCCGTATAAGCTTTCTAGCTTTCTGTCTGATCCACCGTCAACTATGGTGTACTTTGTATCTCTTGAAAATGTTGAATAAATGTTTAAACTAAAACCCTGTCATATCTCTAATATAGGCTTACATTTCGTTTCGAGTGAACTGTCATTAAATCACCTGCATGGTGAAGTTTTTACCCCCCACACACTTGAAAGTTGATGCTTTAGAAGTTTAGCCTTCAAGCCGTCCTCAAACAGACTGTTGTGTGTTTTTCCTTGTTCATTTGTCCTTGTCGTACATACGTTTTTCTTCAAGGAACTGTGGATGTAGGCCTACACATAAATTCAACTTATTGTACTTTCACTTCTGGGAGAGAGGGCTTGTCAGGTTTTAATTTTCATAAATTGTCACCAGACCGTTGTTCTTTTGAATATTCTACTTTCCTGTTCCTCGTTTACTGAACAAATATGATTATTATTTATTGGGCTAAATTGTGCCGACGGCCACATATGTGGCATAAAGTACCAATAAATATGGTTGATGTTCACTATCCTTCTGGATGTAAACATACTGGGAGCGGTATATGTAGACTCATCCTGTCTGAATAGAGAAGATTTTTCTCTATTTGCGGCAGTTTTTCAGATAGCAATTAGTAATGTTGGCAATCACCATTTGTGCATTTTTTGACAGTAGAAGGTGTGAATAAGCTTCGAAAACAGTCCCGTCTATATACAAAGCTCCCGTTTTATGACCTCAATTAGGATATGGATTACTTAACAAAAATTTATATTTCCAAGGGTCTTATGTTCTTTTATCATCAGTAATTAAGGATTAATGATGAAGAGTGATTGAAAATATCTGACCCAGATAAAAATCAGTTTGGGATAACAATTTAAAATAAAAAAAACCTCCTTTTTTCCAGCTGCTTTATTTGTTTACAGGGATGGGATTTTTCAGCAAATTTGCTGATTTCAGCAAATTCATGGCCCAAAAGCTGAAATTTTTAATAAATTAAGTATTTCTAAACCAACTGGTTCACTCTGTATTCTTATATTTAAAAAAAAACAACTTGATTTCAGACTTGGGGCCAAATGCAAATGCATTTGCATTTAAATGCATTTAAATGCGTGATTTCAAGTATTTGCAGTTGCATTTGCATTTGAATATTTTAGAATCAAGTATTTGCATTTGCATTTGAAAGAAAAAGTATTTTAAATTTCAAATACTTTCCAAATACATTTCAAATACTTTTGTCTTAACTCCATAAATTGAACTGTGCATTTGTTACTCAACAGATTAATTATATCTAGTTTTACACAGTTGGCTGGAAAGGGAATTCTTTCTTGTTAATTAATTTGTCCAGTCTAAAGAAATCTTGAACTTAGAGGATTACTGTGCTGATATAGTGTGTTCATACAAACTGTGACAAGAGGCACAGCATGGTGTAATAAATGACCATCCACTTAGTCTTTTGAATCAGCTGAAGTAGCATATTTTTTTATCAGAATACAGCCTAGGGCATAACACAGGTGGAAAGTGGATTAAGGAACACTCATTCAACACTGGGTGAAAAATTATACAAGAGAAATTATATACTAAGCAGAAGAAATTGAATATTATTTTCTGTAACTGAACAAACTGAATTTTTTGATCAGTCATCAAAAGACCATTCTAAGCTTTTGTTTTTTTAGTGGGGATTATAGATTAGGACCCTTGTTATTACTCGTTTGTGTTGCTGAAATAAATTTATTATTTGATAGAATGTAATCAATCCACAATGGCCGTGCTAGGGCCGAGATAGTAATACAAAAATGTTTAATAAACATTGAAAGAAAGATTTAGTTGATTTTTAGTTTTATTTTCTTTAACTTGTCAGAATGTATTTGAAAGTATTTGAAAAGTATTTGAATTGATTTTCAAATGCATTTGCATTTGCATATGAACAATTTCAGCTGCATTTGCATTTGTATTTGCATTTGAAAATTTGAAAAGTATTTGCATTTGCATTTAAATACTTTCCAAAGTATTTGACCCCATGTCTGCTTGATTTAAGGGAATTTTCACAAATTTCAGCGAATTTTGTTGCTTGTCTTTCTCATCCCTGTTGTTTACTGATAATGTTATAAGATATGCTTTGCTCATAGTGACGACTAGACTGTTCGGAAAAGTTGAAGAGCAAACTGAGACAAGTTAAAGAAATTAGAATTACGAAAACTCACTTAGCTTCAGAAGAATTTATCCCAAAGTGTCTGACAGTACTCTTGTGAACAGATCACCTGGAAATACAAGCAGTATGCCTGTTGATAGAACTTGGGTCTTTAAAGTCATGTAGGCCTATGGCCTATTTGTAACCACTCTGCACTGGAAAGGGGGGGGGGGGGGGGGCGTTTTTCAATCAACATTCCAAAATTATTGTTTATTTAATCGTAGAATAATACGAATATACGTGCCATTTTCCAAAACAAGAACCCCCCCCCCCCCCCCCTTCCTCAAAAACCCAATTTGTGACCACTAAGTCATGATTTCAAAATCTTGTGGGAGGGGGGGGGGGGGGGAGGTGGGGGGGGGGGGGTGTTGGTCAAAATATTCAGGGGACTGTTTGAATTGGGACGGTCGGGGTGAAATCGTTTGCCATCCTTATGGCCTGGATGCTGAAGGTCGGTTTGGATCAAATAGAAGGGACGGTTCAGATCAAAACGATGGGGTCGATTTGGCCAGGGGATGCTCTGAGCGATTCCCATCGTACTGAATAGCATGTCGCAGCCCACTGTGTTTGTTATTATTGGGTGTAGCTAGTGATATGAACAAGGCCTCAAAAAGGAAAGAGAAGGTTTTAAATGATACTGGAAATTTGCTGCGCATTGCTCGTTGAAAATTCAGTTGGGAGACTGAGCGGTATTATTCACAGATATTAATTGATAAAATGTTGGTGTCAAAACAATTTTATTAAGACGATTATCCGATTTGGCAGCGACTTTGATTTCACTGTCTGGGCTTCTTGTAAAAATTGAAACTGGTCATTTCGACAATTTTTCAGCATTTTTTCTTTGATTGTCACCACTAATTTACCAGGCGAATCTGATTCAAAATGATATTGACAGATGTTCGAGTCCAGTTACAACACATTTCTTTTCCTAATTATATGTGTCGGAGATCAAAATTAATGATCTCCTGAATAGTGCACTACATTCTGTGTTACGTAGCACCGAAGTTATCGCATGTTTAACAAGGTTTACTTGACTGTTCTGCACTAGATAGCGCATTAACTAACGAGCATTTTCTGCACTAGAAGTGGCAGGACTTATAGTTTTACATTTAACTGTACACACACCAGGTGGAGAGTAAGAAGTGTCAGTATTTCGAGACAAACCTGGCAAAATATTTTGTACTAGACAGTTGTCACTGTATAAAATCTTTCTACTTTTTCGCTTTTTCAAGGGCCCCATTTTATATTTATTATACCTGGTTGTAGGACAAATCCCCCATTCCCCACCCCAACTTATTGCTCTTGAAATCAAATGTGAGTAAAATTGTTTGATGGTGAAAGAATTAAAAACAGACTTCAAAGCCATAGATGTGATGGACCTAAATTGTGAATTATTGTCAAAACATCATCTTTGAAATGATATTGACAAAAACAAACTTTATATAACATCTAATTTCAGTAAACTCAAAATCGAAATACACCCTTTTAATCTTGAAAAAGTCTTTTCAGTTTAATACAAAAAATGGAGGTGGGCCATACAGTTGTCCTGGTTGCAGTGATGCTTTCCTGGGGGAATGCATGTTTATGGCATTGACCTGTCTTTGTCTAAGTGTAGACACGGTTCATCCTACAATTTCCAGACCTGGCAAAAACTTATCTAGCTAGCCACACTAAACCCATTTTAGCTGTGTGTACCTCATGCAGCCCTGCCAGACAATAAAGCCAAAGTCTTTAGGGTATTAAGTTTAAAACTTTTCCTGAGATGGGCCCCTGGTCCTTACAACAAGTGGGTGCCACCCCATCTTGCGTTCTCAATCAAGAACATGTCCCACGTTGGCCAACAATTTGTGCTTAACTAATTGCCCATTCGGAATGGGTGCTCCACCTTCAGTGATGGCCAGGCTTGGCAATTTCAGGAGAGCGATTTTTTAGCTCTCCTTACTGCCCCCTGAAAGAATTAAGGAGAGCGAAAAATTGCCCTCCTAAATATTTTGGTCTGGGATGATTGAGATTACATGTGTTATGCTCACATTAATTTTTTGTTGTAAAACAAAAATGTAATTTAACTTCGAAGTCACATAACATCATGTAATTTCATTTCGAAAGTGGTTTAGTGGTAAAAGGTAATGGCTGCAACCCTACCCAAACACAGTTGCAATCATTTGAAGCAAAATGGGTCACAGCAATATTTTTTTTTCTGTCAGTTTCAAGTTCAACAACTGACATCACAGTTTGAGGGGTAATTATTCAAGGAATATGGACACTATAATATACTACCATTACTACTATCCTGTCACTTGAAGCACTTGCACCAGGATGTGACTGTAGATTCAAGCAGACCTGTTGTCCAGGAAAGTCATACGTCTACCACTACCACCTTCAACCCCCTTGGGGGGTTGAAGGTGGTAGTGGTAGGCATTTGACTTTCTTGGACAACAGGTCTGGGTACACACACAGGTCTTGTCAAGTGTGTGTTTGGTTGTTGAGTGAGACATCTACATGTAGATGTCTAAGAGATTTCGCTTTACCTTAGTAAAGTTAATAAAATCAAGTATGTAGTCTGTTGGTTTCAGTTTCAATGAGTTCGTTCAATTGGATACTTAAAATGCTGTGTAAAGCTAATTGCTCTCCTAAGCTGATTGAGGAGAGCGATTTTTTGCCCTCCTGCATTTTTCAGAATGCCAGGCCTGGGTGGCCGGGGCACAGTGCGTGTCATTCCTCCTGCTTCTTAATTTCATAAAGCATCACTGCCTGGTTGCCAGTTGGACTGGAGGGGTAGGGGTAGTTGTCCTGGCTGCCAAATGGACTTGTTGAAGTTGTCTTGTCTGCTAATTCGACTGGAACAGTTGTTCCCTGTGCATTTGGGCTGGGAGAAGTCTTGGGGAGAGGGGGCACCTGCCTGTACGTTTTTGAACTGATAGTGCTCCTTAAATCTTTCTGAAGGGCTTTGGGAACAGGTTGCGGGTGAGGGTTTTCTGAATAGGCCCACCCCCATCCCATTCTCGATCACAAATATTCATAGTAATTATTTGGAAATTTGGCGCCTCAAAATGCTAGAAATTCGAGACCCCCAAAACAGTGAAATCTGTAACTTGCAGCATGTGACTTTAGATTTCAATTTTTATGACCATAGAGATGTTTGGACTTCATTTGAAAGAAATTAGACTGGAGACTAAATGTGGATTTCAAACTTCAAATGACAGTTACTGTAGTCAGACAGTATTAGACAAAAGAGGTGTTTTTCCATCGAAACTTAAAATTTTGAATACTAGTCAGGAAAAAGGCCCGAAGCAGAAGGGATGTTCAAGAAGACTTTTCTCAATTTGGAAAGCACCATATTTAAAATCTTAAGCCTGAAGTCTGGCATTATTAAAAATGCAGGAGGGCTAAAAATTGCACTCCTTACATGGCCTAGGGGAGTGATTAGCTCTCCTCTAGCTTACAGAAGCAGAAAGTGGCAAAATGAAGTTGTACTATTAATGAATTCTCCCTTGTGGGCTTTGTACATTTTATTTGGTGCTGCTAACCAGGTAGTCTCTGTGAGATGGCTACACTGCCCTTCCCACACCTCTGCACCCTGGTAAGGCCTGGAGGTGTGGGAGGAGCAGGTGGCCATATTGCAGAGACCACTAACATAGCAGAGATCTGAAAACCTGTGGGTTTTAGGAATAGACTATTGTGGTAATCATTATTTTTTAAGGCTAGGAGTGCTATTTTTCACCCTCCTCAATTTTTTTAAGGTGAGCAGTAGGCGAGCGAATAAATCGCTCTCCTGAAAATGCCAGACCTGGGTAAACAATTTCTCAAGGCAGGTATATTTTGTGTTTTCAAGTAGTCTGGAGAGAGAGAAATTCAGTACTGGTGAGGTTTTTTTTTTTATCTCAAATCTTTGCCTATATCGCTATCAGTGAACAGCAGAGATCAATGATCTGCAACTGATGGAATTTGGTTTCTTTCAGTAGAATTTGTGCAGACGTTAAAGGCAATCATTTTGCAAGTTTCTGGGTACAAAGTTATTGGTCATATCAAAAAATATATCTGATTTATTCGTGCTTTTAAAGCTTCATTACCAAGAAAAAAATGATTTGGGCAGGTACAGAATGTGGAGAGTGTATTATCACTAAATCACCCGCAGTTTGGAGATTCCACCCAATCAATAATTGCAAATTTGTTGCAAAGCATAACGAGCACAAACCAAGTTCCAGCCAATGGACTGCCGGGTTGAACCCTCAGGTCCATTGGCTGAAACATTGCATTTTTTTGTCATATGTACAGAATTTTGAAAGTGATACTTCGGGTGATAATTCCACTCCATGGGTGATTTAGTTACAATCCACTCTCCAAATACTGTAGTCTGTATGTGTTTTTTTTAATGCACATGATTTTGCAATCTCATTGTGTTTTTGCAAAAAAAAGTTACTGCTTTTAACATTTTATGGATAAATGTGGAGGATTTATTTGGCATTCGGAATCAGTAATAAATAGTCTTTAAAAATGTTGATTTATTTATTATTTATTTATTTATTGATGTTTAAGGTCACATATTTATGCACAATGGCTAATCATGACCGTGACAGTTTTATGGGTGGAGGAAGCTGGAGTACCTGGAGAGAACCACCCAGCAACGACGAGCAGCTGCCAGCTCCCCAACATCGTAACTCCGCACTGCAGCACAGGCAGGGTTAGATTGGTTGAAGACATGCGCACCATCGACGTGCAGTACGCCTTAGTACACGGCGTCATCGTGCCCCCACACGGGCAATGGGGATGAAGTGTCAAAAATGTTGATTTGTCTTTCAACAAAGAAGTGGTCTTTAGATAAGAAATCAAAGTTGATCCGGAACCACCAATGATCCAGAACTGCTGTATCAACTGCATCGGAATGCTGTGGCTGTAGGCCACTATGGTCAGATTCCTCTCAGTTACATACCTGGAAATTTTTCCAAGCAATTTGACCAGGGAGTTAGTGACTGCCCAAACACGAAATATTAAACGTTAAAATTAGAAATATCAGTCAACTTTGTTTTTTACCAGTTGCCTCCGATGAGGCCTAAAAAAGTTAAAAATCTGTTTCTCAGGACCTCCTGTATGGTACTTTTGCCTGCTGCTTGCTCTCTTTTTATAACCAATGCAAACTTAAAAAAATAAAATGACTTGGATTATGTTTGATATTTTATTCAAGTTAAAAAATTGATAAATTTGCCCCTTGAGTGCAATAAGGGACAAAATAAACCACCAACCATGCTGTTCTATAGATTATGAGGCCTAAAACATAAAACAAACCAAGAACATGAACTTTGATGACAAAGAAATAATTACAAAAATAAAAAATGCCTGTCCACATGCAATTTTACAAAAACTGACCTGAGAAACAGAAGATCTACTTTCTGGGGCCTAATAGAACTTTTTATTTCCATTTGTGCACAATATTTGGGGTCTGGTCAAAATGTCCGATTGTCAAAACGTCCGAGTCAAAACGTGCGATTTTCTGGTCAAAATGTCTGATCATTTTAGTCAAAACGTCCGATCATTTTAGTCAAAACGTCCGATGATTTTAGTCAAAACGTCCGATGGCATCGGACGTTTTGACTTATAATCATCGGACATTTTGACTTTTAACCATCGGATGTGAAATTGATTCTGAAGGGGAAGCGAATCCTTAACCAAATGAAACTTATAGGGAGAAACAGTTTCAATAAGGTTTTCGTGGGGAAAACTATTTGGGAAATGGTGGGTCTGCCAAGTATAACATACGGTACGGAAGTTGTACCCCTAAACCACACAGCTGTTAAGAGCTTGGAAATCCTGCAGAACGATGCAGGCCGATGGATAACAGGCTCGAGTAATGCCGCAGCGCAAGAAGCGATCAGGGGTGAGCTTGGGTGGATGAGGAACAAGGACAGGATAGACCTATTGAAACTCTGTTTTCTTAATTATTTGGTAAATCTCCCCGATAGCCGATGGTGTAGAGTAAAGTTCCGGAGAACTTTCAACTCAAATATCAAGACGGGGTGGATGGTCCAAGTGAGGGAGCTAGTAGAAAACTACTCACTGGAGATCTCGGACCTTGACCTTGGGGCAAACCAGGGCAAAAAGATCGTCAGAGAAAGGGTCATGGAGGATTGTAACCGTAATTGGCGAGAGGGGGTCAAATCAAAGAGATCTTTGGGTGGCCTGCGTGATAAAGAGAAGCCTGGTTTTGAAGAGTACCTTGATGGCACCTTTGGGGGGTCACTGTTGTTCAAGCTGAGGTCGCGGTCCCTGGAGCTGAGGGAAAAAATTGGGAAAAACAGTGAAAAAGAGTGCCAAATGTGTAACTTGGGCGTGGTGGAGACCCTGGAACACTTTCTTATAGAATGCCCAAAATACCAGTCTAAAAGACTGACCTCTGGAATGTGCCCCATGCTGATGGTGGTCTAGACGAGCTACTTATCCACGTTTTGTCCATGTAGTCTAGTAGTTCTATGAGTGTGCTTTTCAGTTCATCAAAGGCCCTCAGTATGTGAGAGGCAGGGAGATGTGGTAAAGCCATCAACTTTCGAATGTACATTCGAACACTATGTTGAGAATTGTATGCCGTTTTCAAACCCAATTCTTTCACCCGTCGGTAGACTGCCTGGGATCAATGGAACCAACATCCATGTACGCTTACGTCAACCAAGGAAGTTTGTTGAATAGCACTCCAAATGGCTCTTTCAAAATCAACCATAACTTCTTCAACCACCGGTTCAGACTGTAAAATGTCAATTAACTCATTGAAGATGGCACGGTAATCATTTTTTTGCGCTGAGACATCAAAACAAATAACAGATTTTTTATCTTCAAACATAATGAAGATTAAAAAAACTTAAGAACTGAACACAATTAATCAATGATGTTTATGCAGTAAAACAATGCGGAACACCTCCGGTAATTCAACAATGTTTACGGAGTGTGAACACTGTGAACCCTATCTTCAAATAGCCTTTGAATTTTCAAAGACTCAAATGAGAACTCAAATAACTAATTAAATATATATAATATATCAGTAAAGAAAAAAAATGTTTCGGGAATCGGACGTTTTGACCAATATCATCGGACACTTTGACTAATACCATCGGACATTTTGACCAATTCAATCGGACGTTTTGACCAGATGTTTTTGAAAACGGACGTTTTGACTAGTATTCCAATATTTTAGTCTTATTTATTGGTTATCGTGTGTTGAACATGGGTGACTGTTTTTCAGCCTAGTTTGAATATCGCTTCATGGTTTTGTTCTGTGTATGATGTAATGCACATGAGGGCTGTGTGTTTTTTTTTGTTTTCTGGTTTGGTTTTAGTATTTGCAGTAAACCAGAAAACCAAACCGCAAGACCCAGCCAAAAACGGCTGAACGGTTTTACTGTTTGCGAAAACTGATCAAACTATCTTATTGTAGGAAACTGGACCAAAAACCACTATGGGCTCTCGTCACTAAGTCTGTCCGGTAAAGGGGAGAATACAGTACGTGGAGAGTGGATTGTAACTAAATCACCCACGGAGTGGAGTTATCACCCAAACTATAACTTTCGTATTTTGTATATATCGACTAAAAACACAAGCAATGTTTCAGCCAATGGACCTCCGGGTTTAACCCGGAGGTCCACTGGCTGAAACTTTGCTTGTGCTTGTTATGCTTTGCAACAAATTTGCAATTATTGCTTGGGTGGAATCTCCACTCTGCAGGTGATTTAGTGATAATACACTCTCCACGTACTGTACATCATGTTCTAATTGTCACATTTTTTCTCTTATTGACTCATCTGGTGGACGAGTCAATAAGGCAGAAAATATGACAATGAGAACGCAACATATAGCCCAAGAACATTAGGTTTCACTAGGGAAAAAAATCGGAGAAAGCTGATTTTTTCAGGGAATGTCGAGTACATGTCACTGAACGATTAGACAAAAGTCCCCTAAAATCCCAGTTGAGCTTTTTTTTCTACAGCCTTTTTTTGAAAACGCGTTTGAAAAAAATCAAAAAAAATCGCACAAACTTTGTAACCTCGAATTGATCCAACTGTATTTTTTGT
The DNA here is from genome assembly GCA_031216915.1 of Pictodentalium vernedei. NCBI lineage: Eukaryota > Metazoa > Mollusca > Scaphopoda > Dentaliida > Dentaliidae > Pictodentalium > Pictodentalium vernedei. Next base: position 454,283,394 of record CM062296.1, read on the forward strand.
TTACGCGTATTTCGAGCTACATAATGTCTAATATACATTTACCTAGAGGAAAATGTGCATTCTGTGACAATTTCTGCGAAAAATTATTGAAAATTCACAAAAAAGTATCGGATTTACGCAAAAAATGACGATTTTCCTAACGGATTTGCCCAAAGGGTCGTAGTACAGAACGGGATGTTAGTTGGACAGACGATAAAAAATCCACCACCATTTGAAGACTTTTATCATTGCTTACAAAATAGACATTATGGAAGACCCCCTCTGCTTCTGGCCGAGTTCCCCTTTTGGCATAAAATTCGTCAGCATGAGAACTCAACTATTTTCGGGCTTGGGACCGAACAGACACGTCTGTGTCTGGCAGCATTAGATCAATAAATAATATTTACAGAATGTACAAAAGTCAGTAAATAATATTTACAGAATGTACAAATCAATCAACATGGATTAAGTTACATTGACTATTATCAACGCTAAAAAACCGAAATGACATGACCTATATACATATTATTCATCAAACTCAGAAATTTCCGACAGGACAGTGTTTCTGTGGTTGTTACAAGAATCCGAACTGCAATTACACAAACCTGAGCAAGAGAGTCCTGCCTTCTTACACCCACACCTTTTTGTACAAGCACTCTTGCAACCACAACTGATCAGATTCAGTAGGTTATCGGGGGCACATGGCTTTGTGGCTGCAGTCGGTACAAGAAGTCCATTGTCTAGCGACCACCCCCGATCCGTCGGAGGAAGCGAAGTGCCCAGCCATTGTTGGACCTGGAGATAACATCTGTAGACATGTTGTTGTGCAGCATCGCTGCTTGGTGGGAGTGAGGCTAGGTCGATGGGTTTATTCAGTTTAGATTTTGCTACATAACGCTTGTATGTGACATATCTATATTGGTCGAGAGAGGAAACAGTTTTACTCCCGTATAAGATCAGGAGAAGTTGTTCCCCGGCAGCGGCTACTGCACTTGGTGTACTGTCATCCGCCAAAATTGTGTTGACATACTGTTGTGAGTCGCTAGTAACATCGGAGACAATTGTACTGAATACTTTCTTCTTACCAACTCGAAAGAGTGCAGAAGTAGTGTCACAACCACTTATAGAATGTGCTACAAGGAGGTTTCTTCTATGGTCACCCATTTTGGTTGCTATTTCACTAACTGAAACTAGTAAGTTTGGGGTAATGGAATACATCATGTGAATATTACATCCCGGTTGAACTCGAGAGGTAAGAATGACTAACAAGTCTGTGTCTGTTCCCACAACGACAACATTGTTGTCATCTTGAGCGATGTCAAGTGCAGTTTCGGCTATCAGTACATCAGCATCAGCCTCGGCCTGCTTGGACTGAATATTGATAGCAGATAGCTCCTGCATTAGAAGATCGATCAGTTGGGTTTTGTTCTTGGCATTTGCAAGGAAATCGGATTGGGGTGTGGTGGCTGGTAACTCGGGTGAGATATTGATATCAATGGAATACCTGTCTTTAGATCTACGGGCTTGTTCCATGCCCTTTGTCGACATTGTACAAGCAAAACAATCCAAAACAACCACGACGTTCGCCCCAAAATGTCTCACGAGATAATTGGAATATGATGTACATATGTCCTTATATGACAACTGTTTAGGCCATACAACTGCCCTCAATAAAAATCCACCATCTACAACAAACAGAGAATGTTCTGGGATTTTAGTTTGCTCGGAACCGTATGTTTTGAGGATCTTACCAAGCGTGCTTTTCTGTGTCTTCCTCATTCCAGCAGAATCAAACAATGCTGGTGGTTTCGGGGCGAGTTCATATTTGAGATACTCTTCCATCTCTGCTTGTGACTGAATAACACATGTGATGCGGTTGAACAGAATTGTGGGGTCAATCACTACCTTACTTCCACGGACTTTGATGCTATTTGCCATCGATGCGAAAGACTTCACAGTGTCAACACGTCGCAGTTTGATGCTGTTGAATGTTTTGCTTACAACATTCGATACGCAACATTCACCAATTTTGCGAACTTGGTCACAGTTCACAGTTTCGTCAGCCACAAGCCCAGTCGCTATAAAGACTAATGGTAGTGGATCTCTATTCTGAAAGGGGGAATGCACTCTGAGCCAGTTCAATAATTTGGTGATATCATTGGCATCAGTCAATTGTGAACTTTGACGGAGATCCCGATGTTGTTCGCCATGACCAGTGTGAACATGAACAAAATTTTCGAGAGCATTACATATCGGAAGGCAAAGAGGTAGTCCATGTACCCATTTCGCAACAGTGCTATCGGTTATTCCCCTGCCATGTGTGAGACCACCAGGGAGCTTGAACATTCTCATTAAACACTGCTCTATGGTCTGATCAGAATATATCCCGTCCCAGAATTTATCTGAGCGACTTATGGTAAAGTAACCTTTCTCAGTGAACAACTTCAAATCATCCTGTTGCATTATTTCTGTTAGCTCATTCATCTGCTGCAAATAGAGATGAGAACTTTTTGTGTATGCAAAATGACCACCTGCGTGAAATACTGGAATCATATTGCGAACACAATATGTGTGGAGTTCCCAGTCGCCTGTGCACACTGCTCTCAAGAACAACTGGAGAAGACCTATTTGCTCGTAGTATTGTACCCAAAGCTTTCCTGTGCGTCCCACGGATGCATTCTGGAGCAGTTCGTGTAATTTTGACAGTAGATGGTTGACACTTTCTTGATTGACAGCGTCAGCTGTTGTACAGTCACCTCTGGCAAGTCCACAGAATATTTCATTGACTTCTGTGCAGTCTATGTTATCTAGTGTTCGGCTTTCTTCAAACACAAGTTTTGTAATGGCAATTTGTGTTAGCAAATGGGCACGAACTGCTCTTGAATATGCATGACCACTGATCAAATGATGGATTGACCCACCAGCATAAACAGTCCCCCAAAGTTCATCCAAGCCACTACCAGCCATGATCGAACCAATTGCCCCTAAATATGACATAATCATATGGAAACCGCCGAGTCTAACGAAAACTTTTGTCAACTTATCTGACGAAGATGTGCACACATTACATGCCAATGCATCTTGAGTGTAGGCGAACACCACATTATGTGATTTAATCGAACATGGAAATTGAAACAATGATGATATAATACGGTATTTGAATGAGAAAAGTCGATGCCGTTTGAATTTGAGTTTAGAGGGTATGGTTAATATTTCACACGTTTCACCAGTTCATTATGGAATAAATGACTATTGTTATATATCATTATAAAGCCACTGCTTTTCTGCAATTTTTGATATATAATTTAACTCCCAAAGTAGTCGTAGATTTGATTTAATGGACGTTGTGTACCGGTGTGTGTATGAAAACAATAAAAATTTTTTCGTAATTTTGTACATTTTCGTGAATATTTCACCATTGAGTGTGAGGATTGGTACAAAGTTGGCATTTTCTGTTGGGGATATGTATTCTCAATATAATTCAGCACGATATTTATGATTCTCACCCTACTAAGGGGAATAAGAATGAGAAATATGGAGCTGGGTCGAATTTTTTTTTAAATTTTTTTTTTCATAAAAAAAACGCTATAACTAAAAAAGCTCAACTCGGATTCGCGGGGACTTTTCACACTTTATCCGCAATATGTGTCCCGGAAACATATAAAAAAATCAGCTTTCTCCGATTTTTTTCCTTACTTTCTCATTTTTATGTCTAATGTGCCTGGACTAATAGATTAGATGGACTTGTTTCATTTGGCACTCTAATTTATGTTTTTTTCCGATTGAATAGTCTTAACATCTGTTCCCCTAGAATGCATGAGAAATTGAAATGAGAATGATCCAAGGGAAGTTATGAACTCAATACAGCTCGGCTTTTGTGGTGAGTTGTGGCATACAAGCTATTGCAAATTTTTTTCAAGTTGAGGAGACTGAAAGGTTATTTACTATCTGTTCTTCTTAACGCATAGAAAAACCAAACCGAAACTAAAGTTTTTTTCCTGAAACCGAAACCGAAAAATGAAGACCTCCCAACTCTAATGCCCATGCATGTGTGCATTGCACATGCACCAGAATCAGCATAGAGCTGAAACGGTTAAAGGATTTTCTTGATCGATTAATCACTTGTCCAAATAGATATCTGAATAATTGCCATACCGTTGATGATTTACAGCATGAACCCTTTAACCAATGTAACAAACAAAACCAACTAGGCCTATATACAGAAATCTCCATTCAAATTTATTATGTTTTCAATTTTTGTCTCAAAAACATACCTTATGACCCCTCATTGAAACGAGCTCGTTGAGGGAGTTCCAATGAGGGGTCACAAGCTATGTTTTTGAGACAAAAATTAAATTTTTTTAGTAATTCAGGAATTTATTTTGCAAGTATCGTCTGCTACCCGCAATGGGTAAAGAGTTAAGAATGACCATTTCCAGCTACTGATACAGTATGATGATCATGCAAGTAAACAAGTATGTCAGCAAGTAACTTGCATTCTTTACTCTGTCTCATATAATTGACAATGTTTGCAAGTTTGTTCCTTTGTTAACCCACATAATACAGTAGTTCAAAAGTAACAGTCAATCGATCAGTTACTTTTTGGATCGATCAAGATGTTGATCATTGATTAATCGGTGAACCATTTCAGCTCTAAACCAGCATAACCTAATAACTCGAACAGTGTCTTCTCATTATTAGATTATGTTCTGCTTCTAAACATTGTGCATTACATCATACATAAATGAAAACAAGAAGCCATATTTTTATACTAATAACCAATGGCCCAGACTTAGCTGGTGCAAACTCAATATTATCAAGGGCCAAACATAAATTTTGAACCCCCCAATCCCCCAAATTTGCATACAATACCGAAAATTAGAAGTCCTATCTATTTGTATAATTATTAATGCTCATTAGTCCGGTAGGGGACATTGTCAAGTTTGAGTTTTATGCTGATTGCATTATTCTTGTGTGAGTTATGGCCCTTGGAAATATGGAAAGCGCCAAAATATCAGTTTTCCGGACTTTTTTTGAAAACGCTTCAACGGAATGATTTCAGTTTTGGTAACCTACTATAGAACGATGACTTACAGATCAAGTTTGAGTTTCATGCTGATTGCCTTATTCTGGTGTGAGTTATGGCCCTTGAAAATATGGAAACGCGCCAAAATATCAGTTTTCCGGACTTTTTTTGTAAACGCTTCAACGGAATGATTTCATTTTTGGTAATCTATTGTAGAACGATGACTTACAGATCAAGTTTCATTTGCACTCTGTCAGTCAGTCTGTCAGTCATACTTTAGTTTTCCGGACTTTTTTTGGAAATGCTTCAACCGAATGATTTCATTCTTGGTAACCTACTATAGAATGATGACTTACAGATCAAGTTTGAGTTTCATGCTGATTACATTTTTCTTATGTGAGTTATGGCCCTTGGAAATATAGAAAAGCGCCAAAATATCAGTTTTCCGGACTTTTTTGGAAATGCTTCAATGGAATTCATACTGATCACATCTAGGTTATAACATTTGTATAATTATTAATGCTCATTAGTCCAGTAGGGGACATTGTATTGCTTCAGCGATACGTGCGCTCTTGTTTTTATTGAAATTTTTTATTAAATTTCTTGGGAGTTTAACGTGCTGTGCAGAAGGTTTATCCTGTTTATCCCCATGGTTACGTCCTCACCCTAGAGGTGTTGGGTCGTTTTTGTCTTGCATATCCTACCAGATGCATTGTTCTTTCTTCACATGAAGATCTTGCTTTCCATCAGGTATCAGTTAATTATTTACTGACTTGGGCATTTTGTGTGCCTTTTGTCTAGTTTACGGTTTTTCTATCCTGACGTTGTTTACTTTTAACTGGTAGAATGCTAAATTATTTTTGGTCATCAAAGTGTGTTCCCAAGTCTTTGCCTTGTTGCAATTTATGAGAGAGTGCCTGAAGGCACTCTCTCGTAAATTGCAACAAAGCAAATCCTTACAGACTAAATTATTTCCCTTCAAAGATAATATGAAGCACATCCTCTGAGTGTGAAGCCTTAAAGTTGTAGTACCTGTACTTCAGAATAAAGCCCAAATATGGGCTTCCAGCACTCTACCAGTTAACAATGCCCTTAACAGGTAATATTCAGGGTTTTATTTCATCACAATTATATTAGGATATATTTATTAATATTCCGGTCGTGTAGCTTTAATATTTTGGTGTTGTCCACACTTAGGCTCTGTTGGGATGCCCTTGGGCTCGTGTGGTTTCCTCAGGGAACTTAGGCATTTTCCAAAAAAAAAAAAAATTTGGAAAAAGTTTGTTTTAATTTATTTCAAAATTATTTTTGATTGTCTTTGTCATGCATCCTTATATTGTATGATTATATGTTAGATGTTGAGTGCAGTGAACTTGTTGGATTATAATTATTTATGAATTACTGCTCTCAGTGAAGAGCATAATCTACATCGGATTTACATGCTTGTTGCCTTGCCTGTAGTCACTGCACTCCTACTGATTCTGGTCCGATTTGTGTGGTCAGGGTGAACTCATTAGAACACTACGTTGGAAGCGGGTGTCGCACTGTGTATTTGCGGTGAAGTTCTGATGTCGGGGCTGTCACCGCAAGATAATTCGATTTCTCAGTTTCTTTTCCAGAGGAACAAGAACATGGTGAAGGTATTGTGATACCCATCCAGAATGTGTACCATTGTTGTGCTCTGAGGAGTAACAGAGCTGTATATTCAAGGAGAGCGTAGATTTGGGTAGAGCGAGCACCTTTTAATCAAAAGCTCACCCAGTGATGACGGCAAAATAAGGGGAAGAAGTCTGCAAGTTTCTCTTTGGGAAGCTCGGCGAGGTCTGCATCAAACCGCGAGTGGGAGAGCCTTCTCTAACCCAGTAATAGTCGGTGTTGACTATTACTTTGAGAAACTTGCACTGAGTCTGAGCTAACGTCTTCCCTGGCTGCTCGGGATGCTCCTTATACACTGCAGCTGGCCCCTTCCTTTGCTTTAGCGAAGCACATGCGACCGCACACTAGCTACCCGACTAGAGATGTTTATGCAGCCGAGCGAAGGTGCTCCAATCTTTACCCTTGAAGAAAGAAGGAAAAGAAAGTCAGTCCATCCTGTAGCTAGTGATTTGAGGCTTGATTCATTGCAATTGGGACGTTCGATGAAGAGATCGGCGGCTATATCTCCATCCCGGTTGCAACATGTGGCAGAGAATAAGCTGCTGCTCCTCAAGCCTCTGTAAAGGACTTGGTATCACAATTTGCGCAGCTTATCACAGCTTAAAAACCCAGCAAGGGGCACCCATCAGCAGACTACGGTAGTGAGCCATCTGATGGTGCTGGGTCAGTCCAGTCAGTTGTGCATGTAGAAGAAGCCAGAAGTTTCTCTACGGGACGCTCGGCTAGATCTGGGGTCAGATCACTGATTGGAGAACCCTCTCTGTGCCGTTAACAGTCGGAGGTTGACTGTGTCCGTCGTAAGACACCATATTGAGTCGGAACACGCAACGGAATGTTCCTTCCACACTGCAGCTGGGGCCGGCGGCAGTTATGGGTTCTTCTGCTTACGTGGAAGCACACAAAAGGGGAATTAGCCTAGAAGTTTCTAAGTGGGATATTTGGCGAGATCTGGGGACAGATCGCGAGTGCAGAGCGTTTTTCTTCCCATTAACAGTCAGGGACGACTGTTTTGTGTTGTAAGAAACTTCAATGAGTAGGAGCATCCGTCCAGAGTGTGATGAGTTTGGATGCTTTTTCCGCACTTCAGCCAGGGTCGGCTGTTGTTACGGCTTCCTCTTCTTCCATGGATATGCACGCTAAGGGATAGATGCCTACAAGTTTCTAACAGAATGCTCTGCGAGGTCTGGAGCAGACTGCGAGCTGGAGAACCCTCTCCTTTCCGTCAACAGTAGGGGTCAACTGTTTTTGATTCGAGAAACTTTAGTGGGCTAGGCCGCCTGTTCATGCTTACGGTTCGGGACGTTCCTTCTGCACTGCAGCCGGATCCAGTTGCAGCTATGGCATCTTCCCCTGCTTCATTATGAAGCACGTTGACAGCAGACTAGCTATCCGACTTCGCATGTTTGGGTCGATAGCTAGTCGTTCGAGGCATTTTTATACAGGACATGTGTCGAGGATCTGGGGCCAGATCACCGCCCCGTAAGCAGCTTATGGTAACAAGTGGATTATCATTGCTCTGCTCACCTCGGTCACGGACCGACTGCTGCAGATTGCTCTGCGTATCGCAGCATTCCAGTAGTCGCTGGTAATAATGCAATGTTAACATCTAGAATCCACCGCAGTGCTCTCTGACTTACATTATTACCCCGTATCACAGATGTTCACACCCTTTATTCTATGACATTCTCAGGCTCTCAGCTCAACTCAACGGAGCATACTGCTGGTGCTCCACAGATGGGCACACAAGGCATGCACCTCAACAGGTCCCTAATTTACACCTAGGTATGGTGGGGATTGCCAAGTACTGGTGAACATTCCCAATGTTCACAGCCGGCATGTGATGCAACGTCGCAGAATCACACATTCAAACTTCGCTGATCGCACACCAGCCACTATTACCGGAAGTACCTGAATCAATAAACCAGGCTCGATGTTGCTTGACTTCAGTGATCTAACGAGAACGTGTCTCGCTTCGCCAGTACTCCCCATACTACTGTTTCAAGGCTCCGATGGTGAGCTGTCAGACGGTGCTGCATTGGTCCAGTCATCCGTTCAGTTGGATGGAGTTGACCATATTTTCAGATGGAACATTTGGATGGTGAGAGGGCGACGGACGGTGAGTCTCCATCCCTCACAGAAGGGCACTTTAAGACTATGAAATTTTAGTCATAAGCTCTTAGAATCTTGTTCCATCTGAATATAAGTCTGCATTTGCTAGGCAAAAAACAGCTTATCATACCGGGCGAAGGAAAAATGAAGATCCTTCATTCCCTAATCTTTTGGTTCAGGTGTCGAGGGCTTTTGTCCCAATTAATTACACCTTCCTTGCCTTAATTAGCAATAGTATAAGAAATGCAATGCCCTATTCTTTATGAATAGAGGTTCCGTAGTGCATAGTTAGGCTGAGACAGCTGTCTTGTTTGGAATAGAGCCATTAGAGGGAATAAGTTGGTCTGTTCCTTCTCAGTGTTGTATTCCTTGGCGTCAGGACATTTAATGCCGTTGTAGGATGCTATAGTAGCCTTATGTACTGTTACAGCAGTTTTTTCTTATACATTAGCGGCTAGTGTTGTAAGTCTCCATTTAGTGAGTTTTCAAAGGCCACGAGTCACATGGATATGTCTTCACGCAGACGAAGACTCATACCTGCATAGCTACCTTGAGACTACTGTCTCTTTGGGAATTACGGCTGTTAGAATAGCGGCTCGTCATTCCCTACCTTGTGCGATGATGGTTGTAAGTCTCCGTTTAGTGAGCTTTCAAGGTCGCAAGTTACACTGAGATATCTGTCTTCAAGGAGATGAAGACTTCTAAGCTATGTTAGCTAGGCCCTGACCGCTGTGTTTTGGGAATAAAACTGCTAAAAGAAGAGTGCTTTTCGGTTTGTTTTCCTAAGTGTCATAGACTTGGGTCTTATTGTTTACACCATAGTAGCCTAGCTAGAATCATGAGCGATGTTTTTCAGTAATTATGCACTGACATAACTGAAATAATTATCTCTTGAGACTACTGTCTCTTGGGAATTTAGGGCTGTTAAAATAGCGGCTCTTCATTCCCTACCTTTCACGACGATAGTTGTAAGTCTCCATTTAGTGAGCTTTCAATGTCGAAACTTACACCGATATCTCAGTCTTCACGGAGATGAAGACTTATAAGCTATGGCTGGCGTTGTAAGTCTCCTTAGTGGGAGCAGGGTGGCTCAGTGGTAGACTGTTGGACTTCTATGCTAGAGGTCCCGAGTCTGTTAATCATAACTCGTTCCATGTTCTAAATCCAGGTTTCTATCAGAGACGGTACACAAGAGAATTCACATTCTCGTATATTCGCACTGTTCAATTGGATTTTTGGTATTGGAATTAATTGTACATCTGAACGGGGTCACCTGTTGGAAGCGTGTTTGCTCTAACAGATACTTTCCATTGCGATTCAATTAGACAAGTGTATGGTTGTACACGTTATATCACCGGTTTTCGACTTATCTACGTATTCCGACACCGGTATACATTAGAAGCGTGCGCTGTTAATAAGTGGGATCGCCACGATAGCCTGAGCTTCTGAAGTGGTGTTAAGCACCAATAATTAATAATAATTAATAACTGGGTGCCTGTTGGGCAAATATATATTGATTATTTGGTACTGCTTTTACTGATTCCAGAGCGCTCCCCCCCTTTCTTTTTGAAGATTCCTTCAAAATAAAAGGGGTTTGGGGGAATTTTTTTACCTCTCCTCCAGGTTGATAAGTATGTAACTATGAGTGAAGCTGTTTTGTCTGTAATTATATCCTGCATACAGCTGGAGTTTTATTGTATATGGCGTATGTTTGTGGGGGTTATTCTCTCATTCTCAAATATGCCATCCTACTTTTTGGGGCTTATTCTGGGCTAGCCATAAAAATTGGGAACTCTTTACATCCAATTAGCATAGTCTTCATGCTAAGTTTACAGAATTACTTGAAATGGTCTCCTTTTTATGATATGTCTTCTCTATAACTGTATAGAGAGACATGCATGTAATTCCTAATAATTTTAATTTCCTTTCACCTTGGATTACAGGATTGGAACTATGTTGATCTACTATTCTGAAGTCCTAGGCCCTCCACCTTTTTACGATTCAGCTAGTCTGGCCCATTGGTTTACAGTGTAAAAGTATTATAAATTTAAAGTAATTTGTATATTTTTATACTTGCTATTTATTTATTGTTATTTATTGGTGTTTAAGGTCTCATACTTCTGCACAATGACTAACCATGACCACTTTATACTTACCAATGACCAGAAGGAGATAGCCCTCCCATGAGTGGGCACTCATTCCTCCCCACTGAATTATTATGTAGTACACTCTTCTACAAAGAATGATGTTGGCGCCAATTCCGGTCACTTCCTGATGTCTGCGCATGCGCGGAGAGTAAATGTATGGAGGGCCAGACAGGACTTTTAATTTTCGGTTTTGCAAGCAAATTTTGGGGATTGGGGGGGTTCAAAATTTGTGTTTGGCCCTTAATAACTTTGAGTTAAGCACCAGCTTGTCTGGACCAGTGATAAGTATAAAAATATACAGATTACTTTAAATTTATAATTTTAGTAGGCTCGTCTACAAAGAATGATTTTGGTGCCAATTCCAGCCTCTTCCTAAGTACGGTTCATGTGCAGATGGTGAAAGTATGGAGGGCCAGATAGGACTTTTAATTTTCAGTATTGTATGCAAATTTGGGGGATTGGGGGGGGGGGGGGGCTTCAAAATATGTGTTTGGCCCTTGATAATATTGAGTTTGCACCAGCTAAGTCTGGGCCATTGATAAGTATAAAAAATATACAAATTACTTTAAATTTTATCATTTTCAAACTTGTCAGAAAAAGGGTCACCCATGTTCAATACTCTATAAGCAACAAAACTAGAGTCAGACTAAAATATCATTTACAGATGTAAATAAATAGTTATATTATCTGTGACAGTCGGTAATATGCCCTAACAGTTGATTTGTATTAGAGCTGTAGGTTAACCGAAACCGAACCGGGGTTTTTTAGGTTTTTTTAAAAACCGAAACCATCGACATCCCGTAATCTAAGGTTTTTCATTTTTTATTAAATACTCTCTTGCTGCAGAAATTCACAGAATGTAGCCATCTAGTGAGAG
>CM062296.1:454295287-454327904 GCA_031216915.1 Pictodentalium vernedei
TTTTTTGTTTTTTGACCTAGGACTTAGATGGTTGACATGGATGTATCACAATGAGACCACATGTCATCATGACCTTCATGTGACCTTGACCTCAAGGTCAAATTTATGTACTTTAAATAGGGAGTAATTGTCCAGACCAGAATTTGTTTTTTTTTTGACATGTGGTTGTTCAGCTAGATCATAGATATTTATAACCCCACTCCCCAAAGGGGAAGTTGGGACATACTTCTTCTTCTTCTTCTTCTTCTTCTTCTTCTTCTCCTTCTTCTTCTTCTTCTCATACAAACTTTGTCTGGGGCATAACTTTTTTGTCTTTTGACCTAGACCTTAGATATTTGGCATGTGGATGTATCACCATGAGGCGGTGTGTCGCGTACCATAGTGACCTTCATGTGACCTTGACCTTTGACCTGAAGGTCAGATTTATGTGCTTTTTAAGGGAAACTTTGTCCAAGGCATAACTTTTTTGTCTTTTGACCTAGACCTTAGATATTTGGTATGATTGTCAATATTATTCATGTATGTATAATTTGCAGTGCATTAAATAGAAAGGAAGGGGAGACATATGTTTTAGTGTGCTAAAACAGTTTCTAGTTATAATCTTTTTTACAAAGAATGATGGTTGGTGCCAGATTCAGTGACTTCCTGGCATCTGCGCATGCGCGGAGGGTAAATGTATGGAGGGCCAGATAGGACTTCTAATTTTCGGTTTTGCATGCAAATTTTGGGGATTGGGGGGGCAAAATTTGTGTTTGGCCCTAGATATTTTTGGGTTAGCACCAGCTAAGTCTGGGTCATTGGTAAGTATAAAAAATATATAAATTACTTTATATTTTTCATTTTTTGGCTCAAAAACATAGGTTTTGACCCTGCTTTGGAACGTGTTTGTTCCAATGAGGAGTCATAACCTATGTTTTTGAGACAAAAAAATGAAAAAAATTAGTTATTCAAGAATTTTGTTTGCAAGTGTCGTCTGCTTTTTATGTTAGGTAATACCTGGGATTCATTCATCACAGTATTACACCATTGTGGCTTCAATCCAATGGTATGGCTGAAAAGTTTATGGCAAATATCAAAGAGGTGCTGCAGACAGCCGACATCGAACATTGATCGTTTCACCAAGGTCTTTATTGATTATTAAAAAATTATCATTCCACACCTCACTGCACTACAGGAATTGCAGCTGTTAATCTGATATTTCGTCATGGTGTGAAGATTAAAATTCTGTCCATGTCAGATAATACAAATTTAAGAGAGTCGACTCTTTTATTCACAATCATGATGATGCTCAAAACACAAAATGTTTCCCCAGTCTGTTGAGGGTTAACAAAACTGAAAAGAAAATCAGTCACTTCTTTCATGAAAATGAACCTTTCAGCTGTAATCCAGCCTCCACAGGGACTATTCTTTTTATATTTTTGCCCCACCAAGTTGAGTGAGAACATCGCCTTGTAAAACATGGATGCTTTGCCGCGTCACTGGGGCGAGTTTGCAATGGACCGGCCTGTTCTCTGCACACCTTGAAATCCAACATTACCCGTTGAACGCTTATTTTTTTATTAGCTCACCGAAGGGAGCTTAACTTATCACTTGCCATCCGTCGTGAACTTTACATTATCGACTACTCCTCACAAACTACTGGATCGAATTGAACCAAATTTGGTGTGCATGTTCCCCATCATATGTCAATTCAAACTTGTACAAATAAACTTGCCGCACCCACAGGGGGCACCACAAGGAGCATAACTCGGATAGCACCCATGAATTTCCTTCCAACATACAAAAAAATCTTCTTCTTCAGATCCACCAGGCAGAATTCTTTCCTATTTGGTATACATCATCTCCAGGGGGGGCAGATTCAAGTTTGCTCTAATCGGCCCCACCTGGATTCATATTTCGGCTCACCATAGAAGCCTGAATTTGAACTTAGTGCATTTCAGGCAAATTTCTTAAAAAATCTGCTCCAGATCCAGCAGGCAGAATCTTTTGATATGTGGTATGCAACATTGTGGGGTGGATCTGATTCAAGTTTGTTCAAATCGGCCCCCTGGATTCATATTTGGGCTCACTATAGAAGCTTGAATTCGAACTTAGTGCATTTCAGGCAAATTTCTTAAAAAATTTTCTTCTCCAGATCCAGCAGGCAGAATCTTTTGATATTTGGTATGCAACATTGTGGGGTATATCTGATTCAAGTTTGTTCAAATGGCCCCCTGGGTTCATATTTGGGCGCAGTGTAGGAGCCCAAATTTGAACTTGGTGCATTTCAGGCAAATTTCTTTAAAAATCTTCTTCTCAAGACCCAGCAGGCAGAATCTTTCGATATTGGGTATGCAGCATGCTTAGGGGGATGAGATTCAAGTTTGTGCAAGCCAAGGCCCTGGGTTCATATTTGGGCTCATTGTGGTAGCCCGAATTATAACTTAGTTCAAATTGAGGAATTTTCTTTAAAAATCTTCTTCTTCAAATCCGGCAGTCGGAATGTTTTGATATTAGGTATGCAGTATCCTTAGGGGGGTAAGATTCAAGTTTGTTCAAGCCATGTCCCTAGGTCCATATTTGGGCTCACTGTGGGAGCCCGAATGATAACTTAGTTCAAAATGAGGAATTTTCTTTAAAAATCTTCTTCTTCAGATCTAGCAGACAGAATGTTTTGATATTTGGTAGGCAGCATCCTTAGGGGGATGAGATTCAAGTATGTTCAAGCCATGTCCCTGGGTCCATATTTTGGGCTCACTGTGGTAGCCCGAACGATAACTTAGTTAAAAATGAGGAATTTTCTTTAAAAATCTTCTTCAGATCTAGCAGTCAGAATGTTTTAATATTTGGTATGCAGCATCCTTGGGGGGTGAGATTCAAGTTTGTTCAAGCCATGCCCCTAGGTCCATATTTGGGCTCACTGTGGGAGCTTGAATTGTAACTTAGTTCGAAATGAGGAATTTTCTTAAAAAATCTTCTTCAGATCCAGCAGTCGGAATGTTTTGATATGTGGTGTGTAGCATCCTTAGGGGGTGAGATTCAAGTTGTTAATGCCAAGTCCCTGGGTCCATATTTGGGCTCTCTGTGGGAGCCCAAATTATAACTTAGTCAATATGAGGAATTTTCTTTTCAAATCTTCTTCTTCAGATCCAGCAGATGAACGCTTTTGATATTTGGTATGCAGCATCCTTAGGGGGGTAAGAGTCAAATTTGTTCAAGCCATGTCCCTAGTTCCATAAAATTTGTCTCTCATGACTTCATTCCTTTGTAGTGTTGATGAACCATGTCTAACTGAATGTGACCCCAAATACTTCTTTGAACCACTTTGGCCGGTGAGTGATTAAGGCTCCTTGTGGCCTCTTGTTGAGAAATATCATCCTCGGATTAAAGAGGATGTTGTCATTTGGAATTGCTGTGCATCCTGCCCCCAGGTCCCACTGCCTAGTCTAACCACAGACATCTGGAGACCTGATTACCCCCCACCGTCACACCTCCCTCTTATATATGCCCCCTACACACGCACTTCCAAAATAAATTACACACTGTGTATTATATATTTTGGGGCGGGGGGGGGGGAGGGGGGGTGCATATAAGAATAAGGTGTTTTGAGGTAGGGGTGATTTAGATCAGGTTTCCAGACGTCTGTGGTCTAATAACATGTTTACTGGGTAATGAAACTACGTTGTTCTCAACCTGTTAAGTTGACGTCAGCTGTCCTTCATGCGAAAACCTGCAAATGCAACCAAATGGTGTAAAGTTCTTTTTCAATGCCCGGAATATGTCTCCCACTGCAGAATAAAAAAGGTGTGTATTTGAATGACTCGTTTTGAAAGGTTCTTCAACCTGTTACAAATGAGAATTTTTTTATTATTTCCATTTTTGGCATAACTTTGCTAATATTAGTCGGATTGTAAAAATTCAAGGACGAAATCGCACTGACTTTTACTCAATATAATATTTTCGAAATGAAACGCATTTTTTCAAATTTCCATATGATATTAAAAATAGTATTTGTCCGACTGGTTGGGAAAATGTGCTAATTGGTATCCAAAAATTACGTGATAAAAGAAACACCGACATCGACAAAAAGTAGCGAGAAGGTCTTCACAAATATTCATGCGAGATCGAAACTGCCCTGAAAAGTCTTTTTGTACAATATTTCAAAATAAATTTTAACGATTTTATTTTTATTTGTGTAGTTTGGGAGCGATGCGCTTTTTCCCTAATTATCAATGGCCGTTTTGCAGAGAAATGATGTTTGGAGGTCCTATTTTGGGTCGGAAGTATAACCTTGTCACAACACTGGGAAACACTTCGTGCTAATTATAACCGATAGTATGTCTTATTGAAGTCACATGGTTGGGTTTTGATACCCCACTTCATAGGGCAGTTAGTGGGTAGTCGATTAGCAGTGTTTTACAGGGAGCGTACACGTAATGTTCTCAACTGGAATGAATTACCAGATTTTCATCACTCTCTTAGCCGAGCCGAGGGAAGCTGTTGTTGACTCGCATGAAGTCAAAATTATTTGCGCCATGGTGCACAAGAGCAATAGCGCGCCTCAAAATCGAAAGACTGTACCTTACAAGGTTCCGTGGATGAAAAATGCAAACAAAGCTGGTCGTCTCATTTTCATAAAGCAAACAGGCTCATAATATTTCAAAGGACGCAAAGATGAAACAAAACAAAAATAAACCATTGTTTTCAAACAATTTATTAGCTAAATAGTTAAACAGTAATGGAAACAGATAATATCTCAAAAAACAATCTGTTCTAAAGACAACAATAAAAAGAGGCACAATTTTGTATTTTCTTAAAAGCAATTTTAAAAGAGAATTATTACATGCTTTTATTCTATGGACTAGCTTTGAAATGATAAATTGATCAACCTGTACAGGAAATGTTAGAGGCTTTGACCAGTTTTGATTTTTCCAACCAGTTAACCACTCTCGCATGGTAGGTGTATGGAAACCTTTTGTATTAGTGAATTCAGGCAGTGAGACAGCAGAAAATACGAGATTCTAACTTATGCTAATCCTGCATAGAATACTTGGGCCTCGTCATCAAGCCTGAGTTTTGCGTGAGATTTGCATGTTTGTCATGCCAGAGTTTTGATACAAAATTTGCTTACGTAACATTTTAGGATTTTTTTGTATGAATCCAGTGGTACAAAATATTTCCATTTAGATCCTGTCTAAAATTGTGTTCTCATAATATTAAAAGATTCTCTCTGGTGGATCCGAGAATGATTTTTGAAGAATATTCCTAATAATGCACACAGAGTTGAAATTTGGACTCCAATAGAGTGCCCAGATAATCCAGGGACCCGATTTGAACAAACTTGAATCTGACTGTCCTAGAAATGTTGTATATATCCAAATATAAAGGAATTCTAACTGGGGAATCTGAAGAAGATTTTTAAAGAATATTCCTCATAATGCACAATGTTAAAATTTGGGCTTCAATAGAAAGTGCAGATATTGGTCCAGAGGCCTGATTTGAAGAAACCTGAATCTGAGACTGTCCCCTCCCCAGAAGATGTCTGGTGGATCTGAAGAAGATTTTTGAAGAAATTTCCTCATATTGCAGTAAGTTGAAATCTTTGATCCATAGCCCATAGGGAGTGCACATATTAATCCAGGGACCTGACTTGAACAAACTTGATTCCTCCCCCCCCCCACCCCCACCCCCATTCTGATTCCTGGATTTGAAGAATTGTTCATAGAATATTCTTCACAATGTACTAAGTTAAACTTTAAACTTTGGGCTCCAATAGCAAACCTAAATATTGACCCAGGAAATCGATTTGATCAAATGAGAATCTGAGCCCCCCCCCCTCCCCCCCCCCCCCCTCCCTGAGATGATATATTATAAATATGAAAGGATTTGAACTGGTAGATCTAAAGAAGATTTTTTAAATGTTTTAAATTGAAAATCGGGCTCCCAATAGAATTTGAAATATTAACCAAGGAACCCAAAGGAATTTCAAATATTAACCAAGGGACCCGACTGGAGCAAACTTGAATCTGGCCCCCCATATATGATGTATACCAAATATGAAAGGGTTTGGACTGGTGGGTCTGAAGACGATTTTTCAGGGATTTTCCTCATATTGCACAAGTTAAAATTATGATTCCCATAGGGGGCCCAAATATTAATCCATGGACTTAATTTGAACAAACTTGAATCTGACCCTCCTAGAGACGTATGCCGAATATCAAAAGATCCTTATTGATGGTTCTGGAGAAGATCATTTTTGTAATTTTTGAAAAAAAAAAATTTGGATGCTATCAGAGTTATGGTCCTGGTAGCGGCCAGTTTATTTGAACAAACTAATTGACATATAAGGAACATGCACACAAGATTTGGTTTAATTATACCCCCCGCAAACAAAGTTTGGGGGGGTATATAGGAATCACCCTGTCCATCCGTCTGTCCATCCATCGTAAGCGCAACTCCTCCTAAACCGTTTGAAGAATTTTCATGAAACTTTACACAATGGAAGAACTCCATATGGCAATGTGCATAAAGCAATATAATTCCATTCTGACATTTCCAAGGGGAGATAATCTGTCCGTCTGACCATCCTTGTAAGCGCAACTCCTCCTAAACCGTTTGAACAATTTTCATGAAACTTTACACAATGGAAGAACTCCATATGAAGATGTGCATGAAGCAATGTAATTCCGTTCTGACATTTCCAAGGGGAGATAATCTAACTTATACCGTCTGTCCATACTTGTAAGCGCAACTCCTCCTAAACTGCATGAAGAATTTTCATGAAATTTTACACAATGGAAGAACTCCATATGAAGATGTGCATGAAGCAATATAATTCCGTTCTGACATTTCCAAGGGGAGATAATCTAACTTATACCATCTGTCCATCCTTGTAAGCGCAACTCCTCCTAATCCATTTGAAGAATTTTCATGAAACTTTACACAATGGAAGAACTCCATATGAACATGTGCATGAAGCAATATAATTCCGTTCTGACATTTCCAAGGGGAGATAATCTAACTTATACATTTCAGCCGCGGGGCGGGGGGGGGGGGTGATCACTTTGTGAGTTTGCTCACAGTACCTCTAGTTTGATCATAGTTTGTGAGGTGAAATCGATAATGTAAAGTTCATGACAAAAACAAATGGAATGACAGATGACAAAGTGATCAGTGAAGCTCACTTTGAGCTTGGCTCAATTGAGCTAAGAATGAGCATTTTTCCTGTCATTTTGAATCTCCAACCCATAGCATGTATCAAGTGCATCTCACCCAGTGATACTGTATACCAGCTTACAATAAAATCAGCCAATCAGGTCCAAAAAAATGAAAAAAATGGACGGGCTGTCAGTTTTGTCTTCCCCCCCTCATCAGTTATATGTCACTCGATAATACTGCACAGCAAGTTTGGCCCAAACTGGCTGACCAGTTCAAAAAACTGAAATTTAGGGTGAAACCATAAAATCTGCCACTTCCACTATGACTTAATAATGCTTCGCACCAAATTTGTTGAAAATAGAAATCTTTTGCAGGGTCATCAGTTTTTCAACTCCTACCACAGACTAAAACATTGTCTCAGAAACTTTCTTTGAACAAAGTTGATTCATCATCCCCAAGAGAAGTTGAATGCTAAATCTTGAAGCATTGTGATTATTTGTTAATGAGAATAGGGATTTCTAAAGGATTTGGGCACTGCCCTCACCCCATCAAACTTTAGAACTCCTGAAGCACAAACTTGAAAGGTATCCCTCAAAGGTGATTTGTCCTGAGATTGCTTGGATTTGGATGAGTAGTTTTGAAAAAGAAGACTTAACATGCAAAAATCTCATGGGCAACGAACACCAAGTGATGGCAATACCTGATGCTGCCTTTTAGTCAGGTAAGCTAAAATTTTAGGGCTGGACAGTCTTATCTTCACGAAAATGTGAGGCCTGAATAGTATAAAATATAACTATTTATTCGGAGAGTAGCATGATTCTTTTTGAAATGTACAATATACCTGCATTCATCAACAATTCAGAAAATGTTTTTTATTTACCAAGACAGTTTCTTTCCTTGATGAGCAAAAATATTATCTTACAATAACAAGATATATCTTTGAAAACTTATTCTTGATATATGAAATAAAATCACTTTTGAGAAAAAACGAGCATTAATTGGCAATATGTGACTGTAAACAGTAACAAAATAATGAAACTTAAAAAGAACAATATTATTTACATTTGCAGAATGATAAAGAAAAATACGACGAGAGAAAAAAAAATGTAACAAGCAAACAAAACTTTTATTTGAACCGATATTTAAAAAACGAACATCTGTAATACATGTATGCTGTAAATAGGGTTCAATTATTCTACTGACTTTTAATGAAACTAATGTTAAGATAGCCTAGTAAATGAAGCAAAACATAATGCTCTAACATCCCATTGAAAGGACAGACACTGTTTACAGATGTATACGGAAAAGCTATTTGGTGTGTTCAGAGTCTCTAACAAAGTATCTTTAATTTAAAGGCTTTGCCTAATTAACTGAAATGTATATTAGTTTCTATAAAAATGTTCAGCTTAGATGCTGTATGAGATTCAAAAAAAAATAAAAATAAAAAATGTACAACTTTTACATGGTATGTTGAACCTTTTTGGTGTTACAAAAATATTGACTTAGTATTGTCCCAAAACATGCTAGTGGACTTTGATCTTTGTGGCATGACCTTTTCATTGATACATTATGCCAAATAATCTCCAAAAAAGAAATGTATGCTGACTGCATTTTCAACTAAGCCCATTAAAGAAATCATTTTCAAAAAGTAAATATTGTATTCTCTGAAACAAATGTTTTAACAATTTCTAAAGTAAAAACTGACAAAGTTCAAAACAATTTTTATCATTCCTTAATTGGAACATATTGTCAACAAGAGCTGATAAAGTCTATTGCTCTTGTGAAAGCAGGCTGAGCATAAGAGTGGTGCCAAGATGTCAATGAGACTGTGATCTCCAATGGTCAAGTCCAACTCCCTCCCCATTAGAGAAACTGCCTTTTTTACTGCAGGCTTCTCGGGAAATGCCTCAGTCCCCCATGGAGAGTACAGGCTCCCTTGTTAGGGATATCTTGGCATCAACTCTTGCCGAGGAACCATAATGTCATCAATAGCAATTCAGTATAAAGGTGATAAATTGATATTGAAACAAGTGAGTTGGAAACTATGGTTTCTCTCTCCCAAGATGCAAGATGGCATTTTGGATGTGTTTATATTTGTGATGAGCAAAGAAAAAAAAAGTCTAATTTTTAGCTTAACTTGACAAAGTCAAGATAAGCTATTGCCATCATGCGTGCGGAAGTCTGTTAGTCTGTGAGTCTGTTCACATTTTCCTTTAGCATGGGCTACACCCCGCAGTTCTTGTCTGATCATCATGAAATGGGGGTCATGTCTAGATGAGAACGACGGCTTTTGGTCGCGATCAATCAACTGGTATGGCCGCCCGTGCCCAAAACCCACAAACCATTAGCACAGTCTACAGGTCATATTTATGAAAGGATTTCATTGTAACTTGGTAGGATGCCTCTGTATAATGCCTAGATGAGAACGTCCCCTTTTGGGCATGATCTGTGAACCATGATGGCTGCCCAAGCCCGAAACCAAAAAACTTTTAGCACAGTCTGCAGGTCATGTTTAATATGGAGGGATTTCATTGTAACTTGGTATGATGACTCCTTATGATGTCTAGATGAGAATTTCCCCATTTGGGCATGATCTGCCAACTGTGACGACTGCCCGAGCCTAAAACCCGAAAACCTTTAGCACAGTCTACAGGTCATATTTATCGAGGAATTTCATTATAACTTGGTGGGTTGACTTCATATAATGTCTAGATGAGAAGGTCCCCTTTTGGACGTGATTGGGCAACTGTGATGGCTACAGGGACACAAAGCCCGAAAACCTTTAGCACAGTCTACAGGTCATATTTATGAAAGGATTTCATTGTAACTTGGTAGGTTTGGCCCAAAAACCTTTAGCATAGGCAAAAGGTCAAATTTATGGAAGGATTTCATTGTTACCTGTTAGTCGACTCCATATAATGCCTAGATGATGACATCCCCTTTTGGTCGTGATTGGTCAACTGTGATGGCTACAGGTGCCCGAAGCCCGAAAACCTTGAGCACAGTCTACAGGTCATATTTATGAAGGGATTTCATTGTAACTTCGTAGGATCGCTCCAGATGATGCCCAGATGAGAATGTCCCCTTTTGGTTGCGATCATTCAACCATTATGGCTGCCCAAGCCCGAAGCCCGAATACCTTGAGCACAGTCTACAGGTTGTATTTATGAAGGGATTTCATTGTAACTTGGTAGGTTTGACTTCATATAATGTCTAGATGAGAACATCCCCTTTTGGACACGATTGGGCAACTGTGACAGCTACGGGGACCCGAAGCCCAAAAACCTTTAGAACAGTCTACAGGTCATAATTATGAAGGGATTTCATTGTAGCTTGGTAGGATGACTCCTAATAATGTCAAGATGAGAACATCCCCATTTGGTCGCAATCATTCAGCCTTGATGGCTGCCTGAGCCAAAAAACCTTTAGCATAGTCTATAGGTCGTATTTATGGAAGGATTTCATTGTAACTTGTTAGGTTGACTCCATATAATGCCTAGATGATGACATCCCCTTTTGGTCGTGATTGGTCAACTGCGATGGCTACAGGTGCCCGAAGCCCGAAAATCTTGAGCACAGTCTACAGGTCATATTTATGAAGGGATTTCATTGTAACTTCGTAGGATCACTCCAGATGATGCCCAGATGAGAATGTCCCCTTTTGGTTGCGATCATTCAACCACGATGACTGCCCGATCCCAAAGCCCGAAAACCTTTAGCATAGGCTTCAGTTCATATTTATAAAGGGATTTCATTGTAACTTGGTAGGTTGACTTCATATTATGTCTAGATTAGAACGGCCCCTTTTGGACACCATTAGGCAACTGTGACGGCTACACGGGCCTGAAGCCTGAAAACCTTTAGCACAGTCTACAGGTGATATTTATGAAGGGATTTCATTGTACCTTGGTAGGATGACTCCAAATAATGTCTAGATGAGAACGTCCCCTTTTGGTCGCGATCATTCAGCCTTGATGGCTGCCCGAGCCCAAAACCCAAAAACCTTTAGCATAGTCTATAGGTCATATTTATGGAAGGATTTCATTGTAACCTGTTAGTTTGACTCCATATAATGCCTAGATGATAACATCCCCTTTTGGTAGTGATTGGACAACTGTGACGGCTTCAGGGGTCTGAAGCCCGAAAACCTTGAGCACAGTCTACAGGTCATATTTATGAAGGGATTTCATTGTAACTTCGTAGGATCACTCCAGATGATGCCCAGATCAGAATGTCCCCTTTTGGTTGCGATCATTCAGCCATTATGGCTGCCCGAGCCCGAACCCCGAATACCTTTAGCACAGTCTACAGGTCGTATTTATGAAGGGATTTCATTGTAACTTGGTAGGTTTGACTTCATATAATGTCTAGATGAGAACATCCCCTTTTAGACATGATTGGGCAACTGTGACAGCTACGGGGACCCGAAGCCCGAAAACCTTTAGAACAGTCTACAGGTCATAATTATGAAGGGATTTCATTGTAGCTTGGTAGGATGACCCCAAATAATGTCTAGATGAGAACATCCCCTTTTGGTCGCAATCATTCAGCCTTGATGGCTGCCTGAGCCCAAAAACCTTTAGCATAGTCCATAGGTCGTATTTATGGAAGGATTTCATTGTAACTTGTTAGGTTGACTCCATATAATGCCTAGATGATGACATCCCCTTTTGGTCGTGATTGGTCAACTGTGATGGCTACAGGTGCCCGAAGCCCGAAAATCTTGAGCACAGTCTACAGGTCATATTTATGAAGGGATTTCATTGTACCTTGGTAGGATCACTCCAGATGATTCCCAGATGAGAATGTCCCCTTTCGGTTGCGATCATTCAACCATGATGGCTGCCCGAGCCCAAAGCCCAAAAACCTTTAGCACAGTCTTCAGTTCATATTTATGAAGGGATTTCATTGTAACTTGGTAGGTTGACTTCATATAATGTCTAGATGAGAACAGCCCCTTTTGGACACCATTAGGCAACTGTGATGGCTGCAGGGGTATGAAGCCCGAAAACCTTTAGCACAGTGTACAGGTGATATTTATGAGGGGATTTCATTGTACCTTGGTAGGATGACTCCAAATAATGTCAAGATGCGAACAGCCCCTTTTGGTCGCGATCATTCAGTCTTGATGGCTGCCCGAACCCAACACCCCAAAACCTTTAGTACAGTCTATAGGTCATATTTATGGAAGGATTTCATTGTAACCTGTTAGTTTGACTCCATATAATGCCTAGATGATGACATCCCCTTTTGGTCGTGATTGGTCAACTGTGACGGCTACAGGTGCCCGAAGCCTGAAAACCTTGAGCACAGTCTACAGAGGTTGACTTCATATAATGTTTAGATGAGAACGTTCCCTTTGGACGCAGTTGGGAAACTGATGGCTACAGGGGCCCGAAGCCCAAAGCCTGAAAACCTTTAGCACAGTCTACAGCCCATATTTATGAAGGAATTTCAATGTAACTTGATAGGATGACTTGTTTTGGATTAATTTCACTGTAACTTGGTAACTTTAGTTGATATACGTTAACTGTGAGGGCCACATACATTTACTGTGAGGTCATATTAACCCACCCCTCAGCTGTTTAGTACAGTATACATCTCATATTATTTTTATCAAAAACATAGCATACAAGGAACAGAAATGAACATATTCCCAATTATCACAATTCTTGTCTTATTTCATAATCCTTTCATAAACATTGAACGTTTTCTTTTTCATCAAACACAACACACAAGTTAAGCTACAGTGTCATTGACACTTTCATTAGTTTTTGGCTTTTGTTCTCAATTATCACATTCATCACAGCAGCCATCTTGGATGTCTCCAAAATTTGTATGGGGTGGGCTGGAGGATGTAGTTCTTGTCTGGTCTTGACAAAATTTTTTAATCATGTTCAGGGTAATGTAGAGATCAGAACGTTCTATTTTGGTCACCG
Source organism: Pictodentalium vernedei (assembly GCA_031216915.1). Classification (NCBI taxonomy): domain Eukaryota; kingdom Metazoa; phylum Mollusca; class Scaphopoda; order Dentaliida; family Dentaliidae; genus Pictodentalium; species Pictodentalium vernedei. The sequence continues at coordinate 454,308,364 of CM062296.1, forward strand.
TCAGCTACCAGTAATGGCTGCCACAACAACCATTTTGTATTTTTCAATACAGGTTGGAGGCCACTTTTATGAATCGATTTTCTTGAAATTTGGCTTGGTGTCTCAGTGTTGAGTAGATGAGATTGTAGTATTTTGGTTATGGTTGGCTGCCCTCATAGTGTGGAGGGCTGATGTAATTGAGATGGGGGTTGGGGTCTGTGGGGGGTGAATTTTTTTTCTCCTTCTTTAAAGGGATTTGAAAGGATTTGAAGTGACTTTATAAGAAAAGAAATATTTCGCCCTGTTTTCCTGGTGGTGGGTAGGGTCCCATGGGGGAATTTTGTAAATTGTTTTTTATTCTTTTTATGCATTTTGGAGTTTTTGAGTGATTTCATGAAAAAAAACCCACTAAGTTAAACCCATAGCGTTTGACAGGACCAGGAGGTCCATAGGAGGAAATGCTTATTTTTTATTTTGTTTTATGCATGGAATCACTCAAAATTCTCCCAAGCACATTTTAATGCCCCCTGCCTCCCCCCCCCCCCAACCCCCCCCCCCCCCCCCCCCACCCCAAAGAAATAGAAAGAAATTTCACCTCATGCAATGGGTCTGGAAAGCGTGGGTTGAGGTCTGTAAGGCGAAATTTTTTTTTTTTTTTTTTCTCTGCTCTAGAATGAGTTTTGAAGAATTTTAAGTGGTTTTATGAAAGAACAAAAAACTTCTCCCAATAAACACCATGGGGGTGGGGCTGGGATGCATTTTTTTCTTTTGCTTTAAAATGTGTTTTGGAGGATTTTGAGTGATTTCATGCAAAAAAAATGCACCCAGTTCACCCCCATAGAGTGGGGGTATGGGAGGGAGGAAGGGTCCATGGAGTGGACTTTTGGGGAGCATAAAATCACAGAAAATATCCTAAAGCCAAAAAATCTGTAGTTTCTGATAGACAACAGAAAGTCAATAATTATGGCACAATTTTCTTGAATGTAACATAAAAGTTGAGTAATTATGACATTAATCCACAAAATATACCATAAAGTCAAGATAAGCTACAGTGTCATTGACACTTTCATTTTGTGTAGTGTTACCACCTGTATCTCAGAGATGATTCAATGCTTTTGTTTAAAATTTCCAGATTTGATGAGGCATGAGGAAATATTGATGCACGTCAATTTTTTTCCAAAAATATTCAAGATGGCCAACTGGTGGCCATTTTTGTTGGAAATTGCATGTAATTTGTTATATGCACAGAACTTCTGAACGACGTTTCCGATTTCAGTAATTTTTGGTATGGAGGTCTAGCAGCATAAGATAAATAACATATCATACAGGTTTTTAGTCAAGTTTTGACGAAGTCAAACTCGACTTATAGTTTGATGAAATGACGGGCGGGCGGCGGGCATAAACAATTGGTTTCTGGGCAATAACTTTAGTTCTATTTGACGCACCTTTACCAAACTTACACCAGAGGTTACCCTATAGGAAAGGAAGACACCTATCGATTTCAAGAGTCTCGCGCCCGAAGGACAAGGTCACTGTTACTATAAATAGAATATTTTGTGACAAATTGGTTTCCAGGCAATAACTTTAGTTCTGTTTGACGCACCTTTACCAAACTTATACCAGAGGTTACCCTATAGGAAGGGAAGACACCTATTGATTTTGGAGTCTGGGACTCCAAGGTCGAGGTCGCTGTTACTATAAATAGAATAATTTGTGACAAATTGGTTTCCGGGCAATAACTTTAGTTCTATTTGATGCACATTTACCAAACTTATACCAGAGGTTACCCCACAGGAAGGGAAGACACCTATTGATTTTGGAGTCTGGGGCCCCAAGGTCAAGGTCACTGTTACTATCAATAGAATATTTTGTGACAAATTGGTTTCCGGGCAATAACTTTAGTTCTATTTGACGCATCTTTACCAAACTTATACCAGAGGTTACCCTATAGGAAGGGAAGACACCTATTGATTTCGGAGTCTGGGTCTCCAAGGTCAAGGTCACTGTTACTATAAATAGAATATTTTGTAACAAATTGGTTTCTGGGCAATAACTTTACTTCTCTTCCGTGTATCTTCACCAAACTTATACCACAGATTACCCTATAGGAAGGGAAGACACCTATTGCTTTCGGAGGACCCAAGGTCAAGGTCACTGCTACTATCAACAGAATATTTTGTAACAAATTGGTTTCCGGGCAATAACTTTAGTTCTATTTGACGCACCTTTACCAAACTTACACCAGAGGTTACCCTATAGGAAAGGAAGACACCTATCGATTTCAGAGTCTCACACCTAAGATCAAGGTCACTGTTGCTACAAATAGCTTATTTCTTCAGAATGTAATGTCAAAACTCGACTTCTGGATCTGTGATCCTCTTGCTGGATTTTTTTCTTGTGCATAAATTATGCAAATTAGCCTTACTTAACCTTTTTCTCAGATAATATTGTTGTGCGTATTATGTTGTGTACTATTACCATCTGTATCTCAGAGATGCTTCAACGCTTTTGTTTAAAATTTTCAGATTTGATGGGGCATTGGGAAAAAATGATGCACATAAATTTTTTTCTGAAAAAAATTCACGATGTCCGACTGGCGACCATTTTTGTTGGAAATTACATGTAATTCATTATAAGCTAAGAACTTCTGAACGACATTTCTGATTTCAGTAAATTTTGGTATGGAGGTGTAGCAGCATAAGATAAATAACTATCATACAGGTTTTTTTCTCGTGCATAAATTATGCAAATTAGCCTTACTTAACCTTTTTTCTAGTGTAATATTTTTGTGCGTATTATGTTGTGTACTGTTACCACCTGTTTCTCAGAGATGCTTTCATTTCAGATTTGAAGGGAAGGTACATAAGATAAATAACATATTATAAGGGTTTTTTTTCTTGTGCATAAATTATGCAAGTTAAACTTAACTTTTTTGCAGGTATTTGGATGCTTCCAGTAAAACCACAGAAATATGGGTAATATTGGGACTAGTTTGTTGAGTTGTTCCTTTGATGTCCATATTTGTTTGGGTTTTATTGAGGAAATATCAATATATTTCACAGTAATCCACCTACCGTTGGGGACGATTGATCGCTAGCGATCGGCACTTGTTCACTGTATTTTTCGTGATAAATCTCTATTCCGATTTCGCACGCGATTTTCGCGTACCGTGCTGTTTCAGTCTTTTTAGTAGTGATGAACCGATAATTGGAATCGGCAATCGGAACCTGACGGTTATGGAGCATTGGCCGATTATGACAACCGGCAGTTGAAAACTGGCAGTTTCCGGCTATTCTGTAGTTAACACTGACTATTGAAAATCCGTTTGATATCTGGCAGTTTCAATAAAGTTTCCCCATTAAAAACGTGCATAGTGCATAGCAGAATATTTAGATATTACAGAGTTTACCAACTGTAATCGGTACGAGATCACCACCATTTCCCGAACATTGTAGAGTTCATGTTGATAATCGGTTCATCAATACTTTTTAGCTCACCTGACTGCAAGTCAGTGGGAGTTATTGCCATCACTTTTGTCTGGTGTCCGTCGTCCGTTAACTTTTTGCAAACTTGACATCTTCATTACAACCGCTAGGCCAAACATATATTGCACAGACCATCTATGGAGTATTCCCTTTCTATTTTGTTTAAATGAAGCAGCTGCCATATTCAGGCTCTGGTTTATGCCCCAAAAGCTTAAAACCCTTTAAAAATCTTCTCATGATCCACCAGAGGGAATGCCTTGATATTTGATATGGAACATCCTTTGGTGGAGAAGATATGGGGCATATCCATTTTGGGCTCTGCCAAAAATTTCTATTTCAAGAACTGATGGGCCAATTTCAACCAAATTTGGCATGTAGTATAAGTGGGTCCTAAGTAATTGATTGATGCCCCCCCCCCCCCCCCCAAAAGAAAAAGTTGTTTTTTTCACACCCCTGTGGCAACCCCAGGGGCTAAAAACAGAAAACAATTCAAAAGCCCATATATCCCAAACCCCCAAACCACAAGTAACAGAGAACTGTTATTTGGTATGAAGCACCCTTAGGCAGGGTTTCCGCTATACCGGCAGCGGGTCCGTCGACCGGACCCATTCCCCCCGCCGATCATACTATGATCAGTCAGAAAATCTGGTGGTTAAAATGTCAAGTACAATGCTGTATCGTAACAACACTCGAGATCCTTTGTTTCCACGTAATATAGGCACAATTATGTTGTATAATATGCCTACTATTACTGTAGACAACCTGATACCTTATAACCCCCAGACGAGAGGGGGAAACAAAGTTCAAATCCTAAACGTCGCCTATAAAATTTCGGACTCCAATTGTCGTGTTTGGTCCGAAATCACTGGCTTTTATTTTGAGCGACAAATGTACTCGTTTTGGAAGCTGTCACTTGTTTCAAATGAGTGTGCAGGCTGCTGTCAGAAGTTGTCTGAAACACGCCCACAACATATAGTTTTCACAGTTTTTACAGTGGTTGAATATCATCAGAAAGATACTGATTGAACACTGCCACTTACGAGCGGTGCACAACTCATTGTGAAAGAACACTGCCACTTTCGAGCATGCACAACTCATTGTGAAAAACGGGTGTTCAGAAATTAATGAGAAAGTTCTAATTAAAAATAAAAAATAATTACAACTCTGGTATTTGAGAATTATACTAGATATCACAGAGATGGAATCCATCTCTGCGGGCCCCACAGCAACTAACCGATGTTAGGTATAAACTGATGTGAACCGTAATACTAAAATATTTCAAGGAATAGGTAAAATCTGATTAAAATCCCTTCCCGGACACGAACTTGTCAGAAAAAAAACCCAAATTCTGAATTGACCTTGAGGTCAAACTTCAAGGTCAAAGCATGGCAGAAAAAAAAAATCTGAATAATTTGACCTTGAGGTCAAACTTCAAGGTCAAAGCATGGCAGCCTTGGTACGCGACACATCGTCTTGAGATAATCTATCCACATACCAAATATCAAAACCCTATCTATTAAGGGAAAAAAGTTACAGCCCCGACACGAACTTGTCAGAAAAGAACCCCGAATTTGGAATAATTTGACCTTGAGGTCAAAGTTCAAGGCCAAAGCATGGCAACCATGGTATGTGACACATCGTCTTGAGATAATCTACCCACATACCAAATATCAAAACCTTATCTATTAAGGGAAAAAAGTTACAGCCCGGACACAAACTTGTCAGAAAAGAACCCCGAATTCTGAATAATTTGACCTTGAGGTCAAAGTTCAAGGTCAAAGCATGGCAACCTTGGTATGCGACACATCGTCTTGAGATAATCTACCCACATACCAAATATCAAAACCCTATCTATTGAGGGAAAAAAGTTACAGCACGGACACGAACTTGTCAGAAAAGAGCTCCAAAAATGGAATAATTTGACCTTGAGGTCAAAGTTCAAGGTCAAAGCATGGCAACCTTGGTACGCGACACATCGTCTTGAGATAATATATCCACATGTCAAATATCAAAACCTTATCTATTAAGAGAGAAAGATTACAGCCCGGACGGACGGATGCACGGACAGAGCGATCACTATAGGGCGTCCGCCTCACGGCGGGGCCCTAATAACAATATAACCAAGGATATGATTTATGACTTATTGGTTCAATAAAACATGCTCATATATCATTTCATCATGCCCTGCAACATGTGAAGTTATGACTTTCCGTGTAAAATCAATTTTTTCGAATGGTGCCAAGGGAGGCAACTATTTTGTTATTCATATTTCGCTGTGTAAATTTTATCTGCTTTTTATATTATGATTTTTTTATTGAGTTTGTGTGAAGCTATATTTTGTTTTATTCGTAAATTTTTTTAAAAATGTACATATTTAAAAAAACAGCTATTTTTAAACAGACTATGTTTGTCTGTTTTCAAGGGGGTTGTTTGCAGTGCTGATTGACATACTAACGTCCATTTCTGGCTTCGACTTTTGAGAGTAGCCTGTACAAAAAAAAATGAAAACAACACTGCATGGTTTCTGTTTGTTTTATTCATGAAATTGAGGATTAAAACCCGAAATCTGAAAATGAAACGTATGTACAAGATAATTATGAGAATTTTTAAAGCAAATTCTAGAAAATTGGTAGGCGGTTTCCAAAGAAACGTAGCATACCCAGTGGATATTTACTTGTCTTATATCGCCAATTTCAGACGCATCCGAATGCGACTTGCAAGCACTATTACTCCTCCCGAAGCCCCCCCTCCCCCTCCCCCACACACACACTTTACAATTCATCCAATACAAAAACCCCCCCTGGGCTTCTACACGAGTCAGTATGGTAATTGCACGTGCATGACGTCACACATCAGCATCATGGTTCTTTTCGAATATTACCGCGAGCGTTTGTAAACAAAGCTCAGTCACTGTTAGGATTCATGGATTTTGTGTTGTTTTGGGTTTGTATTTTTATGAAACCTCCGACCAGATGTAGTATTGTGCATCCCGTGGGAATTTAGAGAATTATAGGAGGAAAAAATACATATTTTCCACATCAATTATTCAGCATTTTGGTTACCAGAATACCAGAATGTCCCCAGAGGCCACCAGAGAGCACCTAAAAATCTAAATTTTCCAGGGGGGAGAACCCCCTCTATATGCACGTGCCTTTGGCACGTGCGGCACCCGCCTTTGGCATGTGAGTTTCACTTTCTTTAAACTACCGGACCCACAAATTTTCCCCTAGCGGAAACCCTGCCTTAGGGCCGGAAGAAGGGATTGGTTTAAAAATTTGCCACCAGTTCAATCAGGGCACCCAGTAGAGGGTATTGAAAAAACTGATGAGTCAGCATTTTTGCAGTAGTTTATCCTGGAGGAAAATTTTCATTCACTGAGAACCTTCGTTGACATATTGTTCTTAAATCAACAAAATTGCTGCTAGAAAACATTCTAATCTTGTTATTTTAATCAGAAAATTTTGTGGACTTTATTTCATGTCGAATGAACCTTTTCAATGCTGGAAACCTCTGATTCCTGAATGCATGTCTTTAATTTAACCCTCTCAAGACTGCTATGTGGATTGTGGGTTCCAAAGATATTATTGATGCCATGAACAAACAAACCCTTTCAATGCAGTATATGTATTTTTCTCGTTCCTTGGAAAAAAATTGATCTGATTCCTGTATGAATATCTTTAATTTAACGCTCTCATGACTTCAGTGTGTTTTTCCAAAGATATTATTTCATGATGAACTCTTTCACTGCTGTGCATATATGTTTTTGTCTGGTTTCTTGGAAACATTTAACTGATTCCTGTATGCATATCTTTAATTTAACCCTCTCAAGACTGCAATGTGGGTTCCAAAAATTTTATTGATGCCATGATCAAACACTTTCAGTTCTGTGCACATTCATTTTTTTTTGCAGGTTCCTTGGAAAAAAATTGATCTGATTTCTGTATGAATATCTTAATTTAACCCTCTCATGACTTCAGTGTGTTTTCCAAAGATTTTATTTTATGTTGAGCCCTTTCAATTATGTGCAAAATATATATGTTTTTTTCTGGTTTTTTGGAAACATTTATCTGATCCCTGTATGGATGTCTTTAATTTAACCCTCTCAAGACTTCAGAATGGTTTTCAGAGATTTTATTGATGCCTTGATCAAACCCTTTTCAATGCTATGCACATGTTTTTTTCTGGTTTCCTGGAAAAAAATTCTCTAATTCCTGTATGAATATCATTAATTTAACCCTCTCAAGGCTTCAGTGTGGTTTCCAAAGATTTTATTTCATGTAATACTGTTAATGAAAACCTATTTCTGATTTCATTAAAAATATTTTACCCCCCAAAATAAGCCTCCATAAATTCTCTTTCTGTTTTGTTTATTTTTGATGCTTTAACTATTTTCACACAGACTTGAATTTACTGGTTGCAGTAAAATTCTGTTTCTCTAGTTTGAAATATTTCTTATTCTTTAAAACCACTGTGCCAAATTCATTCATTTATGGCACAGACCATCTTTGGAGTAAATTTTTCTCCTTTGTTCAAATGAAGCTGCTACCATCATCACTCTGGTAGAATTTACTCTTCTGGTTTTTCCCTCCAAATTACTATATCCCTTAGGGTGGGGTTAATGCTCCATAAGCCTAATATGCTTTTAAAATCCTCTTTTTATAAGTCACTTGCAATAATGCTTAGATTTCTTGTTTGGAACTTACTTCACTTTTTAGCTCACCTGGCCTAAAAGGCCATGTGAGCTTTTCAAATCACTTGGTGTCCGTCGGTGTCTGCCACCCAGTATCCGGCATCCGTAAACTTTTCACATTTTCATCTTCTCTGTAACCGTTGAGCCGGTGTGAACCAAACTTGACAGGAATGGTCTATGGGAGGTCCTCTACAAACAGTCCTCATTCTGTTTCTGTCGGATAAAAAAAATTGCTTCCAGAGGCATTCTTTGATTCTGGTTGGTGGATTTTCAAAAATCTTCTCTGAAACCGCCAGGCCAAATGTTTTGAAACTTCACATAAATGATGACTGGGACCCTCTCTACCAACATTCCTCATTTAATGTTGATCAGATTACAAACATGGCTGCAATTGCAGCTTATAGTTACTGTAGAAACCCTATGAGAAATCATATTTTCATCTTCTCTGGAACTACTGAGCTGACGAGAACCAAACCTGGCAGGGATAGTCTATGGGAGGTTCTCTGCAAACAATTCTCATTTTGTTCCCATGGGTTTGAAAACATGGCTGCCAGAGGCATTCTTTGATTCTGATTGGTGGATTTTGTAAAATCTTCTCTGAAACCACAGGGCCAAATGTTTTGAAACTTTGCATGTTTGATGACTGGGACCCCCTCTACCAACGATCCTCATTTAATGTTGATCGGGTTGCAAACATGGCTTCAATTGCGGCTTATTGTTACTATAGAAACCCTATGGGAAATCACATTTTCATCTTCTCCAGAACTACTGAGCTGATGTGAACCAAACCAGTGGCAGGGATAGTCTATGGTAGATCCTCTACAAACGCTACTTATTTTGTTAAACCCTATGGGAAATCACATTTTCATGTTCTTCTCTGGAACTACTGAGCCGACGTGGACCAAACTCGGCAGGAATGGTCTATGGGAGGTCCTCTACAAACGATCTTCATATTGTTCCCGTGGGTTGAAAAATATGGCCACCAGAGGCAATCTCTGATTTTGGTTGGTGGATTTTCAAAAATCTTCTCTGAAACAACTAGGCCAAATGTTTTGATACTTCACATAAATGATGACTGGGATCCCCTTGACCAATGATCCTCATTTAATGTTGATCAGGTTGTAAACATGGCCGTAATTGCGGCTTGTAGTTACTATAAAAGCCCTATGGGAAATCACATTTTCATCTTCTTCTCTGGACCTACTGAGCCGATGTGAACCAAACCTGGCAGGGATAGTCTATTTTTGCTACCATGCATCGAAAAACATGGCTGCCAGAAGCCTTTTTCGATTCTGATTTGTGGATTTTGAAAAATATTCTCTGAAACCACAGGGCCAAATGTTTTGAAACTTTGCATGGTTGATGACTGAGGCACCCTCTACCAACGATCCTCATTTAATGATGATCAGGTTGCAAACATGGTTGCAATTGCAGCTTATAGTCACTATAGAAACCCTATGGGAAATCACATATTCATCTTCTCCAGAACTACTGAGCTGATGTGAACCAAACCTGGCATGGATAGTCTATGCCAGGTCCTCTACAAACGCTACTCATTTTGTTACCGTGCATCGAAAAATATGGCTGCCAGAAGCATTTTTTTTTTTGGAGGGGGGAGGAGGGGGGGGGGGGGCATGTATGTGTAGAGAGAACCACAGTAGTTGAAAACAAAACAAAAATTCACAGAACAACAGAGCTTGCTAGAAAGCTTTCCTAGGACCAGCAGAAATGAATGGCTAAAAAGTTGCCTTTGGTAGTGTCATAGCAAATCAAAAAATTGCTCTGGCTGCTGATCACTTACTGATACACTCATCTTGACAACTTGAGCCAGGTGAGCGTTTTAGGTATTAGGTTTTAGGCATTAATGCTAACCCTTTGGGTTCTGCTTTTAACTGAGTTAGGTGTCAGCTGGAGGCGGTTGTGGTAGCTTTTCTCCCCTCTGTTGAGGGTAGAATTTGTGCCAGTTCCCTTTTGGCTGTTGGGGTACTTTTATGTTCCCGTCAGGCCTTTGTTTCCTGTAACCTTACTCTGGTAGCTGGGGGTGTCCTGATTTATTTTTTCTTTGGGTCCACCTTCCCATCTACATTGCTCTCACCAGATATGCCTAGGACGATACCTTGCAGGCCTTTTTTCTTGTCTTAGCATGTTGAAGTTTCCCATTATTCATGCTCCACTTTATTTGGGTGTTCTATTGAAAGACCCTGTGGGCTGGGTGGTCTTCCAGCTTTTGGGCTTCCGTCTATTGTGTAGTTTGGGCATGTGATGTTTTCCTCCAGCGCCTGTGGGAAGGGGAACGCAGTTGTTCGGGGCCTCCCGATTCCACTCTGTCTGGAGAGAGTGATACCCCCTCCTGGGGGTTTTGAGGTCTTTTTATGGCATGTATACCACGGTAGTTGTTGACTTTCTGGCGAAGAGATGCCTAGTGTCCCCCTCCAATCGACATTTGAGGCTGTCACTAGGGTTGTGACTCCTCTTTTGGAGCCGAGCTCGGTTGCTTTCTCCACGTTTCCACCTTTGTCCACAGTTACTGATGTATCTGCTCCTGCTGCTACTCCATCAGTGATATCATTGTCTCTGTTTCAGCCAGCCTCGGCTTATCCCTGCAGGGATTTCTGCTTAGACATAGGATATCAGCCTCAAACTTCCCTGGCTTCAACTTGGCAAAGTCGGAAGTGGTTGCCAGCTGATCCCTCTTCTGTGGTCTCTTAGCAGTCGAGCCCAGCAGGTTTTGAGTTGGATTCAGATGTTCATGGAGTCCATGCCATGCACTCAGGTCCTTCGGCCAGTTTTGCGGGGCCGTCGCACTTTTGTGCTGCCTTGACCTTCTGTCCTCAGAGGTTCATGGCGACTCTCTTGAGTTCCCGCACTTAAGATCCTCGGGGTATTTCATACCCCTATAAGCATTTGTATTCAGATGTTTCGGCTGCCACCCGTCGCCCCATGTCGGATGTTCTAGAGGATTGTGGCCCTTCACTGGTTTAGAGGTTCAGATGCGAAGCCATTTTGCCAGGCTGTTCCCACGTCGAACCAGCAGATACAGCTTGTGAGCTTAGGGAGGCCCCTCCTTGCTTATGCAGGCTCTTTTCAAGAGCCTTCCTGTTACCTCCATCGAAGCTTCTAGTGGCTTCCTGGCACACTCCGCGGTGGTGCCTGATGGGATTGTAAGCAGGCCGCTGCTTTCAGATCCTCCTGGTGTTCCTACACCATGGGAGGCATCAGCTGGTATGCCCGACATGGGCTATGTGCCTTCCGACTCTGATGAGTCAGACACACCTGATGTTAAGAGCCATCAGTCTTCTGACTTCGGAGTGGCTCTTGACTTTGTGTTTGAGTTCCTTCAAACCGTCGGACCAGATGGAGGTTTCAGCCAGGCCGTGATCATCGGGTGTTCGCCTACAGCCTGTGGAGCAACCTGCTTCTGGGTGCCTTCGACCGTACCAGTGGTCGAAGCTTTTGCATCATTTTATTCAAAGCTGAGTTCCAAGGCTATGAAGACTTCGTTCTTCAATAGTCTCTATACCTTTTCGCCCCCTGTGCATTATCGTTCCTACGATTCCGCCAATCCGTTGGTCTGTAAGACTTTGACGGTCTTGGATCAGGACTCCTAGCCCAAGTCAGCTGTTATTTCTATGACGACTGGAGTCCATGTTGAGCTTATCCAGAGAGATGCTAGGCATGCTTTCTCTCTCAGATCACGTTGTTTCTGCCTTGGCTGCTTATCTGCCTCCAGATAAGTTTGATGACATGCAGGCTCCTTTGGGTGTGATCTCTAAGATGCTCATGCATCTTACTCACACACATGCCTGTAACACAGCTAATTTGGAATTAGTTCGCTGGGACGCTGTGTTGGTCACAGGCCATTCCCTTCCTGAAGGCCAGGGTGCTGCTCTTCGATCTGCTTCTTTGGTGGGTCTGCGACTATTCCATGATTCCGTGGCGATGGTCTGTGATGCTGTCCTGCGTCATTCCAAAGATCAGCTGCTGCTTCGCCAGCTTGATCCTCCTTCTGTTGGAGGCCGGAGTCATTTCAAGCCTTACAAACGCCCTTCTGCTTCCTCTGTGGAGCCAAGGGCTGATCTTCCTGCTTCCGCTTCTTCCTCTTACGTGGTAAGGGTAAGTGTCGGCAGTCGAGAGGGAGGTCTCAGGATCCTTCATCTAGCAGAGGAGGTGGTTTCTCCTCTCACAATACTCGCCGGGGCTCAAAGTGAAGGTTCTCGCCTCAATTCGTCCCAGGTTAGAGGAGGGATAACCGAGTTTGCAGACCATTGGGCCATGATCACCTCTAATCCTTGGTGTTAGATGTTTGGTCCAGTCTGCGGATATCCTTTCGAGGCACCCCACACTGTCGAGAGTGCCTCTTCCACCCCAAGTTCCATTAGACGTTTCACGTCGGGAACTTTTGATCACCGTCAAAAGGGGCGTTCGAGGTTGCCAAGAACATTCATTCAGTGTGATTTTATTCCCTCCTGTTCATGGTGCCGAAGAAGGACGGCCGACTCCGACCAGTTATCGATCTGAGTGTCCTGAACCAGTCTATCATTGCTCTGAAGTACAGCATGGAGACTGTCAGGTTGGTTCGCCGCACCGTTCACCAGGGAGATTTCGCTTCCAGCATCAACCTGCGAGGCACTTACTTTCACATTCCGTTTCATCAGATTTCATGAAAGTATCTCAGGTTCGCTTTTCTGGTGTGAATTTACCAGTTCAAGGCCGTGCCTTTCGGCCTCAACCTGGCTCCTTGGGCCTTCATCCGACTGATGCCGCATGTGATTGCCTTCCATCGCTCTCAGTCCACAGTAACTGCTTCGGCGTATCTGGACGATATCCTCCAGAGGTACTCCAATGCTGCTCTTCTGGAGTCAGATGTCGACACACTTGAGCTGGCTCACGTCGCTAGGGTTCAGAGTCAATGAAGAGAAGTCCGGCCTGGTCCCTTCTACTCATTTTGTCACCTGGGAATGGACTTCCATACTCAGCTGAATACGGTGGCGATTCCCCAGGTGAGGGCTGTGATTCTCTTGTCTTGGCTTTCGGCCTGACTCTTACTCAGTCCACATCCGTGACACCTCAAGGTATTCTCCGGCTGCTAGGTCTCTGCGGTTCGGTGATGGATCTCATTCCTCTAGGTCAGCTGTATGTCAGACCTCTCCCACAGTTTCTCAGTCTTTGGAGGCCGAATGTCGATCCTCTAGATCGGGTGCTTCAGTTACCAGCATCTCTTCATCATCGCCTTCCTACCTGGATGTATTGGATTATGCAGGGAGTTCTGTTGGACTTGCCCATGTCCAATCGTGTTCTGACAGTTGATGCCAGCTATCTCGGATGGTGCGCGGCGTTGGATCCTCTAGTCTCTCCCTTCAGGGGGTATGGGACCAGGATCAAACAGCTCTTCACATCAACCAGAAGGAGCTTCTTGCTATTCTTCTGAGTATCCGGCAATGGATCCCCCACCTTTCGAATCGCCAGGTCCTTCTGTTGTCCGAGAATTCAACAGTTGTCACTTACATTTGGAACCAGGGTGGCACACACTCGGTTCCCACGTACAAATTGGCTCGGGATCTTCTACTGCTCGCTCAAGATGTCAACACCAGGGTGGTGGTTTGTCACCTTACCGGTTGTCTGAACGTCCTAGCCGACTCCCTATCCCAACAGGGCAGGTTCATTTCCTCCGAGTGGATGCTTCACAGGGCAGTGTTCCAGTCGTTTGTGCTCTCTGGGGTCGTCCCCACATCAATCTTTTTGCAACCCGTTGGAACCCTCAGGTGTACACTTTCGTGTTCCTGTGTCTAAATCCTCTGGCTTTCGCCGAGGATGCTCTGTCACTCGACTGGAATGGTCTAGTCGGCTACGCCTTCCCGCCGGTTCCAATTCTGCCTCAAGTTCTAGCCAAGATACGAACCTGCAGTTGTCGAATCATTCTGATCGCTCCCCTGTCGCCTCAGCAGGTGTGGATCAATCAGCTCTGCTCTCTGTTGACGGAAGTTCCGGCATGTCTCCCTCTACGTCTCGACCTTCTTTGCCGAGGTCACCCGAGAAGTTTTCATGTTGACCTGACTTCATTGTGAGTTCCCGCATATCAGGTCCTGTAGAGGTTTTCAAGATGAGCAGTGGAGTGCATTTCTTCTTCAAGGCGGCTCTCCACTGGTTTAGCCTATACAGCTAAGTTTCTGGTATATCTGTTTGATTCTTGGGGTCTCCAACCTGTTACTGTAGAAGGTGATGATGAATGAGATGCTGGTTACTGTAGGGTACAGGTCCATGCTTTCGGAGACCTCTTCGTATGTGGGAAAGCATCATATTGGCACTAATTCATACCTCTCCAAGCTTATTCAGCACTTTCTTTTGAAAAGGCCTAGGATTTTACAGCTTCCCACAAGATGGTATCTTTTTTGGGTGCTGCTTTGCTTTGGGGGGGGGGGGGAGGGAAGGGGGGTGCTCCATTCAAATCTTAATCCCAGGTGGATATGCATTTTCTCACATACAAGACAGCTTTTCTGATGGCTTTGGCCTCAGCCAGAAGGGTTAGTGAGCTTCATGCCCTCTCTGTTGATCTGGCCTTTTTCAGGAGCTCCTCCAACAGTGTTACTTTACCACTGATTGCTCATTTCTGGCCAAGAATCAGATGCCAGAAACTACACAACCTCCAATCTGCTTCAGGGCTCTTCCTTCTACTGAGGGTCATCACCGTTTGCTCTGTTTGGTTCGTGCAATTCGCATTTACCTCAATCGTTTGCAGTTCATTAGGAAAGACAGGAAAAGATATATTTCTGTCTGTTATCCCTGGTCGACAGAATATCTCTCCTCAGTCCATTTCTAGATGGATTTGTCTTTCTATTCGTGCATCACACGCTCGTCTAGCGACTGACGATTATATTACCTATTACCAAACGTTTTTTCTGCCCACGAGGTGCGTGCATTGTCTACCTCCTGGGCTTATGCTAACTACGTCAGTTGTCGGATGTTATGCAGGCAGCCTACTGGAGAAATGCTTCTACTTTCTCCACCTATCTGCGTCAGTTGTAGGAGTAGTCTGAGGACCTTTTTTCTTTAGGCCCTCTTTTCTTCTGCTCTGGCTGTCATCAACCATAGCTATTAGGGTTCTTGCAGGGTCAGTTCTAGCCCTGTTCATGGTGCTGTCCTTTCTGTCTGTGTGTCACAGGGCCATACGCCTCATCTCTCATTGTCATTTACTAATGGCTGTGATGCTGTGGTTTTATAGGCCTAGGGAAGTTTTCTTCTGTCCATGGTTCCAGCGCAGTCGGGTTATGTGGGAGTTGTTTATGAGATTCCCTCCTCCTGTTGTCTATTCAGCCTGCTGTAAACAATTGTAAGGTAGGTTGATAAGAAATTTAAATTTTATAGTAAATTTCCTTTCTTTTTACACCTAACGCAATTGTTTACGTGGAGGCCCTCCCATCTTCTTTTTCGGGCAAGAATCCTTCCTCCCCGCTAATCACATAACTCCAATGTTGGCAGATTCAGTAGAATGACACGTTGGTTATACATCTTCACACTGGTTCCAGAAGCGGTGGATTGGACAAGGAGAAGAGTGTCCCCTACTGGGTGTGCGCCGGTCACACTCAACCCAGTTTTGGCTTATTTTTTCTTGGTGCTTTTGCACCACTTTTCTTTCTCACAAACCACACGGAACAGAGAGCTGTTATTTGGTATGAAGCATCCTTTGGACCAGTAGAATGGATTGGTTAGAAAAAATTGCCACCGGTTCTATCAGTGTGCCTGGTAGAGGGTATTCGAAAAATGATGAGTCTGCATTTATGCAGTAAGATTTCCCTATGCAAATTGTTAGTTTCCAATGTTATCTCTTCCATCAAATTCTGTAAAAATTTTCCTTCCTTGTTTTGTTAACCCTGAAATGTTTTAAGTGGCACATACATGTTTTTCCTGTTTTCTTAGAAAAAATTTCTCTGATTCCTGTATGAGTATCTTTAATTTAACCCTCTCAAGACTTCAATGTCGGTTCCAAAGATTTTATTTCATGTAATACTGTTAACGAAAACCCATGTATGATTTCTTTCAAAATATTTTACCCCCAAAAAATAAGCCTACTTAAATTCTCTTTCTGTTTTGTTTATTTTTGATGCTTTAACCATTTTCACACAACTTGAATTTACTGGTGGCAGTAAAATTCTGTTACTCCAGTTTGAAATTTTTCTTTTTCTTTAAAACCACTGGGCCAAATTCATTCATTTATGGCACAGACCATTTTTGGAGTAAACCTTTTCTCCTTTGATCAAATGATGCTGCTGCTATCTTCAGGCTGATGGAATTTACTCTTTGATTTTTCCACCCAAAATTACTATATCCCTTGGGATGGGAGTTAATGCTCCATAAGCCTAAAATGCTTTAAAAATCCTCATTTTATAAGCCACTTGCGGTAATGCTTGGATTTCTTGTTTGGAACTTACTTTTGTGATGCAGATTCACTTTTTTCAAAGAAACTCAGGAAAGCAAAATTTGTGCTACACTCAAAATTTCTATTTTAAGGTCCAATGGGCAGATGTGAACCACATTTGTCATGTAGTATATAACTGGGTCATAATTATTTCATTTATGCCGGAATTTTTTTTTTTTTTGTTGGAGGTGGGGGGTGGGGGAAGGGGTAGAGAGAACCACAGTAGTTGAAAACAAAACAAAAATTTTGTTCAGTTGTTGTTTTTTTTAATACTTCACAGAACAGAGCTTGCTAGGAAGCTTTCCTAGGTCAAGCAGAAATGAATGGCCAAAAACATTGCCTTTGGTTGTGTCATAGTAAATCAAAAAAATTACTCTTGCTGCTGATCACTTACTAATACACTCATCTCTTTTGACACCTTGAGCCAGGTGAGCATTTTAGGCTCACTTGAGCCTCTGGTTTTATTTTTTGTCTCAAAAACATAGCTTATGAGCCATCTTTGGAATGAGCCCATCAAGCTTGTTCAAATGAAGAGATCAACACCTATGTTTTTGATGTAAGAAATGAAAAAAATTATTTATTTTTGTTTGCAAGTGCCGTCTTTCTTTCGTGTTAACAGGGCTCAATTTAACTGGATTATTCGCATTGCAGTTTTTGAATCAATTTTCAACTATAGCTAATTAATTTCAAATAAAAAATCACGTAATTAATAGGAAATGCTAATCCAAATTTATCCAACCTTAGAAAACTGCTATTCAATTTTAAAAAATTGAATCGATGCCTGATAACTAAATTTCTTCATTTTTTGCATAAAAAAAATAGCTTATGACCCTTCATTGGATCTAGCTCATTCAGGTGAGGGGTCATGAGCTAAGTTTTTGAGACAATGAAAAAATAATGAAAATTTAATGGTGAGTTTTGTGCATAGTGCTGGCCAGTTTTAAATGTTGAGTAGAGGCCGGGTTAAACTTGATTTTATAGTTATGTGGATGTTGTGCAGTCAGAGTGTGACTTTATTTGAATATTAACTGGTTGAGTGCTAAATTATTTTTGCTGGTCTGAATTTGTTTTTCGCAATTAGTTTTATTACACAGGCACTCTCCAAAAATTTGTCATAAAAACCCTATTAATTGAATAGCCACTTGACCAGTGAAAATTATTCAATTAACAGGAGTATTCAATTAACAGAGATTGTGTCACTTTCCTGTGTTCTAGGGATAAACTTTGCATTTATTCTTTTATATTTTGAGCTCTGTCAAACAAGATATAATAGATTAAATGCCTGTATTAGATGCACTGAGGCCAAATAGGTCAGTAAACAAAGGAAAACTGGGGGAAGTCAGGGTAATTTTTTTTTGACAAATTACAAGATTTTTTTATTCAGTTAACATGAGTTTACTCTATAACCTATATGCAATTAACAGGTTAAATTGGCATTGCAGTAACCGGTTCTCGTCAGATCACCGAAGTTAAGCAACGTCAAGCCCAGTTAATCATTGGATGGGTACCCGTCTGAGCAATCAATTCGGACTCCCGTGTTATGTCCTTGGGCATGGCATTTAACCCCGATTGTCTACATGGGGGCACGATGCTGCCGCATACTGCACATCGATGGCACGCATGTCTTCAACCAATCTAACCCTGCAGTGCAGAGTTACAATGTTGGAGAGCTGGCAACTGCTCGTCGTTGCTCGGTGGTTCTCTCTGGGTACTCCGGCTTCCTCCACCTGTAAAACTGTCATGGTCATGATTAGCCACTGTGCATAAGTATATGACCTTAAAACACCAATAAATAAATAACAGGTCAAATTTGTAATGGAGGTATGGTAAATGGTTTTGTGTTGGGAAATTATATTCAATTAACAGGGTTATGCAGTTAAGAGATATCCAATTAAGTGGGCTCCACTGTATAAACAAAATATTCACGTTTGATTGAGTATGAAACCTGCCCACACTTTTCTGAAAGCTCCAGCTGATAGTGGTTTCTAGCACTCAACCAGTTAATGAACAGACTGAACAGGTTGTGTCATCAGTGAATTTGGCAAATATCCAATTAAGGGGCTCCACTGTATAAACAAAATATTCACGTTTGATTGAGTATGAAATCTGCCCACACTTTTCTGAAAGCTCCAGCTGATAGTGGTTTCTAGCACTCAACCAGTTAATGTACAGACTGAACAGGTTGTGTCATCAGTGAATTTGGCAAATGTTCAGGGGTAAAATATTAAAAAGCTTACATTTGTCATTTATTATCTCAATACATAGCAGTGGAGAAAGTGCAAAAATCTAAAGATTTTTAGGTCAGTTTCTCAAATCAACACTGATAAAATAGTGGTAAACCCTATCATGATTGTATCAAATTTTTGAGAGAATTTATTTGTTCTGTTCAACCTGTCAACTTTACATGAGACAAATTTACTGACGGCAATAGATAACCAGGAGTAACCACCAATTTCAATACTTGGATACAAAACTTTGAGGAGGTACTCAAGCACACACACCCAAAGACCACAGATGAGAGATACAGACACATGAGATAATAAATTCCTCATCACCAAAATACATATCTATACTTGGGTATATGTTCAGTAGAACAGCTTTGATTACACAGTTGGCCATTTGTATTGTTTTGGTGGGTGCAAAATATGTCTGTGGCACATGAAATTTCTTCTGATGGAACATCTATCTATTCAGAGGAAATAATTGATTTGCATCCAGATCAGCAACAAGAATCTTCCAGTTTAACATTGGAAAGCACCACAAAAAAAGATGATGGCACATTTATATACAGTGATGAACTAGTTGACTTACATCCAGATTTGGAATGGGGAAGATCACAAAGACTTTAATTAAAAGGTGGAGTTAAATGTTTTTGATATATTTCTCTCTCTCTTTGTGATACCATGTAAGGTCATTTGTCTTTTTTAGGTCACCTGGCTGAAAGTCAGGGAGAACCAAAGTGATCACTTTCTGT